>JAJJWX010003621.1:0-598085 GCA_023529315.1 Papaver bracteatum
CAAAGGAAAAAGGAAAATCATAGGGAAAAACTCCAAGCAAAGGACCATAAATATGTAAGTAATATTTTATTTTTCACATAAGATGTAAGCGAAGAGAGATTATTCCACTGAATTGAATTTATTGATCACAAAATTAGCAATAAAATAATTCGTGGTATTGTACAAAGACTAAGCCTATTCGGTTGGGAGAATTAGATTCCTAGGAATTTGATTCCAATCCGAAAAATTTATGTTCGGTTGAGGTAATTCAATTACCTTTGTTTTTACCCCGGAATCCAATTCCATTGCATCATTGGACCAATGCAATGGAAATCTATCATTTGGAGGGAATTAGATTCCTAGGAATTAAAGTTCCCAATTACATAGAATTAATTTGCACCGTTCGGTTCAATGAATTAGATGCATTCCCTAGGAATTGGATTCCAAGGAATACAATTCCTTGAAACGAACGGGCTGTAAATGGTTGATTAGAAAGAATTATATACAAATGAATTTTTGCGCTAGAAAAACTTCATTCTGATGGTGCAAAAACCTTCTTTCATCTTCTGATGGTACAAAAACTTCTTTCATCCTACGAGTCGCTGTGAAAAAACTTATTCACAGCTAACTGCATATTTTTTTTTGACTGGTTGTAATTCAAAAATCATGCTAACTATATTTTGCACTAAATATTTTTATTAAGAAGATTTGCGGTGGAAAACCACTTTTCATCCACATTGGCGCCGAAAGCCTGAAAGTGGCAGTTTCTTTATTGTATGGCTTCTGGGTTTATTTGATGCTTCTCTGATAAGTATATTTTCTGACTGTTGTTAATATTTGAACTCTGATAACACATCACATCCGTAGCCGAGAAAGATGATACAATAAAAAGCAGCAGACAGTGGGAATTTAGAGCAGGCTTTGGTCACATGCACGATCTCATCGTTGGCAAGGAGGTGGAGATATTAGTGTTGAATGATATACAGAGGGATCTGTTAGCTAAAAATACTTTTTGGAATTTACTACAAGTGTTTACTAACAACCAAATAATTAAAGATGAGTGGAAAATACCACAAGGTGGGCTAAAGAAATTGACCGACTCTTATATAAAGTAAGAAGACGGGAAAGGAGAATTCCTAGTAAGGAAAGAAGAAGTATATAAATCAACTCCTCAAGAAATGGCTTTGATTTTCGGAATGCAAATATTGAAGAATGGTAAACAAGACATACTAGAGACACGAACAGTGTGTCCATGCGATAATGACTTGTGCAAGAAGTATTTTGGTGGAGCTAAATCCAGTCAAATATCTAATGTTCAAGTGAAAGAAACAATTCTAAAAAGTGCAAAGGCGAACGAAAATGAAGAACTGGTTAGGCTCTTGGTGCTTTATTTGTGTTTTACAGTTTTCTTTACCAAAAATTGAGGGTCGAGGATGTCTTGCTGCTACCTAGCCTTGGTAGAAAGCATGGATTTTATAAACAGCATCAGATGGCCTCATCTAATCCACAAACACATGATGCATGGTATTAAGAAATCGAATGGAGATTATAGAAAGATCGATGGATGCGCACTTTATCTCTTGGTAAGTTGAAAATTCTCGATTCATTAAAATTCAATTGTAACTGATTATTAACATTCGTGTGTTTATTTCTCAGTATTGGTATGCAGAGAGAAGTAATCAGAAAATCAATACAAGAGATGGGTGCACCGAAATGTTCCCAAGATTCACGAGGTGGAGTACAAAGACGATATCAAAAACTATCGACACTCTTCACAGTTCAAAATTTATAGATATAAAGGTAATACAAAGTTTCATTTGTTAGTTCTATCGTGTTCTTTAAATATGGTTCCAGTAATAATTTGCAAACAGGAAAGTTGCTTTCTGATGAACCTGACATTTTCGATGTAAGTTATTAAAACATAGCTGCATAGGGTGCAAAAATAATATTTGAGAATTGGTATGAAACATAAAAAAGGTGCAGAAACACATTTTCACAAAAAAAATGTTTTCTGATTTTTGTCTTTACTGTAGCCAAATTTTGGTTGTCAAGTTGTGAATGATTTGGAGAATAACCTGATAACTCCACTTCACGTGATGTCCCAAGTGGAAAAGCTGAATGAGAGGATCAAACAACTTCAAGCTGAAGTAGATGATCAGAAACAAAAAACAAGTGTAGTAAATATAAAGCTTCGTGAAATCCAGAAGTGCTTAAGCGAGGATCCGAAAGAGTTTGAAATAGTGCGGAAGATTTTAGAAGATATTTTCGAACAAGACAAAGGGCAGACACGTAGAGAACAATAAAATGAGGATAGTGATCCACACAGAGAACAAGAGCATTATATCCATAAACAAGAGAATAACCTAAAAGATATACAAAACAGTGAATCTGGTTCACACATCGAACATGATTCTAACTTAAGCCAACCGACCCAACAGAATAAAGAAACACAGATATTGCTGGAGAAAAAACAAACAGAGGAAGAGGATAATAAAAAAAAGATGGAAGAATTGGCTAAAGAAAAGGAGAAGGAAGAAGAGGAACAAAAAATGCGCGAAATGCTGGAAAAACAAAGAAAGGAAGAAGAGGCACGAAAAAACCGTGAATTACTGGAGCAAAAAAAAGAGAAGAAGAGGAAGAAAAACAACATTCTCTGGAAATACAACAAAGGGAAAAAGAAGAACGTGAAGCGTATCGTCAACAGGTTTGGAGGCGGTATAACCTCGAAAAGATGGATACATGTAAAAGTTTCACCACTATACTTCGTCGATTGGGGGCGAGTGTACCACCATGGCTCAATATAACACAAGAAAGTCGCTTCCAAAATATTTACCATAAGAGATAACATTGGTGCATTTTTTTTTTCTTCTAATGATATATTTTGACATGCAGGTTAAATGCCTAGTGAGAAAAATATCGATCGAGTGGCATCCTGACAAAACTGTGAAATTGCCAGTAATGGAACGAGATGAATTAGAAGTGAAACTAAAGGTTCTTAATAGTTTGAGATACAGATTGTCCGAGGGTGGTATTAGACCTTGATACTGAGAATATAGAGAGAGTTTTTAAGCTGCCAGAAGAAAATCTGTATAAACCATAACAAAGTCCTTTTTTTTTAACTGAATCACTATTTAAAATTTAAAAATTTATTTCAGTTTTAGCGCGAGACAAAAAAAGGTGAAAATTTAATTTTTCACCTTGTAAACAAGTGATAATCTGAATTTTCACATGGAACTAGGTGATAATATGGATTTTCACATGAGATATCAAGTTTGTATTAGAACAGGGTATATTCGTAAATTTTATATCAATTTCTTTTTTCACATGTTTTACTGTGCAAATTTTTTTTTGCACCTATGATTAGAGGGAAGATTTGTCTGAAGCGAAAATTTGCGCTAGCAAAATTTCTTGCAAAAATTTCGTGTTCCACATTTTTTGTTTTTAAAGTTTCGTCTTCTCACCTGTGATTTGTCCGAAGCCAAATGCTGCTAGATCATGTTTACACTAGCAAAATTTTCTCCGTCTGCGAATCTCTCAACCCACAGTTTCTGCTTCAGGAGTAGATTTCAGAGGAGTTTTGACTTTTTTGACTCCAGTACGAACTAACAGCATGTTCGCCCAGAATGCATTTTGACTACAGTACAAACTAACAGCTGATGGTGATGTTTGTTATTTCGGATATTTTCCATTTTTTTCGGGTACTAGAGTCCAGATCTTTGTAAGACGAGAATATCCCATAATATTATCATAAAATATGTTATCGTATAAGTTTTATTAAGAGAAGTATCGGCAAAAGTGCCAAATAATGTGAAATTATAAGTGTTATCTATGAGGAAGGATCCCTTCACACTTTTATTATTTTGAGGATACGTCTCGGAATACGCTCATTTTTGGTAGGCATGTAGAGCTTGATAAGAGGAACATATCCTCAAAATATTAGCTTCAAATCCGTTACGTTTTGGTTTTAATTCGCAAAAATGATGTCCAACGTGTGAGATAGTGTGATAATAAAAGTGTGAGGGGATCCCTCCTCGTTATCTATTAGTATATATATATATATATATATATAAATAGAACCCCCCTTAGTCACTGTTTATAAACAGTAAATTAACCTGTAATTTTTATAAATCCTATTTTTCCCTTACTTTTATACCTCTTTCAAAAAGATCTTTTAAATTAAACAAGAATAAAATGGTAAAAGTACAAAACAAAAACCAGACCAAATAAAGTCTTAAGAAAGGGTTGATCAAATTTGGGGTCCATAAACAGGTAAAATAAACAGTTAGACACGAGGACAAAGGGAATGGCATGTGCATAGAGAAGCAGCCAAAAATTTCATCTTCCAAAATTGCCCTTATGTCATGATCAAATGAGTAATGTCTTACACATAAAATTCAGGACATAGTAGTAATTTGCACGTGCATATGCACGTGCGGAACAATCTTGTTTAGTATATTAGCAGGGGGGCCCTTTTGTTATGATGGAATCCATTCTATTCCAAGTGGGTAAAATTGGGGAATATCAAGTCTAGTGGCTTCCAAATGGTTGTTTACCATGAAACATCCAAACAGCGTTCAATGGTTTCGAGGAAGGTCCCGTGGCGGAAAATTTTAGTAGACATGAATGGGGGATAGCTAGTGTATTTGGTGACAACTCATATCTTATATCTTCTTCCCTGGTTACGTCTCATTAGTCATTACTCTGTTCCAGAATACGAACCTACTCATTGTAGGATTGTAGAGTTGATAGTCATTACTCTACTCATTCTAGGACTCTTAGATAGGACGAGAACAAGACTATATGGGATGTGACCGGACGAGAGTCACAAGACGTCTGCTTTTTCACGGAAATCTAGTCTCTCTCTACCCCATGCATAGTTTCTTACTGGTTCATGTGACTGGACTTCTGTTACTATTACCCTTGGTAATTATAAAAGTAGATTTCAGAAGTCAGAGTGACAACACTTTCGACTGTTGGATAAATATAATAATAATGGGACCCATTCTAATCTCAATCCAGGGATCAAGGGCTAAGAACGATGACACGTAATAAGGGAAAGGAGTGGGGGAAGTGTAGCACTTTCGATGTTTGAAGATATATGCAAGATAGAAATCATTTTCGGTTTTCATGTTTTGATGTGATAATCTATTTAATACTAATTCCAGTTCTTGTAAAAAAAAATATTATTTTTTGCTCGGTAAATAGATGATATATTAAGAAAGAAGGCAGAATTACAAAACAGCTCAAAGGCTAGCCACCAAGCAGGGGGAAAAAAGGGAAAAAAACAAAGGAAAAACCCAAAATTACAACCAAAATAAAATCCCAAAACTTCCTTGCTTTGAAAATTTGGGTTTGTTGGGTATGTTCTTTTTAAACTCACTTTGAGATTAGTTTTCGGTCTACGGTCATTAAGAGAAAAGTCTAAGGGTGTGGAAGTATATAGTCTATGCATAATTCCGAGTTTCTAACTTTGCTTTAAGAGTCTTCTCACAGATGCGTTTCTCTAGTCTAGGCCTAGGGACAAGACCCTTATTTGGTACGTTCAGCATACGGAGAGAGAGACGAAAAAGTCTTGTCAGCAACATTTAATATATTACTTACACACGAATGACGATATTTATTTAATTTGTTAAATAAATACGGACTTACTATGGTTGGACCATTGAAAATTGATGAAAATGAGAGAGAAGGTAATTAGCAAAGATAAGATGAAAATAAATTAGTCTTAAATAATTGCACCTATGTTTTGAGGGAAGATTTGTAAGAACTGGAAATTTGATATCACCATTTTTTTCTTACAAAATTACTTTTTACATATTAATGTGAAAATTTCGTTTTGCACCTGCGTGTTGAGTTTAATTATTTTCATCCTATTCTCGAAGTTCTATCTCTTTTAGGATACAAATTTTTTGAACCAAGAGCTGAAATGCCCCAATATGGGGGTGTTTGCATTTTACTGTGTGATACAACCGTTTCCCCCATATTTCCCTCAAGATATGCACCGCATCTAAACCCGAGAATTGAAAGATTTAAAGTTTAAAATTTAAACCCTTTGGGGCCTTTTAGTGGGTCCCTCAAGGGCTCCAGACTCAGAGTTTTGCTTGTCTTTATTTTGGGAGACCAGACGAGACGTTTTCTTTCGCATACTCTCTTTCTCACCCATGACCCATGCTTACCAAGTTTTCCCTAACTAATCTCTCTCACCCATGCTTACCAGTAATCAATGTGAAAAGACATTTGCATAATCAATTACATTTTTATTTTATTCTTTTTGTATTTTTATTTTCTTATTTCCCGTGTAAGAAATTTTGATTTTTCATATTTAGATTAGAGACCCTAGTTAGTAGGTTCGCGAATAATACTTGTATAATTCGCGAATCTGTCCGTATCCACCGAATTCGTACGTATCGAACGTATAACTGGAACTCCGACTTAGATTCACGAATTTCCAGCTTAAAACGAATTATACGCGTATTTACGAATTACCGAATCATACGCCCCATATAATACTTTGCCACATCATCACTAAATAATCATTATTTATTACTCCAATACCATTAAATTTTCATGTTATTTGTTGATTGTGATGCACATATCACACTCCCTCCGTCATTAGATTCCAAAATTGATGATTTTTTTTGTCCTAGAATACTTGCTATACTTCATATTTTTCCACCTTTTATCCTGATTTGCCTCTAACTTGGAACCATGCCATAACATGGAGAATTGTGTATTTTAATTTTCAAGACACACTCTTAAATACTTTTCTCTATATATTTCCTCTAATTTGAATTTTTTCCAACTAAACAACAAAAACCTAGACATCTAAAACCTGGGAACATTAAATACTAACGTAGGGTAATTGTGGAAATAAAACTATTCTCTTTGTGTTTCTTAATCCTTATGCAAAATCCTAGTATTTTACGAGAAATTATATTAAAAATGATTTTTTAACAAGTTAATACTATATGCCGAATTTCGTATGCCGAATGCATATCTCTAAAACGAATTATACACGTATGTACACCGTTCCGTATTACTGCCGAATCGCGAATTGTTGACCGGATTTTTGACCTGAGTAATACTGCGTTCCAAGGATTTGGATAGGGAAGGGTAGGAGTGGCCCACCATCCCTCTCACACGGTACACTCTTCGGGATTTTTTTTCGGTCCATGATTCATGAATCATTTTGCTTTCATGTATGGATTAATTTGTACTCCTTGAAATTTATTTTCGTTTGATTTTCTCTGGCAGCAAGCAATAGAAGTATAGTACTTCGGCTCCCAACGGAGTATTACTTTTGTTTATTCTCTTTTTTCTTTAATTTTTTTCCTTTTGCAAATGTGCGGATTTGATTTGATTTGATTTGTTAGTAATTTTGTTTCTCTGAAGTGAAAAATCCGAATACAGTTGAAGACGAGGTCCTTGTATCTTCCAAGTTCAAATGGAGGATTGAAAAGGTTCCTGAATTGAATGAGCAAACTTATTTCTCTCCTGTCTTCAGTATAGGTTCTTGTAAATGGTATATCAATTAACATTGTGACTAAACCATTTTCTGAAGTATTACCATTTCTTTGTTACAGTGACACAGTCCCTGCTTTGATGAATATGTACTAATCTATATTGTGTTATAGGAGATTAGCAGTTTTTCATAGGGATATCAATGGGGATGATTACTTGTCGATCTATGTGGTTGCCATAGAGTGTACAAACTCCCGATATGCAAAATTCAGTATTGCCATTATCGGTCAAACCAACAAACTATTCAACAAAGGTACATAGTATGATACACATATGTATACATTAAATGGATGACATCTATGTGTTGGTTAAGTTTTTGTCTGTCTGCATTTTTATATATAGATACGGAAGACCAACGGTTTCATTTCACGGATGAGGAAGACGATTGGGGTTTTGATGACTTTATATTGTTCGACGAACTTATCGATCCTAGCAATGGGAATATGGTTGATGATGCTTGCATTATTGAAGTAGAATTGTGTTCGTTTTCAAAACCAGAATCTATCGAGGTTAGTAGCTAATGGGTTAAACGGTTCATTATTGATGATACATTACTTTTTGTTGATTAGTGCGCCAATTCTTTTCATTGTGTGCAATGCAATTTAACTTATTGTCTATTCTTTCTCCTGGTATAACTTTCGTCCTGCAACAGGAAGCTCGTGAGATGATATGTCCCTGCCATTCTGTTGTTCAAAGGTAGAGTTCCATATCACTTCCTTCCACTAATACACCATGTTAATCTTATTTTGATTGAATCCAAAGAACGAATAGTAATAAATGAAATCCTGCATCTATTGAGCATCGCAACGACCATGTAGTATTTCATCAAAAAAGTCGGGAGGAGTAGCCAAAACATTTAGTGGAAGGAAAAAGATTGCGGTGGAAGGAGAGAAAGCCTTAGGCGGTGGTGAAATCTTAGATGGAAAAGAAGTTGCAGAAATTGGTAAGCAGAATAAGAGGATCATTGAAGAGGGTACATTATTAAAAATGTATTGATTCCGAGAAACAACCTGAAAAAAAAAGCAAAAATACCTCTAAAGAAATTTTTTTTTAAAGCAAATGAAGGTGCATTTCTTTTTTTCTTGTTATGAAGAATCACCACTTTCGATTCATTTATTTCACATAGTTACATACCTGCATGTTAGAAGATAATTTGGTCTTTCAATGAATTTTATGGTGTTTCCGCCCGAGTACGCTCTTATTTTATTTGTGAAATATTTTATTGAGTATTTGGTCCGATTGTATGTGTTCTCTAAGATTTATGTTTGATTGCACCAGATCGAAAGAGATTGTCTCATGTTTGAGTGAGTAAGGGTTGAATCGTATTTGTAGACTAGGTTAATCAGTTATGCTTGGATCACCAGAAATCACTTTTTTTTGTGTTTGAAATGATTGCAACTTGTTTGTATATGCTAGAGTACAAAACCAAATGTATGATTATGTGAATTAACTTTCAATGTAACTGCTCTTTTACATTTTGATTTGGTTCAGGGGAGGTTATATCTCAATCAACAAAAGGAAGAAAATTTAGAGCAGGTTTCACTCCCATATGGTCCGTGATAAACAAAATCTATAAAAAGGAAAAGCTGAGTTTCAGTGAAGAACAGTTGGGAACGATATAGAATTCTCCGTTTGGGTATATTTTTATGGCGTTCCATGAAACTAGAAATACTAAAGAACATCCTTACAAAACTCATTCTAAAAATCATTGGACCAAGATGCCAGAAACTTGCAATAAAGTGTTAAAGTGGTACGTGAGAGGACCCGGAAAAAAAAGAGCATTATTTTGTGTTCACGCACAGAACGAATATAAGTTGAGGTCAACATCAGAATAGCTCGCTATGATATTTAGAATGCCACAAATGGAAGGAAGAGGAAAGGAGAGAAACCTTACAAAATGGGATAAATCGTACTCACAAAGTGAGTTTTACCTTACTTACTTTGGTTCTTCAACAATCATCACAAAATGTATGTTGGAAAACAATATTGTTGGGCTAGTGAAATCAGGTGAGAAAAATGAAGATCTAGTAAAGCTGATTGGGTTATTCATGTGTGGAACTTTGTTCTTCACAGCTCATTCAGGGAGCCAGTTGAATAAAAAATATCTTAAACTTTTTGATAGCCCTTGGAAAACAAACAACTTATCATGGCCTGATTTGGTTCACGATCACTTAATGGCAAGCCTAAACAACCATAAAGATACTACGCTAGTAACTGGATGTGTAGTGTATCTGTTGGTGAGCTTACAATTTGTATTTTTTGTTATTTAATTTGATAAAAACATAGAATACACGGTTTTGTGAAAGTATCATAAAAAAACTGACCACATTATTTAGTGTTTTCAGATCTGGTTCGCCGAGCATATAAAAAGCGGAGTTAAGGAAACCCAGATTGCCGAAGGACTTCCTAAGTTTGCTAGGTGGAACCTCCATAATATTTGCAGTGCTATACTAACAGATTTAGAGAGTCTTGAGGTAAGAATAACAACAACTAAGTTAATGCCTTTTTGGGTTATAACTAAATTTTATCTAAAGTGCACTGTATTATTGTAGGTAACATATTATGCCTACATGTGCAGATATCCGAGGGTTTCATTGAAGCATACACAGAAGTATAAAAACAAACATTGAATAGCTTGAGAATGCTAGATACATCAACGAGATCAACTACTTTTTTGTAAAGCAGGAGAAGGTCATCCTCAACAAAATGAAATTATAATGCAGGAGGAGGTATGATCAACGGTGCAAGGAGATAAAGGAGTTGGAAATGTTGATCAAGAACAGCTGCTCATACAGCAAAATAAGTATGATGATCTGAGAATGTCAGTTAAGAGAAGGTGGGATGAAAAGGAAAATCAGAAGCTGAATGGGAAAAATGTGCATTATGAGGTTGAAAAACTGTTAAATGATTTCTACTTTAAAGCATACCCAGATGAGAAAAAAAGGAAAACAAAAAAACAAAGAAAAGTAAAATTCGTTAGTAAAGAATGTTTTGTATTGTAGAAGTGAAAATTTGAGTTATTCTGGACTCCGAAGTGAAACTTTCTGTTTACATCTATGTAAGTTCATCGGGTGAAAAAAAAAGTTTACATAGTGTTATTAGTTATTATGCATGTTGGTTTACGTTGATATTTGTTTCACCGTCATCATTATTCCAAGAAAAAGACTACTATCATCGGGGAAAATTCCTAATCCATTTCTATTGAAGTGATATATATTGATCATCTTGGGACACTGATAACATCAACGATCTTAGTATGGGAATTAGGTAATTCTCTTTTTCTAATTATTATACATGTTGGTTTACGTTATGATGCAAATTCTATACAATTTACTAATTTAGTTTCACCATCGTCATTCGTCCATTATTACAGCTGCTGCATAATTGTATTCAAAAGAAAAACAATTGTATCCCAGGATTTGATTTACTAAAAACATCCAAAGCATCCAAAGAGGAAAACTCTGAAGTCCCATTTATACTAAAATGATGAATATTGATCATCTTGGGACATATGATGACATTATTC
The DNA here is from genome assembly GCA_023529315.1 of Papaver bracteatum. Lineage (NCBI taxonomy): Eukaryota > Viridiplantae > Streptophyta > Magnoliopsida > Ranunculales > Papaveraceae > Papaver > Papaver bracteatum. The sequence continues at coordinate 11,027 of JAJJWX010003621.1, forward strand.
GCTACAACATTTACACAAAGAAATCTTTGAAACATTTTGATCTGTATTGTTGAATGGTTATATTCAGACACCATTGGTGACAAATAGCAAACTGACCTACGTAAAACTTGTTGGGTGCAATAATCAAAAACAAGGAAAAATCAAATAAATAAAATTATTGATACTTAGCTCCTTCATAATGGAAGTGATCGATTTGACGAAACGGACGAGCTCCCCAGATCAACTTTGGAAAAACAGAGTGAGTCACGTTGCCATAAAGACATTAGCACCCGGCTACACTCAAAGAGTGATGCTATATCCCTCACAGGACATATACCTCCAGGATAAAGCACCCTATTACACCTACTACTAGCATATGTAGTAGATGCTCAACTTGAGCTTGGCAATTCCGAAAAAGCCCTTAAGGAAAATCGCGAACGTTAAAGAAATCACTATAAAATATTTTCCCTTGGGGGTCTCTCTAAAAAATAGAGAATCCCTTTCCAATAGATTTTACAAAAGTAGTGAATTTGTTTATATAATTGACAAATACAACTTAAGAATAGGAACTCCCAGTGGGACTAAAAGGTTTATATAGTCTCTTAAAACTACTAAAAAATGGAAACTCCACAATGTGGGACTAATAAGTTTCATTCACAAAGAAAAAAATAAATAAATTTTATTTAGTTAAAAACCTTAAAACGATAATTAATAAAACATAAAAACAAAAATAGATCTTGGTAAATAAACATCCCAATCTCATGATCCGAACGGACTGAATAGACAGACAGATCGTGCAAGTATTGAAATCATACTAGTCATTTTCTACGTCCTCTCACTCACACAAAAAGTGTGTTGACCCCAGGGTCATACTATGGATTCCAAAAATCATATAGTACAGAGAGATTTCATCTTTAGTTCCTCACAATTAGTGATAGTTCACGTACCATGATTTAATTAGTGATAGTTCACGTACCATCACATGTATACCAGCAGATGTAAGGGAAAAATTTGTCTCATCTGCTGATTCTTTACAGCATGGATCAGATGAGTTTTTCGTTATTTGTGTCATCTAATGAAGTACTGCCACAGAAAGCGTCAGGGACTCACTTCACTTCCTTCCTCTGATAATGATATCGAAAATATTAGATCCACCGTGATTTTTTCACGGTAGAATCACCGCAAGACACAAAGAAAGAAAAAAAGGGCCCACAGTGTTGAGATTATTAGTCCCACATTGTCTGGGCATCTAAGATCCTGCAGTTTATAATCCCTTAGGGCCTTTCCACTCATTTCCAATTGGTTTTGAGTTGGATGCCCGTATTCTAACATGGTATCAGAGCAGGCTATTTGCGACGAGTCTTTGACCGCGCCTTTACTCCGCATCACCCGATTTAATTGTCCACGTGTTAGACCCAACGAGGCTACACGCGAGGGGGCGTGTTGAGATTATTAGTCCCACATTTTCTGGGCATCTAAGATCCTGCAGTTTATAATCCCTTAGGGACTCTCCACTCATTGCCAATTGGTTTTGAGTTGGATGCCATATTCTAACACACAGAAAATAAAAAACTAAAAATCAACCCCCTTTTCTTCAGTGGGTCCCAGGGTTTCTCCCTGTCGGTGATATCACCGAATTTTTTTCACGGTATGTGTATCACAGCCGGAATGATATTGGTTAACTTGAAAACGTGTTGTCAAATTTTATTAGTGATAGTTCGGATAAGGAAGTTAGAAGAAGTGTACGGAGACGGGTTCCTAATACAAAGTTGAAGGATTATGTTTGTAATACTGTCAAATCTATAGAATCTGACAAGAATATTTTCAAGTAACTTGTTAAGGATGCCTGTGTGATTGTATGCTTGTATGTTGATGATATGCTTATACTTGATACAAACATAGATGTGATTAATTCCACTAAAACATGCACTAAATGAGAAGGTTGACTTGAAAGACTTAGGCCCTTTTGATGTAATCTTAGGGATGAGGATTAGAAGATAATCAAACATTTATAGGTTTAGTCATTCTCATTATGTTGAATTGTGCTTAAGAGATACAATCAGTCTGATTGTAAGCCTGCTTGTACTCCGTACGATTATTCTTGTAGACTCAAGAAAAATAAGGGTAGTGGAGTATCTTAACTTGAATACTCAAGAGTTATAGGATGTCTGATGAATTTAATGAACTGTAAGACTCCAGACATTGCCTATATTATAAGTAAGTTAGGTAGATATAATTGTAGTCCAGAGCAAGAGAATTTAGATGCACTGAGTAGAGTATTATGGTACCTAAAATACTCTATTACCTTTTATTTGATTTATGAAAGGTATCTTGCTGTCCTTGAGAGACTTTATTATGCAAACTGGATAGTTGACTCAGAGGAGTATAATTCTACGAGTGGATATGGTTTCACTCTAGCATGAGGGTTTGTTTTTGGAAGATTTCCAAACAGACATATATTGCTCAATTCATTATGGAATCTGAGAGTATTGCTTTAGATAAAGCACGAGAAGGGGTCGAGTGCCTAAGATGCTTTTTAGAAGACATTCCTCTCTGGCATAGGCCTGTGCCAGCTATATCTATACATTGTGTTAGCCAAGCTATAATAGGTAAAGCTAAAAATAACTAATCTCAATCGACATTATTTCCATTGGTTGGATAAAATCCAAGGAGAATATCACGCAACCTTTGACGAAAGGTTTATCCAAAGAGACAGTTAGAAATGTATCAAGGGGGATGGGGCTTAAGCTCATAAATTAAACTTGCCATAAATGATACTTAACCTTGCTGACTAGAGATCCCAAGATCAAGGTTTCGAATGAGACAACTAATTTTTGGTGGGTAAAGGTAAACCTATCAGAGAATTTCATTTTCTGTCCCTTCCCTATGGTGTAGACGTGATAGTGTGACTGCATGTGAAGGATGACTTTTAAGAAGTCTTAATGAGTTCTATAGTTTCAATTTAAGATTGGAGTGGGGTGTAGAAGTAACACTCTTTATGGAAACTCACCTATCTGAATGAGGAAGTGGGGCCGCTTCTTATGAGAATATGAGATTTGATTCTCTAGAGCATTCTGAGAAACAGGATATGTCCAGGGCCAAATTGGACAAAACGGCACTGGCTTGGCAGCACCCTGAGAGATATCATCAGTGGTTGTTATCGCGAATTACATCAAACGCTAGCAGTTCAAGACATAGTTCACTGTCTCTATCAAGTAATTCCGGTAATATCTCACTAAGCAAAGGTTCAAGACCTCATGGATACCTCTGCCTAAAATGGTATTTCCTGCGCTTTTTATGTGATTTTCATTTTGATGTTTTTGGTATTACTGGAACTTAGGACCTAAGGGTCACTAAAGGTTCACTAGTTCATGTTTTTTCACTTTGGTGAAAGAAACATTTAGGCTCACTTGTGAGGAACTAAAGATGACATCTCTCTATACTATATGATTTTTGTAATCCATAGTATGACCCTGGGGTCAACACACTGTTGTGTAAGGGATATGATGTTGGAATGGCTAGTATGACTTCAACATGCACAATTTTTCTGCATGTTCAGTCAGTTCGGGTCGTGAGATTTGGTTGTTGATTTACCAAGATCTATCTGTGTTTTCGTGTTTTATTGAGTTTTCATTCATGTGGGGGATTGTTGGAAAACAATTACTAAAAATTGATTTTTAAGGTTTTAATAAAATTATAATTTATTGTTTTCTTTTGTGAATGAAAAAAACTTATTAGTCCCTCATTGTGGAGTTTCCACTTTTTAGTTGTTTTAAGAGACTATGAGAACTTCACCCGTGCCATAACGGCACGGCCTCCATAGTAAGTAAAAAAAAATATGTCAATTTAAAACCCTTGTCATTCTTTTGTTGGCTCTATATAAAGTGACAATTTTTCCCCATATTTTTTAGTTGTTATGTTTTTTTCAGAGAATTTCTAGGTTGACCAAAAATTTGCCTCGAAAAAATCACTGGGTGAAACATATAGAGGGATCAACTGATAACCTTTACTATCCCTATCATCGCTGGGTTTTTCTCGGGTTATTTTTCGGAAAAAAATTATGGTCAGCCTGTACAATTATTTCTTTTGTGTTAATAACCATCTTATTTTCAAATTAAAAAAATCAACCACAACTTCCATAATAATGTTACATGTTAATTGATTTAATATAAAATAAGTCTATTATGTACTGTATTAATGAAATATATTTATTTGATTAGCTAAAAAAATATTATGAAATATCAATAAGACATTTTTTATTGAAAGTTAAGTAAACTAATTGTTGGAGAAAATGAGTTTATTGTTTTGGTTTTATGGTCTTGATGGGAATGGAACTTAGGACCTTTGGGTCTCTAAGAGCACTTACTCATTTTCTTATGAGTGAATGAAAGAGAACCTTTAGTTCCACATTGGGTATGACTAAAGAGGAGTTCCGCTATATAGCTATTCCTTTATGGATATTTAGTAAAACAATGTGGGTGTAATGGGTGGGGCAAAATATTTTTGCTTCACTAAGGTTTAGGCTTAGTGCCCGGGCTCGTGTCTGCACAGTGGACAAGAGCAACCAAGACTTACCATTTTGAGAAAATGATTTTAAATTAATTCCTTAAATATTTTACAAATCAAATTAAATTTTGTCTTGAATGTGGGGGGCGTATGACTTGGATGATTTTATTTTCTTAACAAAAATAAATTATAACGGTTTTATGTGCATAAATGTCGACATTATTTATTACCATTTTTGATTGTTTTATAACCAATTTATGTCCTCATCATGCAACATAATTTCGCACATTAATGTGCATTGATTTGCAATGATTTCACCCTCTCCTTTTGCCTATAAAAAGAACTCGAATCCTTCATTCCAAATTGTGTCCAGAAGAGCTACTATCCTCTTCTTTTCATCTCTCTCCCTCTGTGTGGTTTTTTACTTTCATTTTGTGCCATTGTTGTTGAGTTCGTAAGAGTGGGCAAATACTGTAGTGCTAACAGTGCTTGCAACGGGCAGTTTTATCCTGGATACGACTTGACCATGAGGCGTACCGGTTAACTATCGTGTTAAGGACAACGTGTTGAACACGTAACTCTGTCCTCTGTTTGCTGTCCATTTGAGTGTTTATTTCCCTTTCAGAAATTTATTTCTAATATCTTCACATCTTCTTTTAGTGTTTTATTGTTACAGTCGCAACACTAATCATCATTCGGTCGTATATTTAGCTTTCCCAAGAATGAATCCAGAGCGTTCTGGTTTGGTATCTGACATTCAGAGCTTGGTTTCTTTATAGTCCTCAACAATTCATCGTTTTTCCTGTCCCGACCTGATAAAAATCAGGCCTATAATATTTATTTTAATTTTAAAAAAAATAATATTTAAAAACTAATATTGTATCAAATAAAAAGAATAAACCAAGGGTAACTAATTAATTTATCAATCTTAGGACACCTTTCTCATCCCACTACCACTACTTCTTCTACCACCACCATCATTAACGTCATCACTCCACCATTCTCACTAACACCCACCGCTGATCCACCACCCCCGCCCACCATCACAACCACCATTAGTGTCAACTGATTTAGCATAAAATAAATTTATTATGTACTGTATTAATGAATGTGTATTTATTTGATTAATTAAACAAACATTTATTATGAAATATTAATTAAACTGATCATCTTACAGCCGTAGATTTAGCTTTCCCAAGAATGAATCCTAGCCGCTCTTTAACTTGCCTAAGTTTTCCAAACTATGCTTTATAAGGGAGATATAAGCTTTTTAGTCCCACATTGGGGAGTTCTTCTTCTTAAGTTGTTTTGTTTCATTATATAAACAAATTTACTACTTTTGTAAAATCAAGGCGAAATGGGTTGCTCTATATTTTAGAGGGACCCCCAAGGGAAGATATTTTATATGTTTTCTTATGCGTTCGCGATTTTCCTTAAGGGTTTTTTCGGAGTTTCCAAACTCAAGTTTGAGCATCTACTACGTATGCTAGTAGTAGGTGTATTAGGGTGTTTTATCCTGGAGATATGCGTCCTGTGAGGGATATAGCATCACTCTTGAGTATAGCCGGGCGCTAATATCTTAAGGGAAACGTGTTGAACACGTGACTCACTATGTTTTCAAAGTTTTGCCTTGTTGCTGTTGCGGAGATCTGGGGAGCTCGTCCATTTCGTAAAATCTATCACTTCATTATAAAGGAGCTAAGTATCAATAACCTTTGCTTATTTTATTTTTCCTTATTTTTTGATTATTGCACCCAACATATACTCCCTATGTTCTTAAATAATAGGATGGTTTCATGCACAAATTACACATGAAACCAACCTACTATTTAAGAACGGAGGGAGTATTATATATATTTGCACCCACAAGACTATTGTTACAGAAAAACCAACCCTATTCTTACTAAATTTGAAATTTCAGTGGTTGCAAGCGCACCCATTTGCGCTCACATGCCTCCGTCCCTGTCTATGTGGATGATTTAATTAATGCTTGGAATAATTCTGTTGTTATTACTGCTTTTTTTTTTTGAAGGAAAAGGTTAAAATTTTATTAAAAAAAAGAAAAAAGAAGTTACATAAGGAGAAGCACACTAGATGCACAAGGCTTAAGCAAAATCTAGCCAAAACAACAAACCCCAAGGAAAAAAGCCTCCCTAAACAACAAAATCAAAACTAAAACAAGATACATCAAAATGTTATTACTGCTTTTAAAGCATATTTAAGCCGTTGTTTTCATATGAAAGATTTGGGCAATCTCAAGTATTTTCTTAGTATTGAAATGTCTCGAGGAGCTGAAGGTTTGTTTTTATCTCAACGAAACTACACCTTGGATACTTCTTGGAGCCAAACCAGCTTCTTCACCCATTGATCAACATCATCGTCTAGCTCTGGATAATGGACCTCTATTCTGATTCATCTCAGTATCGTCGCCTTATTGGACGTTTGATTTATTTGACCATTACACGTCCTGAATTGTGTTACTCGGTACATGTGTTGTCTCAATTTATGCAGTCTCCTCGGGTATCTCATTGGGAAGCTTCTCTTCGAGTTCTTCGTTATCTAAAGGGCTATCCGGGTCAAGGGATTGTTTTACGCAAGGATAATGCTCTTCAACTTACTGCTTATTGTGACTCTGACTGGGCCTACTTGTCGTTCGCTTACTGGTTATTTTATTTTTTTGGGTGGCTCACCAATATCTTGGAAGACAAAGAAGCAACACACAGTATCCCGTTCTTCTGCTGAAGTAGAGTACAGTTCTATGGCTCATACTTGTGGTGTACTCACGTGGCTAAAGGCCCAGTCAGAGTTTTTTTCCCCGGTCTGTATGTGGTTCTAAACGAACCAAGGGGAGAAAATAATGGCAAAACCACCTCTCACAGATTTTTTTTTTCCTTTGGGGCAGGTCCCAGTGGGGCCCGCTCCTCGGGAGACGTGCAGGGAGAGGGTATGTGAGAGGCGGTTTTTTATCCCTTGTTTTTTTTCTCGGTTCATCGAGAATTTTTGTTAGATTAATTAAAGGAACACGGATTACAACTAAACAAGAGCATAAAGCTCCAGTAAAAATCAATAGAACAAGAGTTTAACTAAAGACTTCATATTCTAAGCTAAGAACAACAACAGGAGAACAAGGAACATGCATACTAAAAAAGAACAAGGAACATGCATACTAAGAAGAGTTCATAGCCGGATGGAGAACGAATAGAGAACAACAGAAACAATCGAGGAAACTCATCATCGTCCTCAATGGTTAAGCCGACATGATTATCAATCAACAAGGAAATTCCTTTTTCTTTTTGATGCACTCTACCTCCTAGTAATGGGGGAGTCGCGGAGTCATCTTCGATTCATTGCATTCTCCTGTACCATGCTCGGCATTCCTCCACATACTAATAAGTACCATTTTCTCATACGCTTCAACTTGTTCAAGCAGTGTGTGGTTGATGGCTTTATTAGGATGCAACATATATAATTCCCTCGTGGTAATCAATTATAGTTGCGTGCAAAACTTATTAAATGTCATTACAGTAAAAACAACATAGAGAACATTGAATTATACTATCAATCATGGGACTTCAAATCGGATCTGAGTTATTTTAAACAACATAAATAATATTTTGGCAGACCTCTTCTTTGCTTTTCAGGTCATCTGGTACCCAAAATCCAAGCCGATAGAGTACATCGGCGAGAGTTGTACAACCTCTTGTCCTTTGGTACAGCCTCTGACATACCTCTTCCCGAATCTGTAGAATCTATTTTGGAAGTCATGTGTCTGTTTCCATCAAATCTAAAAAAAAAAAAGGCTTTTTAGTACAACTAGTAAAAATGAGAGATTAAGTACCCAAAATTTCAATTTGGACATGAATACCGAAAAGTACCGAAAAATCGAATTTCGACTGTAAAAATGAGAGTAAAAAAAGGCCTTTTCTATAACAATACCGAAAATTTTAGGGTTTCGATCTTTTCTAGTGACCAGTGACTTAAGGGAGACGAAAACATCAAGGAGTAATACAGTCCAAGGTACATATAAAATGATATATGGTGCGACCGTGTTAAGTTACCAGCAAGTTAACACGTTTTGGACGAAAACCCGTTGCAAAGGATATATTTCTAATTCTGTTTGAAACCATGACACTTAAGTAATTAGAGAACTGTGAGAGGGACATTTCTGATGAATTCCAAACCCCATATAATTAAAATAAAAGAGTTTAAGAAACACATTACAAACAAATACAGAGGCATAAATTAAGAAAGAAAGTAATCACCATTTCCACATCGACCATTAAGCCCAAAATAGAAACCAGTCATATGTACTTTTCTCCCGCCGACAACCTCCAAGACAACGGCATCTTCCTTTTCCTCCAACTCAATGTTCAAACTATGCGATCCTTCACTGATTGAACATAAAGATAACGGGATTTTGTTTCCTACTTTACACAGAAGCAAACTTACCTCTACTTTGATCAGCTAATGTTACCTAGTATATTTATATATTTGCTAGAGTGAATACTAATAAATTAAGACACACAGCAGTCGGAAAGGAAAAGAAGAATATGCTTGATTGAAGATCCATTAAAAAAATGCGGAGCCTTACCAGAGAGCTATTAACTTGGTGAGAAGCTTACCTGAGAAATGCGGAGCCTTCCCAGAGAGCTATTGTACCTGTGTATGTATGGATTTCCCGGTTCTAGTTCCACAACTTAGAAAATTCAAATACACAAATGAAAATAAAATGTTTATAAGATTTATTTTAAGAAATAGAGAATTCAAGATAAAAAAAAATAACTAGATATTCGACAATCAAAATTCTAGGATAAAAAATTAAGCTAACCCCAAAATGCCATTTCTTTCCTCTACGACAAACACCACTTATCAACTCAAAGCTACTTGTTCCGTCCAAGGCGGAGAATCAATTTTTAGTTGTCCATCTATATAGATATAGTTCAAGTTCCTAAATGACTCTTTCCAGTAATACCCCTATTTAGGATAGTCTTGTTAGACTAATTAATATATATATATATTTTGCTTTCAGAGGCTTTAGCCACTGCTATATATCGCTTTCGTTACCTCTTTCCATCAATCCACTACACTCAGCAAAATATTTTTAACATTAGTAGGATTTATCGGAATCAAAAAGAACTTTGCTTTTTAACCCGTTTTTTACAACAATTTCGTTTTTCAAAATTCTAATGCGAAAATTTTGTTTTTCACCTGTGTTTTGAGGGAAGATTCCTTCGAAGTGGAAATTTGCTTTCACCTTTTTTTGTTACAAAAATTCCTTTTCTCACATTTTTTACTTTGAAAATTTCGACGGAAAAATCTGAATGTTGAATGTAATTAATCACTTAATCTTACATAATTAATTATTTACTGAATTAGTGGGAACCAAAAAACAAAAATTACAATTCGTTACTTTCTAAGGGGCTGTTTGGTAACCATTATTTTAATGGATTATCAGCCCATAATCCATTATAAAGATTATAATGGATTCTATATGCGTTTGGTAACCATTATAATAATTGTTTATTTCAATCATAATTGAAAAAATCCACTATTTCCATAAACAGAAAAAAGTTGTTTTGAAAATTTATTATAATCAATTATTTTTTCTAAAAAAACTAAAATTGATTTTTTTTTAATTTTCTCTAAACTATCAAGAGAGAGACATCAAAACAACATGGGACTAAAAAAATATCGTAGATCATTGTTCTTTCTTCTCCTTTTCGAGATCATCATTCAATGATAATCAATTATTTGAAAACAAAAACGTTTGGAAAAATTTATTTTAAAAATGATTATATTAAAATCATTTATCAATTTATAATCATAAATAGATAATTATAAATTTTACCAAACAAGGCCTAATAATTATATTCTAAAATTCCATTAATTAATATTTAAATTGATTACATCATTCTTTTGGATTTTGTTCAAAACCCAAGTTATGTTGAAAATATCAGAATTTTCCAAAAACATAATGGAGAAAGCAAAAATTTCACTCAAAATTCAAGTTAAAGTTTTAATTTTAATTTAAAATAATTAGGAGAAATGTGAAATTTTCACATAAAAAGGAGTGGAAAACAAAATCTTCACCTAATTTATATTCAATGGAAAACAAAAAAGGTCCAAAGGACATAGAAAAGAATGTAAAATAGAAAAACAAAAATTCATTATAAACCGTCAAAATAAACTATACCAATTTTTTTTTTTGATCAACAATCATACCCTATTTTATTTCGGCTGTGCTAGACACACCGTCAAAAAAATTCGGTGATATCACCGATAGGGAGAAACCCTGGGACCCACTGAAGAAAAAGGGGTTGGTTTTTAGTTTTTTATTTTCTGCGGGCCCTATTTTTTTTTCTTTGTGTCGGTGGATCTAGCATTTTCGATTTTATTCAATCCAAAAAGGTGATTAAACGATTGTTTACAAGAAAAAGAAAATCAAAATACAAGAAACCTAAAACCCAAATACAGTAAAACCTCTGTATAAGAATATTTTGGGGATCACAAAAAAATATTCTAATATGGGGGGTTATTCTTATATGGAGGTCTACCTTGGATAGACCGAATCAAAAAATTTCATACATGTATTTCCGAAAATACATACATATGCATAGGAAACACAAAAATATATCTATGTAAACAGTAGTTCTTAGCGAACCGAGATTTTGAACTCCACCAAAACAATATACCCTATGAAGGGCTGCGATGAACCCATTGGGGAGTAGTGGGTCCCGGATGAATGCCATGGGACCCATTCAAAAGGTTTGGTTGTGAGAGTGTTATTTTTATGTAGTTTTTTTGCTCGGTTCACCAAGCATTTCTGCTATGTAAATATAGATACTACTTAATGGGGATTTTAGTTTATATAATTTATATATGAAATCAATCCACATTAAAACTTAACTTTGACGTTGTAAATTAACAAATGAAATCATATGCGTGACAGCTATTTGTATTAAATAGTGCACAAAAAGCAAAGAATTCACTTTGAAGCAAAATGATCATGTAAAATGGTTGTAAGAATCTCTTCATCTTAAACTTTGAAATATCACAAGGCATATATTATTTATATTACACTGTCGATTATTCTTATATGGAGGTAGGTTCCTTAAGACGGGACCAGAAAAAATTATGAGTTATTCCAATATATAGTTTATTCTTAAATATAACTGGCCCAAATCGGGACCGGAAATTTCTATTTTTATATGGAGTTTATTCCTATATGGAGTATTCTTCCGGAGAGGTTTAACTGTACAAATAAAGTGTAAAAGGCGTAGTATCAGTGCGACGAAGAGGATACCAAAGTGCGATTGTGGGTTGTTCACACTATATCATCCTATTTGACCGTATTCCGACATAACATGAGCTGAAATCTTTTGTGCTGAAGTCCTCAATGCTTACATTTACGGAAAATGTGTCATTTGTCCCAATATTTTTAAAACATGGTTCTAATGGACGAGTAAAAATTAGTATGGGTGAAATGGACACCAAAAAAATAACGAGAATGAAACTGGATTCATCCTGTCTTAAACTTAAAAAAAAAAGGAGGTTGAAACTGGATGCATCCTGGTGTAAGTTAAAAATAAGAAAAAATATTTGAAAATGGGTAGGATGAAATTGTTCACATCCTGACTATTTTTACATTCTCGTCCATTTGAATAGTATCAAATTTTACAAGTCTTTTTCATCCATGAATTGTTGATTTTGGTCTCTTAACCAATTTTGTGTTACATTTAGGCACCTTCAATGGTTAGCTAACCTAGAATTCCGTATATTTTTCAACGATTCTCTACAGACCGCCCTTTTAAACAAGGGAAAAACAACTCACACACAAGATTTGTGGGCCCCACCACCCCAAAAGCAAACTAAGGGTCCCATATTTTGGTTTATGTGAGTAAGCGGTTTTGCCCTTGCTTAAAAGGGCGGTTCAAATAGACTTTTTGTATATTTTTAGGGTTTAGGATACATGTATTTATTATATTTTATGGATACCTAATTGTGATACAATACAAACTTGATATCTCATGTAAAAATCCATATTATCAGCTAGTTCCATGTGAAAATTTATATTATCACCTGTTGACAAGGTGAATGATCAAATTTTCACCTTTTTTTTGTCTCACGTAAAAACTAGAACTACAACTAGTTCTTGTATGAAAAATCAAATTATCGTCCTATTCTAAGTTAACATCTTTCAACGATGCGGCAAATTATGATTCTATTCTCCGAAATGGAATTGAGACTCGTTAAATAAGCTGTGATATTAGGATTTTATTATGGAAAAAACTTTAAAAAGAGAATGAACAGAACATGGTTTGAGTCCAATAATGTGCACACTCCTTTAAAGGGTGTGCACGTAACAAGACAATACCATTGGTTGATTTAAATCCATCATTTCACCTCCTTCCATCAAATCCATCCCCGACCATCTCTAATCACATCCACCCTCTCAACTGGCCAACAATCAAACTCCAAATCTCTATGTCTCTCCATATTGTCTTCTTTTCTTATCAAGAACAGAAACTGTTGAAGCTAGGATTGAGAGAGATAAGACTAGGGTTAGCTTCAACATATGGAAAACTAGACATATAGCGGTGGAAAGGAGGAAATGAGTGGGGGAAGGGGTCGGTAGAAAATACTACAAGAGTGTTTTCCTTTTCACATTATAGAACTATAGAGTTTAGCTGGTCTATACTTTCAAAACGATTAGACAATACAAGACGAGAGTCACGAGACCATTCCAAGTTCCAACGAAGATACTTATTACTCCAAGATTTTGTATATTTAGTGCAAGATTTTTTATGAGGAAATTTCTTCTTTTTGGCTAAAACCCAGATCTAATAGCCTTGAACCCTTAGGGGAAATGGTGTGTCCTTTCCTGAAAATGGTAGGTCCTTTCCTGAAAGTGATGGGTCCTTTTCTGAATGTGAATCTAACCGTTGATTTGATCATCCAACGGTAAAGAAGCCGCCTTTGCGGGAATCCATCCCGCAAAGTCGTGTGGGATAGCATTTGTCTTTTTGCACTGCCTGTGTAGATGCAATATGTTTTTTGCAGTACAGAGTAAAATTTGCATGTGCAACACCCTGTTAGTACAATATTTGAAATTATAATAGGCATGTGCATGGCTATTATATTATTGTGTACGGACAAAAAAAAATGTGGGGCCCGCCCCTCGGAAGTTGTGCAGGGGAGGCTCTGTGTCCGGCGGTTTTCTTATGTGGTTTTTTGCTCAGTCCACACAGAATTTTTGAATCCATTCAATACCAATCCGACTTAGTCGTGACTCACAATTCCCCTAAATGGTTCCCATTTCCTTTGAGGGGTTAGTTTAGGAATTAAACGGCTTTTGCCTTCTCTTTTGTACAGATCATGTAAAACCGGAAGGCAGGGAGGGAGGCCAAAGAAAGAATTACGGAGTAAAATATAAAAAAGCAAACGTCTTTTACACCAATACTATTTTTACTTGTTTTAAAAATATTTGGACAAATGACCAATTTTCCGTTAATATAAGCATTCAGCAATTCAAATCAGAATGTTTCAGAGATTTCTCAGCTTAAAATGTTATAGCGGAATTATGCAGCAGCTGTAATAATAGAAGAATGATGATGGTGAAACTCAATTAGTAAACTGTATAGAATCTGTGGCATAATAACGTAAACCAACATGCATATAATAATTAATTGTTAGTTAATGTGATGTGCAGTTTATATTCTTCACATGAACTAGTACGTTAGTTCATGTGATGTTTATGTTTTGCACCAAAAGTTGTGTAACCTATCTTTAATATTAGGTCACACATGAGTACTTAGTAGTTAGTATAAAAAGAAGAGTGTTTATAAAAACAGTCACACTTCTTAATCTCGGTTTACATATAAGTCACATTGTTACAAAGTTTTTGCAAAGCAGTCACTAGACAGCTAACGAGAGTGTTATGTCACGTGTAAGAGTTAAGTCAGGCATGGAAATTACCTACTTGTCCCTCAACAAAATGGGATAAAGGGTGGTGACGTTGGTGATGTTTTTACTGCTAGCCTACTACTGGTGGTGTTGTTGCTGGTGCCGTTGTTGTTGTTTTTGCTGCTACTAGTGGTGCCGTTTTTGCTGCTACTAGTGGTGCCGTTTTTGCTGCTGTTGTTGATGTTTTTGCTACTGTTGAAATTGAAAGCGTTCAAGATTGTTACATGGCACCAGACCTTCATCCCACATTCAGGATCGTTACGGCACATTGCCTAGAAGGGTTCACCGCTTCCTCTCTTGGGTATATCCACCGTCACCGTCCACACTTCGTCACCAACAACAATGGAGGAGGGGTATTTAGGACCAAAACATGACTGTTTTTCTCAAAACAGTTACTCGGATGGAATAAGACTCTTTTGTCAACACTAATTAAAGGTGTGATGATTTTGTGAAACCAATTAGGGGACAATGACCATTCTGAAAAACACCCTAAAAATAACAGTCGTTCTACACGTACCGTGTAAATGAGCAAAAACCGCCCCCTCACATTGGTGAGGGGGTCCCACGTGGCAGGGAATTAGCAGGGGTGGGGTCATTGGAAAGTTTGTGAGAAGCCCGGTTTTGGCTTTGTTTTTCGTGCGTTTCAGTAGGAATTTTTGTAAAAAGAAAGAGATAAGGAAAGAGAATGGAACCTATCAAAATATCTAATAGAAAAAGAGTGAGAAGAAACTAAGAGAGTTCTCACTTCTCCAAAATAAATTCTCAAATCCCTAAATCATAAAAATTAAATAAGGTTAGTTATATCGATGATTTTAGAATAATCAATTTAATGTAATCAATCGATATTACTATAATCACGATTTAGGAAAAAGAAGTATATTTTTTTATTTTTTTATTTTTTTGACAAAGGAAAAAAAGTAAATTATTTTAGAGAAAAGATGAAAATTTGGGTTCAGTTTGTTTTGGGGGAAGTTTATTTTAGTGAAATTTTCTGTTTTCATCTGTTTAACTTAACAAAATTTAATGGTAACCTAAAGACAAATTTTTTGAATTAAATGGAACGATGCGACTTGAATGAAATTTCGAAAATGTTCTTGTGCGCATGTTCGTACCACATTAACGCAGCTAGCCTCAATCACTTGATTCAAAAATGTTTCAACACGGAAACACGTTTACCATAACTTATCTTCCTCAATAATCAATATACAGTAGAAACTCTATAAATTAATATTGTCCGTACTACCAAAAATTATTAATTAAGCGAGATATTAATTAACCGATAAATTAATAAGTATTAATTATATATTAATTAATATCTTATTAACTTATGGATAAGTTTATTATCAAATAATTAGATTCTATATAAACACAATACCACACCATATATTTTTTTATCTCATATATAATCACAATATCAATATCAAATTATATTCTTATAAACACAATATCAAATCATATTTTTTATTTCCTATATAAACACAATATCAATATCAAATCATATTTTTATAAACACAACACCACTGAATAATTTCTTGTTGAGCTATGAGAAAACAACACCACAAATTCTTACGATGATAAGAAAATTTAGAGATGAGATTCAATGTGATATTGATTTTAGCAAAAAACAGAAGAGAATTGAATCATTTTTCAAAAGATCTTCGTAGATCATTAATGTATCGAATATATATAATCCATTATTAATTTATATTTCACATCTACATAGGTAATAAAAAATATATTATTTTATAATTTTAGCGAATTAGTATTAATTTGGCACGTTGTCTCCGACTCGGGACCGGCTAAAACTATCATTTAAGAGAATTTATTAAATAATCGAGTATTAATTAAAGGAGTTTCTACTGTACTACAGTATATACTAGAGTTTCCATCCCACTAAAGTATTGAAACCAGGCGGAATCTTGATTTTTATTTATTTGTCCCACTACATAGGCTGACTCCTATTTCTAAGATAAATTTTCTCTTAAATACCCTCATTTATTGTGTATGGAAAATTGTAGTAGGAATAGGACAAATGGTAAAAATAAGAAAAATGGTAAAATAAGAAAAATTCTTTACAAACCGTCCAAATGGACTCCCTATAAACCGTGTAGACACATGAATACCCAAAAGTAGGACCCCCTGTTAGCTTAAGAAAAGGTATGAAAAAAGAGTAATTGATCTTGGGAGTAATTGGTCGTGGGAACTACCACTACCAGAGTGTTTAACTATTCTTTAGCAAGGTTATGGAAGAAACCACATTGGAAATGGTTTGATGCCTATCTATAGGGCCTAAGAATTTTACTCTGCATTTAAAATGGGGATGGCATGGGACCCAAGGGAGTAAATGATAAACGTGTTGACTATATTGAGAAAGAGAAGATATAACAAACGTGTTGACTATATTGAGAAAAAGAAGATATAACAAATGTGTTGCAGTCTCTAAATATTTTTTGAATTCAATCGAGTTAAATGCAATGAATATGAATACGAAAAGTCTACATGCCCTCGTTGTGCATTTCACGGTGTAAAACCGTTGTGTATGTATTAAGTCTCATATGAATATGTAGGAGACTAACTAAAGTTACTTCCGTAATCCCAAACATTGCACCAGACTGTTACAACTTACACCAAGGACATCACTACGTGTAAACCCAAGATCAATGGCACCACACCGTTGGATCCTACCCGAATCCCAAACGTTCCTTTTCCACCCTACAAATAAATATGTCTCACAATTGAAGAGACCCCGTTAATCAAGTAGAGTAATATTCAAGCGGTAAAAAGAAATGAAAACAAGTACACAAAATTAGATATTCGCTGTCACAATTGAAGAGCCTTTCTTAATGGAATTAACATCTGAAAAGAACATAATTCTTAGTGCAACTCTGATAACTGATAAAAATATTTCTTTTACCCTAGATGAAGTGATCAAACAGATCAACAGGGAATGGGTTAATCTCACCTCACCATACTCTATCCAAGTGCTTCATAATGATTGTCTAAGTATCAAGTTAGAGAATGAAAAGGATAAAATGATGGTTATGGATTCTGCACCATGGCTGGTCTTTCAAAATCAATATGTACTTCTTTTAAAAGAGTGGTGTAGTCCTAATTTACCTCCTCCTAATATTGAGTTCACTACTTGTCCGTTCTGGATCCAAGTGCATAACATACCAAGGATCACGATTACAGAAAACTTGGGTTTCAAAATTGGCGAAGTTATTGATTATCAAGTCTTGAAAGTCGAACTTTGTGAGAAAAAAAGGAAGAGAAATAATTTCCTGAGAATTAGACTTGTTGTGGATGTTACTAAGAGACTGGCTACTAGTTTTTGGTTGTGTATTTCAAGGAAACTTAATGAAGTGTATTGGGTGTCTCTAAAGTATGAGAATTTACCTAAAAAGCTATGTTACAGATGTGATATTCTAGGTCATGATAAGGATTGTTGTTCTAATAGTGAGTTACTTGAAGTACCCATTGGTGAGAAGTGTATTGTGAATTATATTGCTAACAGTGTTGTGTATGTAGGAGCAGTGCCCTCAAGGGTTTCCGTTGACGCTAAAACTTTAGAGGAGGATGAGAGTGAGAGAGATTATGGACCTTGGTTGTATGAAGAAGAAGGTCAGGATATTGAGGATGAGGATAGTGAGGATGGTGATGGTGGAGACGATGACAGTGAGAACGGTAAGTAATATGGGATAGTTTAGCACATCCGTTTTTAATTGCTTTCCGAACAAAGAGAACCATGAGTTCTTTCCTTTCAATGAACCAACACTTAGTGATATTGAATTAATGCGTACTCAAAATGGTAAGCTGTTTTTTTTTTTTTTAGTTTTATGGTATACTGTGAAGAACTAATTTTTATGTGTTCGTGAGATCGGATTTAACATGTAAAAAACTAATTTTAATGTGTTTGCGAGATCGCTGATAGCATCTAATTAATCTTATAACTCTTAACATCTGTACTTCTATAGTTCCTTAATCTTACGTTCTTCAACGGTATAAAGTTTACAAAAAACCGTGTTTTAAAAGTTAAATAATTTCTAAATTTTATTTGTTATTATCCATAAGGGCATAAAATACTTAAACATATTCCCATTTCCTCATTGCCTTAAGAATTGTGCAAACTGCAACTAGGTCATCTAAGTTTGGATGGAGGTATCCTATTTATTATGATATATGTCCTCAGTTTCATAGGTTATGCTTTACGCAGTCCTATCTATTTTGTAACTGAGAATGACATAGGGAAAACACGACTGCTTTCCCCACTTTTTTACCGGAATCATAGCCTTTACAAACCGTGAGTTGTTTAAGTGAAAAGTTGAGTTTTCTGAATATGGACTCTGGGGCAAAACGTTTTTTACAAAGTTTCTGTGTGAAAGCATATTCTTTCACCTTTTTTTCGGTGAAATATTGTATTTTCACCTTAATAAACTTCAGATTACATATGACATTTTTTTAATAGAAAAAGTTGATTTATTCTGAATTGTGGAGTGAAACTTTTTGTTAACATCTATTTAACAAGAATTAATTGGGGTCCAGAAAAAATAACTGGGGGCCTCACAAAATTTATACCCACACCAAAAAATTTAGGGGCTTCCAAAATAAGGTTGAAAGTACCATTTTACCCTTCCCCAAATAATAAAAACTTAAAACCTAATAACCCTCTAAAATCCCCCAAATCAGAAAACTAAAACCCTCCCCTTCCTCACCCGATTCCCATCTCTCTCTCGCCATTAACGACACCCGAAGAAAAAAAATATTCTTCAATTGATTTCATCGTCGTAATCTTCGATTCGAAAATAAAACCCCCTAATTTAATTCCTGTTTGCGTTTAATTTGATGGGTTACTTTCAAAATTAGGTTTTCCAACCAAAAAATTGCAGTTACAGTTATATGGTCGTCATATCGATAGGTTTATACCCTAACGACTTTTGATCTGCATGTTTTTTTAATGAAAAAAATTTGATGTCTAAGGTGTAGGAGATAACGATCCTTTTTCTAGGTTTAAGATTTTTTCCAAGAATAAAGTCGTCAACATATTATAGAATAAATTGACGATCCTACTATAACGACCCCTTTTTATACACTAACGACTCTATAAGACCAAAAACTACCTCTCTGGCCAAATAAATGAAAGGGACGTCATCTTAATTCCAAAAAATGTTAACGACTAGCAAATAATTGACTAAACCAAAAATGGAGCTAATAAGTCAACCAAATGTTAACGACTCATCTTTGATGTTTGCACCCATTTGCTAATGTTAACGACTCAACCAAATGTTAACGACTCACCCATTGTTGTGACTAGAAAAATGTTAACGACTTAACCAAAAATGAAAAATGACTCAACCAAATTTTAACGACTCAACCAAATAGAAAAATGATAACGACCCTTTTGGCAAAATTATAAAATGAATGACTATTTTTCATAACTGCACATTAGAGTCGTCCATTTATTCAAAACTAAATGACGATTTTTCATACTGCAGAGTAGAGTCGTTTATTTCTGTGACAAATAACTAACAACTCTTAAGGGTCGTTAGTTTAATAGACTCCCGACCTAACGACTCTAACACTGAGCTGTTGCATAGTGACCATGAATCGACAACTTGGAGCACCATTCATGCGATTTGAAGTTTACTTGATTGTTTAGAGCTTTGGGTTCTTCATTTTGAGTATTGGTTCCATCATTTTGAGCAAAAATATCCTCATTTGCAACCATTTTAACCTAAATTTTCTCCCAAAACTCACTTTCTTCCACTCTATCCAACACAAAAACACAAATCTAACTTAACTAATCAACTAATTAACAACTAATCTAACTTAACTAATCAACTAAATTAATACTAATGGTTTGGGGGTAGTTTAGCCATTTCAAAAAAATTGGATAAGGGGTAAGCACAAAATTCTATTGGGAGACCAACTGGTCAGACCCCAAAATATTTTTTCTGGCCCCTAATTAATTCTTGCTATTTAAGTGTACATTAGCTTATAAAGTTTTCAAAAATTCCTAATGAACCGCACCAAAAACTATGCCAAAACCCAGGCTTCTCATAAACTTTCCAATGACCTCACCCCCTGCTAATTCCCTGCCACGCGGGACTCGGCCCCATGTGAGGGGGCGGTTTTTGCATCGTTCATTTACACGGTACGTAAAGCATTTTCAGAGAGACTCGCAGACGTAGAAATTCGTGGTACGGGATACGTAAGGAACGGGATACGTACGAGTATTATAAGGATTCGTAAAAGTTAAATTCGGCCAAAAATCCGGTCAACGATTCATGTACGGAACGAGATACGTACGTGTATAATTCGTTTTAGAGATATGCATTCAGCGTATGAAATTCGACATAAATTAACTTGTTAAAAAATCATTTTAAATATAATTTCTCCTAAAATACTATAGTTTAATTCTTCACATCAACTATATATAATTTGTGCATCCCAATCAGCATATAACATGAACATTGATGGTATTGGAATCAGATTAGTGTATGTAAATTTTTAAAAGTAAAAAATATAATAAATAATGATTATTTAGTGATGATGTGGCAAAGGATTATACGGGGCGTATGATTCGGTAATTCGTAAATACGTGTATAATTCGTTTTAAGCTGGAAATTCGCGATACGGTCGATAAGGACGGATTCAGGAATTGTACGAGTATTATTCGCGAACTTACTAACTAGGCGGCAGACTCGATGGTTATTTTTTTTTTACAGAAAACGTCTTTTCTGATGGATTACTAGTACAACAATGATACACGTACAATGATTTTATACCGTGATCTACACAACAAAATGATTCAATGTCTTAGGGAAGCCCTAGGGTGATTAGAAGGGGGTGGGGTGTGTGGTGGAGCCCATCAGTGCTTTTTCCTCTCACACCAAAATCACGGTACTGCACCATGCGGTACACCAAACATTTTTGTTACTAGTAAGCATCGGATACAGTGAGACCGGGGCGAAAAGCGGACGTCTTGTCTTCTCTCAAAAAAGGGTTGTTGCTAGCAGATCCCGCTTTTTATTACTCCTATCAAGCAGTAACTTCTCCTCCTCCATACAAACAAAGAGATCTTGCAAGGGACCCAAGCCTGCCCTATATGACCACTGCATGGGGTTCAAACGGACACAAACTTACACTAAACGTTACAAACCATTGAATGGTTGTCCAGAGACGGATCTAAGTGCAACTTAGGGGTGGCCCCCGCCCACCCTATTTTGTAATTTGGACGAATAATTCCTAATAAGCCCCCCACCTAAAATATATGATTTTTAAATTAGCTCCCCTTGGAAAAAAATTCTGGTTCTGTCCCTGTGGTTGTCTATTTATAGTTACACTGGTCCCCTCTTCTTCTCTTCATAATCATAATCCACCATATCCCTTCTGCAGATCAGAATAATACTAAAACAGATGGATAAGTTTCCTTTAGAAATCGCTACCCAGATATTAGGTCGACTCCCTACAACAAATTGTGTTATTCACAGCAAATCTGTATGCGGCAACTGGAGGGCCATCCTTGATAACACCAAATTTGGTTTCCTATTATGTATCACATCACGCTCGGGAAACGACTTTGGATCGCAACTCATTTACATCGAGCATATGAACACAGAACATTAAGACACTATCGTAGCTAACATCCACCAGGATGATAGACCACTTAAAAGATTATCACACCTAGTGATCGGGTCTTGCAACGGTCTTGTGTGTTTTTATGTTTACCACGACAACATCCAAGATCCTATTTATATTATAAATCCAGAAACAGGTCAGTACATTCATCTCCCACAAAAATATATGCTTCCGGAGGAATTCGTTGGATGCAGAAACATGTTAGGAGGTTTCGGCTACTGTCAAAGTTCTGATGAATACAAGGTTGTTCGAATTGACCCGGATGGCAAAGTTGAAGTCAACACCCTCGGCGATAAGATGGGATGGAGAAATGTTGAACATATTTATGTATGTTTTTGTGGAGGTGGATCAGGTGAATATGCGAATGTGTGCATTTTTTGGTTGGTCTACAAGGATGCAATTAAGACATTATTGTCTTTCAGTTTGAGGAGTGAGACGTTTAACACACATTCATTACCGCCTAATCATATACCTAGGGGTAATTTCCATGTGGATCAATTCCCAGCCGTTGGGTTGATGCTGTTTGGGGTTGCTCTGTGCGTATACAACATGCATTGTCAGCAAGAGAACCGTATAGATTTATGGACGCTATACGAGAATAACAATGATTTCGCCTCACCTGCCGATGAACCCGGAGATTTTATTTGGATACGCCGATTTAGCATTAACTTACCAAAGCAAAATAGAATGATTGGCCAACTTATAACCGATTTCCCTGGGTAATAACAACGACGTCCTGTTGTGGGACAATCGATGCATATCGCGTTATGATACATCTACAGGAACATTTAGGGAAATATAGGGAACGATACCATTTGGAACATGTATTAACATAGTCCCGCACATGAAGAGCAGCGTCTCCTTAGAAGATTTCGGAGGAGTATCGGAGACGTGTAGTGACAATATCGATCAACCCAGTAACTGATTTATAGAATTACTACTGTCAATTTGTCTTTATTAGTTAGTAATAAGGTTATGTTTATATTTTCTAATATAAGTTAATTACAGAGTATTACCATCAATATATTCTTATTCAGTTTGTCCAGCGCTTGCACGTACCGCCACAAATTAAATATTCGTACAAAAGTCTCAATGTCGACTATATTTTGGGGTATTATCACCTGTGTAACTGTACCGCCTGTGTAAGCGCAATTCGATTCCTATGGAATGAACAATTTTCCCCCCTCCCAGTTTCGACTTAACAAGCATGAAAAACGTGTAATTTTACCTCATGTGTTAGGGAAATTGCTATGCAATTGGAACTCATCCTGTCATCCACAAGTAAAGAATGTCGTTGGCACGACCTAAAACTAGAAGTGGGCTTGAAGAAGATATGTGCCTAGAAGAAGACTTTCCTAGAGGACCCAAGATCTACAACCGTTCAACAATCAACACCCAGAAAAGCTCCTCAACATCCAACGACATCTCCATACGTCACATTAACATCTGAAGCATCCATCCAATACCCTAGCCACCTTCATATCAGATTCTCTCCAACGGCCGAACCTCTGTAAAACCTTCATTTCACCTCCTTCCATCAAATCTATCCCCGACCATCTCTCATCACACCCACCTTCAACTTTCCATCAATCAAACTCTTAATCTATATATCTCTCCATCTTGTCTTCTTTTCCTATCAAGAACAACTTTTTAGGCATTTTTATCCAGCTTTTTAGGTTAGATTCTCGGTTGTTGTGGGAGCGTATACATCTGGGACAATAGGCATAGCCCAAATCTTGTCCAGATATGGGACAAGAAATCTAAACCTTTTATCATTCCCCTCTTCACCCCACTACTAATATCGATGTAAGAATCATTTCCCTCCCAACCATTAAGATTGTGCCACATCATGTCCAAGATTTAGACTATGCCTATTGTCCCAGCTGTAGACGCTCCCGTTGTGGGAGCGTAAACTTGGCATTAATATTAAAATATCAAAAATGATATATATACCGAGAGTTTACACCGCAGCCAGCACCGTGAACCATTGTGTGAGGGGTGGGGTGGGGCCCACTACTACCCCACTCCCTATCCCCATGTTTAGAGTCATTCACGGACGGTTGGATGCCCCGAAGTACACTTTACGGTACAAAGTCTTCGGTAGGTGTATCATGGATGTTAAAACATCCACATCTTATAGATACTCCACTGTCTCTTTTTTTTCTCTGTTCTAGTTTCTATTTTGGTATGTCTTTTTTCGAAAATGCTAGATATACACCAAAGAGTGTACACCAAAATTTTACCCCACTATGTGTCAAGTTTCTATTAGCTCTCTTTTAAAGCGGACCCCTATTTTCTCTGGTGGGGTAGGGTGGAGATGAAATATACGGTTGATACACATAGGGGTGTAAAATGTTGGGGTATATCTAGCAGCTTCGGTCTTTTTTTATCTGTCCCCGCTGTTTTTTTCCGAAAATGCTAGACATGGGACAAAACTAAAGGTAAAAAGATAGTCTAGATATGGGACATGAAGAAAATGAGAGGGTAAGCGACGTGGCGCCCATCCGTGGATGTACACCCCTGCTAATATATGATCCCAGGAGATGCCACCTCTTGTCCCATATCCGGACAACTGTGAAAACTCTTGTCCACCGCTTATGTGTCGTGCAGACATTGGTGGATTTCAATAATAATGGGGACCAAAATGGATAGAATCTAGGGTGTGGATGAAGCCACCTAGCGGTGGAAACTGCTGGTGGAAGTGTAGCACTTTTGGTTTATAGATATACATTTCCCTTAAAATATCAAATATACTCTTTATTTTTTATAATCATAAAATCATTTTTAATATACCATTTATTTTTAGAATGGGCCCATAGCTCAGCTGGTCATCTCCATTCTCCAAAGTTTAATGCGCTCCAAGAGGTCCCAGGTTCGAGTCCCCAATGACATAATATTGCAGGAATTAACATGGAAGGTAGTGTTAGTCCCTCCCCCCCCCCCCCGTTTCATCTCCCTTGGCTAGGTTACCCATGAGGCTCACTGGTAGGTTAGCACAACAACCTGTTCAATTAATGTAGTAGTATGTCGTTGGAGCTTAGCTTGTTAGGCTTCCAACTAGTCTCATGTAATAATATTTAATATTCTAATAAAATTTAAATATATATATATATATAAACTTAATTAAAATCTTAAATATTATCATCATATATAAGGAATAAATCTAATGTATTAATTGTTATTCCTTTTTTCAATAAAAACATTTATGGATAGTTATAAAATTCTTAATAAAACTTCTACTTATTCTTACATCCCGTTGTAATTATGGACTCCATAATAAAAGAAGTATAAGTTTGTTTTTAATACCATTAATTTTAGTTTTGGTACAACATAACAATAAATAGGGCTAGTCAAGGGTTAGTCACAATATTTTATAGTATTTCCTTAATATTTTGACAAAATCAATTAGGACTGTTAATTTGAGACGGAGGGAGTACTTATCTAATACCTATAGTTCTCACAAAACAGTTTGTAACAATTATAATTGTCATAAGCGTATGTTACATTAATAACACTTTTACATTGTTTTTTATGCGGTACATCAAGACTTTTTGTACATAAAAATTGAAAAGAGTTGATTGTGTCGAATCAATCATAAAGATACTTACGAGTTGTTAAGGGGAAAATCTATTGTAGGTAGCATGCGCAATCCGGTGTCTGATTTTTAAAAACTCAACAACCGCATCTAGGATGATGTCGTGTCGTTGCTCGATTTTTGGAGCAGTTCTTCCTTTCGGGTTCCCATAATCGTGAGTAAATTTGTTAAAAATCTTCAACTACATGGAATCCCCCGAACTGTTATCTATAGTTGACGAACGAGTTGCGGCGTACCATGCTTGGGTGATTTCTAAATCTTCCTCGGAGTCAAACGATGCCATTTGTTGTATGTTGAAGTAGGTGTTATACAAAGAGTTTTCTAGGGTTTAAGCTTTCATAAGAGTCTCAAGAACACACGAGTTTTGATTCAAGTATTAGTTTTGTTTCATAAGGAGAAGCGTAGTTTAACTTCAATCAAGAGAACATTAAGAAAACAATTGTCTCACCTCAACTTTGATCGACTAATGTTTCCTGGAATACAAAATATATTTGCAAGAATGAATAAAAATAACAGTAGTTCTTAGCGAACCGAGATTTTGAACTCCACCAAAACAATATACCCTATGAAGGGTTGCGATGAACCCATTGGGGAGTAGTGGGTCCCGGCTGAATGCCATGGGACCCAGTCAAAAGGTTTGGTTGTGAGAGTGTTGTTTTTATGTAGTTTTTTTTCTCGGTTCACCAAGCATTTTTGTAAAAATAAAGACACACAGTAGTATGAAAAGAAAAGAAGAATATGCTTGATTGAAGAAATAGGATAAAAAAATAACTAGATATTCAGAAAGTAAAATTCTAGGATAAAAATTAAGTTAACCTCAAAATGCCATTTCTTTCCTCTACAACAGACACCACTAATAAACTGAAAGCTAATTCCTCTGTAGTAGCAGGATTTCCCACACTACACCCCTATTAAGATCTTATAGAAATCTAAGTGAAACTAATTGAAGATTGAAGAATTAAACGACACTTTTTATTATTTAGATCTCAGAAATGTTTACAGAAAATATTCAAACTCAGAATTACAACTTTCTTTTCTGGAGTTTCTCTCTCCTCAAGATTTTCTCAACTCTAAAAAAATACCTCTTCCTCATCTGGACTTACTTGATCCCTTTATATAGGAAATTACATAGCGGGTGACATCTAAGTTTTCCCCTTCTTTCAGATATATTCTGCGATCTCATCGTGGTATTTGCAATACTAATCTTCGCCAACTTTTGTAATCTTCGTGAAACAACACTCTCATAACATGTCTCTTCATTCGTCAGTTATTATGAAGTTTACTTGTGACGCTCGTCAAATGTTGCTAAATAATCCTTACGACACTCTCGTGAACAATGTTATTTATATTTATAGGAATATTTGGCCTTATCGTGAAAGCGTTGTTCTTATTACGAGAATATCGTTGTGGCGATATTCTGGTACTACATCTTGCCTCTTCTCATGTATTTTCTGCGAAGAAGAAACGATCATGAGAATCCTTAACTATCGCAAGAATATCCAAACATTTTTCTTCGACAATATTCCGTTAATTCAGCTTTCCTTGTTAACACGTGTTGTAAATCTGCCCTTTTGTATTGACACGTCTCGCATAATTTACTCCCTTCTTTGCCTATAAAAGGAAGAGTTGAATTTCATCTCTAGTTTTCTTCTCTTAACTCTCTTTCTTCTTTACTTAGTTTCTTTGCTTTTTGTTCAGCAACTTCTTCTCCTTCTCATTCTTCTGCTACTGCATTAATGGAGTCCTCGAGGTATATTTTTTGATCATGATATTTTCTTAGATCAAACTTTTTATTTATATTCTTCGATCTTCTCTTACTTAATTCTTTATAACCCCATATTATGTTCTCTTGGTGAGCCGCATCTATTTCCCAATCCTCGACTCAAAAACCTATTATTCACAAGAGGCCGACTGGAAAAAGGAAAGAAAATTTTGCGAGCAATAAGGTAGTAAGAAACACATTCTATTTCTTAATAACAATATTGTTGCCTCTATTTCTTATCTAGATTATTGTTTGCCGAATGACGAGGGTAATGCTAATCCTCCTAAAAGACCTCGCCAATTAAATAAGACCTTTGGAAGCAATTTCGTCATTCCTCCCTTAACATCTGCGAAAGCTTCACCTACACCTGTGCAATCTAAACTTCCTCTTCCTTCTGGCGAGAAGCTCGCTTTCACTACCACTACCTCTACTGGTCCTTCACCAATTCAAATTGCAAAACTCATCATAACTGAAACTCCCTCTAGCCCTTTACTTCCTTCAAATGTTACTTTCCCGAAAACTCCTCCTTCTGATGATATACCCATTGATGATGATTCAAATCATCATCTTTTCCTCACTTCTTCTATTTCACCTTCTACATCCCTTCCTTCATCAAGTGAGACCATCGCAGGAATTGATGTTGCTTTCAAAATTTTATCTAACATTCTAAATAATGCTAGAGATTCTTCTACTGATTCTCTCCAGAGCGGAGTCTGCGATACTCTGCTCAAATATTTTGGCTCAGACAATTCTATTTCACGAGCTTCTCTAGAAAATGAAAATGCTGCTTTGAGAAAAAGTCTTCAAAATAAGATTTCTGAATGTGAAACTCTAAACCACAAGCTCAATAACTCTGTACTGGATCGCGAGAATCTCGCTAGAAATATTGATGAGCTAAAAGGTAACCTTCTTTTTGCATATGTCCTTTTATCTTTTTATTCTATTTCCATATTCTTCGTACTTAATCCTCCATTTAAATTCTTGGCTTATATATTAGTCTCCAACCGAAATCGTTTCATCGAGAAACTTAAATCTGAAACCATAGCTGATGAAGCTCGCATTGAAAGAGATTCTTGGATGGACCAGCATAGTATATTAGATAATCTTTATACGTATTCAGTTGATCAAATAAGAAATCTCACAAATGAGAATAATCAATTATTGCAAAATCACAGTTTTATAAACAACGAGGTTACTCGTCTCTCATATTCGTTATCCAAGACTAATTTGTCTATAGAATCTTTGTCAGACAAGAATAGAACTTTATCCCAAGAGAAATACAAATTATCAAGCTTGTTGGCGATCTCCTCGCAGAAAGTAAACAATCTTCAAGGGATATGTGATGACCAAAAGCAGTCTCTCCGCTCTCTTAAAAATAAACTTGACGAGAAGTATTTGAATCATCTATTTCTTTGAAATAGACAAACTTATCAAGGGTAGACTAACTCTTAGTTTGAATGCCAGCAAGCTTCGAGATGAATATTCCCAACTAAAGGAGTCTCATTCCTCATTGTCAAAAGAAAATTCATATTTACGCACCAAAGAAGAGAACATGAAATCTCGTGTAAAAGGCATAGTTGGCGACAAATTTGATGATGCTATGAACCAATGGGAGAACTGCCTCTTTTCATTAATCCAAAACTTAACTTCACAAAAAGAAGGTAGTCGATTATGACTACCTCACTTGTTGATTTCCCTTGTCACAATTTATGTTATATTTCACTTGTTGATATTCTCACGATACATTTATTTCTATAACCTTTCATTATTCTGTTGCTCGCAGAATCTGAAAAAAGCCTTCATTCTACTATCACCGATCTTACTAAGGAGCTAGACAGTGTTCGCAAATAAAACAAGACTCTTATTCTCAACCTTTTAGAAACTCATGATAAAGCAGAAAGAAGACTTGATTATCTTGAATATTTCAAGAATATAGAGATCAGAAATCGCGACAAAGGTTTCCTTCGCCAAGTTCATCTTAGTGCTGAAGTTCTCGTGAACGAAATTTTGATCTCCAACTCTCTTTCTCCCGTATCCGTTCTACCTTTGAAAGTTGATGATGATGAAGTCCCTCTTCCTATGGATAAAGATTTAGAATACCGTCTACGAATGAGATGTTGAAAAAAGACGCTGAAGAAGAAGATGATCAAGAAGAAAACTCTCCAAAAGAAGGAGAAGATCGTAACAAAAAGAATTTTGGCGATGATGTTCGCGATGAAAGAAATATTGGTGATGATAACAATCCTGACAATTCTAAATCTGGCGAGACTACCGCTTGAAGCTTGAATTCTATTTTTAGTTTCTTTTTTCTTCTTCTTTCTCGCAAATGATATAATCCTTTTATGAACTATAATATTCTCAAGAAACTTAATGAAATCCTTCATATTTATTCCCTTGCTTGCCTCCTCATTAAATTTCTTGAGACTTGTTGAATTCAATTTGTTTCTTGTGATAAAGAAATCTTCCCTGCATGCTTAATCAAAGAAGAATTACATTTTGAGATTATTCTATTGGTCTTATTTTGCCTTCCTAATTAAAGGTCTTATTTTGCCAACTTTTTCTTTTTGCGACAAAATCGCAGGACGTCTTTACACTTTCATGTATTGACCCATTGATCTTGCCTTATCTATATTTCTTTATTATATTGCGACAATATGACAAGCCTAAGTTTTCTCACGAAAACAAAGCCTCGTGACATTGCCGTCATGCGATGAAATCGCAGGACGTCTTCACATTTGCATGTAAAAACCCCTTGATCTCATCTTAACTTTTTTTATGGATTTTTGCCTCTGTATAATTTACGCGACAATATGACAGGCCTAAATGATCTTGCGATCTTAGAGCCCCATGACATTGCCGTCTTAAGACACTTATCAGCTCCCTAATGGAGGGTGCCGCCCTTATCTTCCCCCCTGGTTGCCCCTTCAAGGAGGGAACATCGGCCATACAAGACTAGCTCCTCCCATCCATATTTACCAACAACCAGTTGTTTTCGCATCCTCTTGTCCTTTATGCCTATATGGCTTATAGTTACAAGACTACACCCTAGGTGGGCTTTTATTCAGGCCAAGTGCATTGTAGCCAAGACTTACCAAAGATGGCCAGGGTAGGTTCGTCCGTCCCGGGCACCCTTGGCTAAAACGTGTACCTCGGCGCCTTGGTCATACTCTGCACTTCTTGGAAGAGATTCTCAGTCGTCCAACCAGGGTATAACCTTATAAAGTTGGAAATCCAAGATCTCTCTCCCGGATAGGTTTTCTTTAACCCCTACATCTGTATGACTCAGGTTCCAGTAGAGGTATAACCTTATCCCCGAATCATATAAAGAGATACCCCCTTTATAACGTGCTTGTAGGTCTTATATTTTCCTCTTACAAAATTGTACTCGCGAACTAAGTTGCACGCCATAAAGGTTTGTCCCATTCTCTTAATCTCTGCGAAATTTTATTCGCGTTTCTCGCGATACTGCTCGCGTAATCTTTAAAATAAAAATAGTCACTGATAATAACCTTTAGTTATGCCAATATTTCTTACCTTACAGCATTTGTCACTGATAATACCTTTTCAAAAATTGTCTATTCCATGGTCTATCAAGTCGTTGGCCAACATCTCTTCCTTCAGGATCCATTAATTTGTATGCCCCATTTCCAATTATTTCTTTAATTAAGTAAGGTCCGTCCCATTTTTTCGCCAATTTTCCACCATTCTCTCGCTGATATCTCGGTGTCTCTCGCAGAACTAAATCACCAATTTGGAATTCTCGTTTTTTGACACGTTTGTTGTATTCACGAGCTAACCTTCTTGGTAGTTTTCCATATCTTTTGTAAAGTCTTCTCTCTTTTTTCTTCCAATTCATCTAGTTTATGTAAGATCATACCAGCAATTAAATTCCTTTCCACGCTTCTCTTTTTGTTGTAGGAATAGCAACTTCATTGGCAATGACTTCAACCCCATATGTTAAACAAAAGGGTGACATTCCAGTAGCCTCTCGTTTAGTGGTGTTGTAGGCCCATATTGCATTATGTACTTGCTCACACCATGATTTGTGATACCCTTCTAATTTTTTTTTCAAAATATCTGCGATCGTTTTATTAGTTGCCTCAGCTTGACCATTTGCTTGTGGGTATAAAGGAGTAGATTTTCCACACTTTATCTTAAATGCATTGAGTAGTAATTCTATGTTTTGTCCTTCAAACTGTTTTCCATTATCAGACATCAACTGTGCTGGTATTCCAAATCTGCAGATGATATTCTCGAATATGAATGTGAAAATATCTTTATCACGAATATGTTGTACTGCTTTTACTTCTCCCCATTTTGTGAAGTAATCTGTAGCCACAATGAGGTATCTCCTTTGTCCAGAGCCAGGCACAAATGGTCCCACAATATCTAATCCCCATTTTCCGAAGGGCCATACACTTGTTGAGGATGATAGTGGTGCTCCTGGTGCATGTATCTTTTTTCCAAATCGCTGACATTCTTCACAACGCCTTGAATGTTGTTTCGCATCTTCATGCATGTAAGGCCAGTAATACCCTTGCATCTTCGTTCTATATGACAAAGATCTACCTCCGCTATGATTACCAACATCTCCAATGTGCAACATTTTTAACACCTTTTCTCCTTCCTCCCTTGTCAAACATCTTAGCGATGGTCCATTAAAAGATCTGCGATATAACACTCCGTCTCTTAACTCATAATTAGTTGCCCTGCTTCTTAGCTTGTGTGCCTCCAATCTATTTCTTGGAGTTTCTCCTTTCGCCAAATAAGCAAGAAGTTCCGCTCGCCAATCTTTGTTTCTCTCTTTTGTTTCTATTTCGCCATTTTCTACAATCATCACATCTTTCCCTCCTTCTTTGTCAATTTTACTGAATTCCCATCCACATCTTCGTCTTCTTTATTTACTGATGGTAATAAGAGTGTTTGAATTTTTATGCATCTCGCAAGTGGGTTTGTCATCATGCTTGATATGAAGGAAAAAGCGTCCGCAAGCCGGTTATCTTTCCTTGATATGTGCCTCCATTTTATCTTTGGAATTCTCGCAGATAATTCTTCCACGAGTTTCTTGTATTTCTTTAAAGAAGGTTCATTTGTTATATATTCTCCAGTTATTTGACGAATAACCAATTGAGAATCGCTTGTGATTCTAGCATTTTCCAACTTCATTTCTATTGCAAATTTCAAAGCGTGGATAATGACCTCATATTCTGTCTCATTATTAGTGGATGTAAATTCTAACTTTGAATGAGAAAATTTGTTTTTCTCCTTCTGGTGAAATAAAAACAACTCCAATCCCGTTTCCTTCTCTATTAGATGACCCATCCACTAATATCTCCCATCTATTGAGTTCTGTCAATAATTCTTTTGGATCTCCATGTTCTTCTTCTGCCTCCATCATTTCTTCCACAACTTCGTCATTTTCCAAAGGAAATTCAGCTAAGAAATTTGCGATGACTTGGGATTTTGGCGAAGATAGAATTTCATATTTGATATCAAAATGTCCCACTTGTGCATTCCATATTTCTACTCTTCCTGACCTTTTTGAATTCTTCATTACCGATTCAATTGGCACTTTTGTTAACACCTTAACCTTATGTGCTTGAAAGTAAATGCGAAGCTTGAAAGTTGCATGTACCAATGCTAGGATTAATTTCTCAATCTTTGAATAATTTTTCTCTGTTGAATTGAATGTTTTACTAATGTAGTAAATTGGTTTCTCTATCCCACCATCTACTCGCAGTAATACCGCACTTAGCGCATATGCCGTTGTCGCGAGATAAATTAATAACTCTTCTCCTGGTTTAGCTTTCTGTAAAATGGTTATATCCATTAAATGCTCTTTTATTCCCTGAAAGGCCTTCTCGCATTCATCTGTCCATCTGAATTTTGTTCCCTTTTTGAGTATATCGAAAAAATGCTTGCATTTATCATAGGATCGCGAGATGAATCTTCCCAATGAGGCTAACAACCCATTCAATTTTTGCACATCTTTTACTGTAGCTGGTGTGGGCATATTTCGAATCGCTTGCACTTTTTCTGGATCAACTTGTATTCCTTCCTTTGATACAATATACCCCAGAAACTTTCCTGAAGTCACTCCAAAAGTACACTTGTCAGGATTTACTTTGATATTAAATTGCCGCATTTGTTCAAAAATCTCCTTCAAGTCTTGTACATGATCTTGACTTCCTTGATCTTGATTAACATATCATCTACATATACCTCCAGTGTTTTGTTGATCCATTTTGCAAATACCTTATCCACCATTCTTTGGTATGTTGCACCAGCATTTCGTAATCCAAAGGGCATTTTTGTATAACAATATAACCCTTGTGGAGCAAAAAATGCAGTATGTTCTTGATCTTCTTTAGCGAGAGGGATTTGGTTGTATCATTTATATCCATCTAACGAAGATATTCTTGCATTTCCTGCTGCTGACTCAACCATTTGGGGAATATCTGGTAATGGAAAACTATCTTTAGGACAAGCTTTATTTAAATCAGTAAAATCTATGCAAATTCTTATTCCTTTATTCTTCTTTGGGACTACTACCATATTTTCAATCCACTCTGGATACTTGGCTTGCCTTATTATTCCTGCATCAAGCATCTTCTGTAATTCCTCTTCTATCTGAGAATGATATGTTGTTGCGATTTTTCTTATTCTTTGCTTGAACGGCCTTACATTTTTGTTGATTTATAATTTATGACATGCTACCGATGGATCTATCCCCGGAATTTCATCCATGCTCCACGCGAAAATGTCTTTGTATTTTCACAAAAGATTTATAGTTCTTTCTTACTCGTCTATCTCCATTCTAGTCCCAATTTTTAGTATTTTAGGTTCTTCTTCACTCCCAACATTTACTTCTTTTGTTGGTTCAGTTGCAGATGTAAGCGGCTTCCGAGTCTTGGTGTTTTTATGACTCTCGCACGTTCATCTCCTTCTCGCGAAAATTCATTGGGTATTCCTTTTCCCTCTTTTGCTCTTACCATGTAAATTTTAAATTCTTCTTCTTTTCTTGTTTCTTTCATCAATTTTCTGCGAGCTTTTCGCTGCTTAGGACGTTTTTCACAATTTTTTATTTCGATTTGATAGCATGTCTTCGCAAGATCTATATCTCCTTTAATTTCCCCAATTCCACTAGGCATAGGAAATTTGATACATTGATGTAAGGTTGACGCTACAGCTTTAATTGCGTGTATCCATGGTCTTCCCAATATCATGTTGTATGGTGTTTCCATATCCACCAAACATAATGTTACTTGTGTTTCAATTTCTCCAAGTGGTAATCGTACTATTATCTCTCCTTTTGGTTTTGTTATAGATTTTCCGAAACCATGAATATGATATGCTGAAATAGACATTTCTTCATCTTTATACCCCATTTTCTTAAAAGCATGATAGAACATTATATCCACAGAACTTCCTGTGTCAACTAGAGTTCTATCTATAGCCCATTTTTCTACAGATTTTATTGACTTTTCCTTCCTTATTGGTATCATGGGTACTGTAATCACCAAAGGAGATGTATGATCTAGATTTTCTTCTAAAACTTCTGCTGCTGTAAATGTGATTTCCTGCTTTTCCCAATTCTTTAATAATGGTGTTTTCTTTACCATCATAATTTTTCTTCCTTCAAAATCACGTTTATGTATCCTCCCCTTAATATTTTCATCAAATTTATCGATCATTTCTCTTGACACTAATTCATACTCCAATTTCCTACAATTTTCTTTAATTCTAATCATTTTTCTTCTGAATATTTCACCAATCTCCTTCAAAGTTTCCTTGATCTTGAATAATCCTGTCTTCTTTTTTACCTTTTCTTCGATTTTGCTAATTCAACGTCCCCTTAGTCGGCGCCAAAATGTAGTAGCAGGATTTCCCACACTACACCCCTATTAAGATCTTATAGAAATCTAAGTGAAACTAATTGAAGATTGAAGAATTAAACGACACTTTTTATTATTTAGATCTCAGAAATGTTTACAGAAAATATTCAAACTCAGAATTACAACTTTCTTTTCTGGAGTTTCTCTCTCCTCAAGATTTTCTCAACTCTAAAAAAATACCTCTTCCTCATCTGGACTTACTTGATCCCTTTATATAGGAAATTACATAGCGGGTGACAGCTAAGTTTTCCCCTTCTTTCGGATATATTCTGCGATCTCATCGTGGTATTTGCAATACTAATCTTCGCCAACTTTTGTAATCTTCGTGAAACAACACTCTCATAACATGTCTCTTCATTCGTCAGTTATTATGAAGTTTACTTGTGACGCTCGTCAAATATTGCTAAAGAATCCTTACGACACTCTCGTGAACAATGTTATTTATATTTATAGGAATATTTGGCCTTCTCGTGAAAGCGTTGTTCTTATTACGAGAATATCGTTGTGGCGATATTCTGGTACTACATCCTCCATCCAGGTTATATAGGTCAAGAATCAGTTTCTTGTTGTCCATCCAGGTTATATATGCATGGTTCAAGTTCCTAGATCATTCTTTCCAGTTATGCCCCTAATTATGATAGTCTTGTTACACAAAATAATTTACCGTCCGCGAGTTATAACCCCAAAGGTATCACTATCAATGATAACGTCATCATTTTGTCTTCATGATAACGTCATCATTTTGTCTCCTTTGTCGCACTTGTGTTACGTCTTTTATACTTTAAACAACTCTTCTACACGTACCGTTCAAAAAACCACACAGAAGCCGTGGTTTTCCCAAATTAACCCCCAAAGTACACATGTTGAACCCTTATAGGGTAATGGTGGGTCCCCGCTGAATACTACGGGACCCATTAAAAAAATCATGTGAGAGTGCGGTTTATATATTGTTTTTTATGCGGTACATCAAGACTTTTTGTACTTTAAAATATGGTGCACAAATAACTGATCACGTGAAATGCGGTGCAACATACAATTTCACCTTATTTATTATTAGGTATAGACGTATAGTAACTTAAATTAACATGAATAATAACATAGATATACCTGATTCATATACTAGGAAGAGAGCGTGATGACGTTATCATCAACCTCATACTTTGTGGGGATATATCTTGATTGGTACATGCATTTTAGAGTGACGTAAACCACTTATGTGAATGGATGTTTCAAAAGAAAAATAATAATACTCTTCGTTGGCAGTGGATATAATCTTTATCATATCGATTATGTAATCATAAACCATTAAACCTCATACTTTGTGGGTTTATTTTTTTATAGTGAAATAATTTATTGGTTTTACAGTGACCGCACACCATTCTCTCAAGCATCGCACAATAATCAGGTTAGGGCACACATCATCATCATTCTGTAGCTCCTTAGACTTTTGTCAAGCGACGGCCGACTGCCCAGAAAAAGACACTTCTTGATGCAGAAATAAAAATTGGGTGCATCAATAGACTTCTTGCTACATAGTTTATCGCGACACTAGTAGGGGTTTATGCCATAACCATTGGGTGATGCAATATATTAAGTTTCTTGTAGTCGCGCTTTGTTTTTGATAAAAATAGACATATATTATCTTCCTAATAAATTTATACTATTAGTTACGACTTATTTTTTCATAAGAAAACATCCGCTTCAAACATCAACCAGAAAGCGACGCTTCGACATATGCATTGCTTCTTAAAAATGAAAACAAAAATTCTCAACAAACCGAGAATTAAACCACACAAAAAAACCGTCTCTCACACACTCACCCCCTACACGTCTTCCGATTGGGCGGAACCCACTGGGACCCAAACAAAAAAAAATGAATCTGTGAGAGGCGGTTTTGTTTTAGTTTTCCCCCCTTGGTTCGTTTAGAGCATCTCCAATGCAAGGGGTGAAGGTCTTAAAAAGACATGACACCTAGGATTTAATACTTTTTAAACCAAAAATTAATCTCCAATGCTAAGGTCAAGGTTAATGAAAATCATGACAAGGATGCCATCTCATGAGAAGGGTGATAATTTCACCAATATTTTATTCCAAAATTGATTTCTTTTAATTAGAAAATATTGTTATTGGGTGATAATTTCAAAGATGTTTTTTTTCCATAATTATGACCCATTTCCAAAATTTATTTTAGGGTAGGAAGACTTTAGCATTGGATATGAAACTTGAGGTAAAATGTAAAATTTTCATTTGTTTTAGCCATATAGGAATCACCCCTAATAAAAAAATATTAATAAGACCCCCATATAGGATGACTTCCACCCTTAGCATTGGAGATGCTCTTAGAACCACTGTCCAAATACTTCACGCTTTCAAAACCTTGCTTCGAAGGGTCTAGTCATGTCTCGTATAATCGTTTGAACACCTACATCGAGTAGACTAGACTAAGGAAGGACATTAGTATTGTATTGTTTATCTAATCGTTTGGACATCTAGAGTGAGTAGAGTAATGAGATATAACCGGGACAGCAGAATCAGAATTGTGTGATGTCCCCTCTTTGCTTTCCCGTGAAGTCACACCAATCAACGTAAACCATTATTTCTTGGCACAATAGGTGATCAGAAGAAGCTATAAACTCACCGTGGGAGAACATTTGGAAGAGTGGCTAGACGTCAAATGGAAGCACAGAGGAAGGAAAATATGGCCTCTTATCCCGGCTGCGATTCTGTGGCAATTTGGATGGAAAGAAAAGGTAGAGTTATGAACAAGAAAAGGAAGAAATACAAAGATGAAATCATAAATGAAGTTAAGAGGCTCATATTCAAATGGGTTTCGGTACGCAATTCCTGGAGTGATGTTGATAAGGATAGTTTTCTCCTCGGTCTTTATTGTTATTGTGAATAATCTTGTTCAGATGAAGAAATTTGTTGAAAGTAATATTTGCCCTTTTTAGTCAAAATAAAATAAAATAAATAGTCATACTCAGACCACTATGAGAGAATTTTCAAGTAGAAAGGGATAAGAAGCAAAAAATGGGGTACATAGACATAAGATGTTGGCTGGATCCCGGCACTGGAAAATTGTTATCCAGAAAAGTCATTTACTAATGTACACACTTACTCCTATTTGCTTCTTATCTTTCTGACCATTGATGGTGTGCACGACATAAAAAGTTTATCTTAATAGAATGACTATCTCACACATCTCTTTACTTTCATCATATTTCTTCACCTGAACAAGCTCTACACTAAGAAGGATTCCAACAAAATGATGATGCCATATGTGTGTGCCTTATTTGAAGCACTAGATATTTGTACGACCGTTTAGACTATACAGAGTGGTTATAGTGTGAAAAAACAAGAGTAATCCTCGAAGAAATCCAAAGGTTTCTATGTATTGATTTTTTGATCGAAAAGGAGAATATATTGAAAGAGTAAAGAAATCCAAAGATTTCTATTTTACGTTTCGCCGTAACTCATAGTTTCCACGGAAGTTTTTTTTTTTTTTTTGATCGGTAAAGAAAATTAGTTTCCACGGAAGTTACAATGGATATCTAGTTAATAAGAAATAACTCTGTGGTCTACAAACTTGAAACTGTCTGCTAGGATTTTCACGCCACGAAGAAAAGAGGAAAATAATGATGGAGAACATAGGAAAGAGGATGGGCTAGATATATTGGCCATCGGGTTCATATTTGTATGGTTCCAAATAAGCACGTAAATAGTGACATGGAAAATTTGATCATGTAATAATGTATAATGGATTTAAGTTAATGAATCTGACAAGTATATTTACAAGTAACTTGTTAAGGATTCCTGTGTGATTGTATGCTTGTATGTTGATGATATGCTTATACTTGATACAAACATATATGTGATTAATTCCACTAAAACATGCCCTGAATGAGAACGTTGACTTGAGAGACTTAGGCCCTTTTGATGTAATCTTAGGGATGAGGATTAGAATATAATCAAACATTTATACTCTTAGTCATTCTCATTATGTTGAATTTTGCTTAAGAGATACAATCAGTCTGATTGTAAGCCTGCTTCTACTCCGTACGATTATTCTTGTAGACTCAAGAAAAATAAGGGTAGTGGAGTATCTTAACTTGAATACTCAAGAGTTATAGGATGTCTGATGAATCTTACGAATTGTAAGAGTCTAGACATTTCCTATATTATGAGTAAGTTAAGTAGATATAATTGTAGTCCGGAGCAAGAGCATTCAGATGCACTGAGTAGAGTATTATGGTACCTAAAATACTCTATTACCTTTTATTTGATTTATGAAAGGTATCTTGCTGTCCTTGAGGGATTTTATGATGAAAAATGGATCGTTGACTCAGAGGAGTCTAAGTCTACGAGTGGATATGGTTTCACTCTAGCATGAGGGTTTGTTTTTGGAATATTTCCAAACATACATATACTGCTCAATTCATTATGGGATCTGAGAGTATTGCGTTAGATAAAACACGAGAGGGGGCCGAATGCCTAAGATGCTTTTTAGAAGACATTCCTCTCTAGCATAGGCCTGTGCCAGCTATATCTATACATTTTGTTATCCAAGCTATAATAGCTAAAGCTAAAAATAACTAATCTCAATAGGCGATATTTCCATTGATTAGATAAAGCCCAAGGAGAATATCGCA
The DNA here is from genome assembly GCA_023529315.1 of Papaver bracteatum. Taxonomy (NCBI): domain Eukaryota; kingdom Viridiplantae; phylum Streptophyta; class Magnoliopsida; order Ranunculales; family Papaveraceae; genus Papaver; species Papaver bracteatum. The sequence continues at coordinate 51,014 of JAJJWX010003621.1, forward strand.
TAACCTTTGATGAAAGGTGTGTACAAAGAGATAGTTAAAAATGCATCAAGGGGGATTGGGCTTAAGCTCATAAATTAAATTGGCCATGAAGTATAATCAACCTTGCTGATTGGAGATTCCAAGATCAAGGTTTCGAATGAGACAACTAATTTGTGGTGGGTAAAGGTAAACACTATCAGAGAATTTTATTCTCTGTCCCTTCCCTATGGTGTAGACGTGATAGTGTGACTGCATGTGAAGGATGAATTTAAAGAAGTCTTAATGAGTTATATAGTTTCAATTTAAGATTGAAGTGGGGTAAAACAGTAACACTCTTTATGGAAACTCACCTATCTGAATGAGAAAGTGGGGTCGCTTCCTATGAGAATATGAGATTTGATTCTCTAGAGCATTATGAGAAACAGGATATATCAAGGGTCGAATTAGACAAAACGGCACGAGCTTGGCAGCAACCTTTGAGATATCATCCGTGGTTGTTATCGCAAATTACATCAAACATGTAGTTGCAGAATAACCTACAACTACACCCTCAATAGAATTAATAAAAACTCAAGAAGTTCTTGATGATGAATAACAATTTTCTTATTAATGTTCTCAATTGATCACAAAGAAGTATCTAAATGGAATTAGAATAGTTACAACTTTCTCTATTCTCTTTCATAAAATATTTTCTAACACTCACTAAAAGAACCTCCCGAATTTTACATTTGAACTCCTATTTATAGTAAAATTTATACAGCTGTTCATGAGTTACGAAGTATCGCAACTCATGCTCGCAAAATTACTCCATCCTCGCAAAACTTCATATTTCTCCGCGTTTCTTCTATCATCGTAACATTTTATAATTCTTTTCTCCTTTATTTATTATAATACTTGTGACCTATTATCTTGCGATATTCAGTACTTACATCTTGCCTCTTCTCATATAAATTCTTTGAAGAAGAAATGTCATGAGAATCCCTATTCTCGTAAATTTAGTGTAGTTATTACCACCCTTCAGATTCGCAACACGTCTTTTTAATTTTCCCTCATCTTTCTGACACGTTTCTTCGTAACCGTTCTTTTCAACCGTTCACGCTTACTCGTATTAATGAATTTTTATCTTCATCAAACTCTCTTATAAATATTATCCTTTGTTTTTGCTTTTTATTCTCTTACTCATCTTCTTCTTGCTTCGCCTCTGCAACCTCTTCTATTTTTCCTATTTTCCCTCTTATATTCAATGGCACCAAAGAAGAAAACTATTGAACAACTTAATGCGGAACTTGCTTTGATAGAGACCTTATTCTTTACGAGATTGAAGGTTATGATAATAAGTCTTCTCTCTGTGTGAAGCTCTTTACCAACTATGTTTGGGATGATCAGAAAGTTTTAATCTCACGAGGTCAAATCCTCGCAGGTCTTCCTCTTCCTCTTTATGATGTTAACTTTCCTTTATTTTACAAAATTATTTCCCACCCCAATTTTTCTTGTGCCATTTATCAATTGACTGGTGATTGCATTCGCCTCTTAGTTGAATTCGCAAATCGTCTTTGCTTTTGGGAAATCTTTATATCCAACTGATCTTAGAAAACCTGGGTTTGAGAATATAGAAATTGTTCTGCGAATTATACAGTTGAGGGTTTCTTCAAAAATTACACACTAATTCCTTCGAGAAAAGAAGATAATCGTTGGGGTGTTCGTCTTCATCGTAAAGCTAATATCGCAGCAGATGATCTTCTCATGCACGATATTGATTATGCTTCAGGAAATAATAAGACACCTCGTCGTTCTAATGATGAAGATTGGTATAAGTACCCTTTAATGTTATCAGGTTCTTATATTACTGGGATAGTAGAACTTCTGCGAATCTTATCGCTATTATCAACCTTGGGTTTTTAGAAATGTATGTATTTCCACTTCCTTATCTTTTTGTTACCCTTTAATTTCAAATGAGGTAAGAAACACTCTTGTATTTTTATAAACAATATATTGTTGCCTCTGTTTCTTATCCTCATTTGAATTTAAAGGGTACCACTTCTTCACGAGATTGCTTGAGTGAAAATAAAAGTTCCACTTCTTCTAAAAGGCTTACTGCGAGGCAACAAACTCTTCGTTCTGCGAAGGTCTCTCAAGCTTCTGACAATCAAGATGATACTCTTCGCAAAGGAAAAAGAAAACTTCAAGATATTGTTTACGAGAGAAATAAAAAGAAGATACTCTCAACCAAATCCCATTCCAATGTAATTTCTTATAATAAGGACATTGAGGAGGATCTTGGTGATGAAGATAATGAATTTCCTAAGAAGGACTTTAGTTCTAATTCTGATACCCTTTCTGACAAAGGAGATGATGATGATGTTGATGAAGGTGGGAATGAAGATTATAGTATCCCAGAAACTTTTGCCTCAGCAATGGTTAGCATTTCTGAGGCTTTCCTCCATTCTTCTCGTGGATTAGGAAATTCTCCTACAGCGAATGCTCGCAAACTTATTGCGAAGGCTTGTAAAGTTCCTACTGTTATTGATAATAATTCCCTCAAAGGAATTTCAAGATTCGTCTCTCCTGCTTCATTATATGCATTAGGCAGCATGGTAAGTTTCTTCTCTATTCCTTGTTTATTTCCTTATTTTATTGATTTCTAACCCTTTTTTCTTGTTTAGGTTGGAAGAGTTAGTTGCGCAGCTGCTTCTGATTGGGAAAGACGTCATTCTATTGCTGAGAAGAAAACTTTAAATCATTGTAAGAAGTTAGAGGTTGAAAATTCAAGTCTCCATCAGAAAATAGAAGATCTAAATATTGATAACGCAGAATTAATATCTCATCACGAAGATAATTCACAATCTGCGAGCATCGCAATTGATAATTCTTCTCTTCTTGAGGAGAATAATCAATTAAAGCTTGAAATTTCTTCTCTTCGTAATGATAAGAAACAACTAGAAGGTAAATTCTTTGCGATGATAATTATTTTGGTTACTTTTCCTTCATAATTTGCTAACCAATTCCTTAATTTCTTTCCTTGCTGCAGAAAATCTTGCGAAGATGAATAATAATCTGGAAACTCTCCTTGCTAATCGTAATAAGAAAATTTCTGACTTGAGATCTCAACTTCTAATTTCCCAAAGATAACCATAGTTTATATGTCAAGCATTTTCGAGCTAAGATGACTCGCAAGATTTGCGAAGATAATGAAATTCCTCTCAAGAAGTACCATACGCTCCTTTCGAAGAAATTCTGAAGATACTCCATATCTGGAAATTTCTGAAAGTGAAGTTGAAGATGATAGTGAAGTTGAAGAAGAAGATCATTTTGATGGGAACAGATCGCCTGAAGAATAACTTCATTCTTTTTTTTTTGTATATCTGTTCTGTAACTTTTCAATACAACACTTTCTTCTTGATTATGCTTTTAATCAATCCAACAATTTATTTTTCAAAGCTTAATTTGAATTAATATTTCTTTGATGTTTATTTCCCTTATTCGCATATCTTGATCATATGGAGAGAAATAATATATCTTAAAGACTTAGCTTAATATTCCCTTTCCCCTTATTATTTCTCTTCAAATGATCAACTATCGCTGGAAGTATTAGAATATCCTTCTGAATTTATCTTACAAATTTTCTTCTTATTGTGATTATGAATAAAAAAATCCTCCCTTCGAAGTATAAGAAATATAAGCCTTTTGCTTTTTACGGAATGTTGCGAAGTAAATAATAAATCTCCCCTTGAAGTATAGAAAGTATGAAGTATAAAAAATATGAAATACCCTTAAGAAGTATTAGCAGCATTCAATTTATGAAGAATTTCCCAATATATGAGGAAATATAAAAATTATTACTCATTGTATTAAGAAGTATAATAAGTACTTAACCTTCGCAAAATTAAATATCCGTTGAAGAAGCATATGATCAAGAAAAGAGTATTCAACTTTTTGTAGAAGTATTCAATATATGGAGAAGTATAAGAAGTATGTAATTCTCGTAAATTTTTACGAATATGAACTTATCTGTATTTGATTGTTATCAAAATCGCATCTTTTGTTAAGTCTTCATTAAAATTCTTCAATGATGTTGTCTTTCTTGATAGGTCTTCTTATAAAAATTCTTCAATGATATTGACAAAGTTGTCTTCTTTTCAAAATTTCTTGATGTATATTCTTGTAAAATTTCTTCAATGATATTGACGAAGTTGTCTTCTTTCAGATCTTCATAATGTATATTCTTGTATAATTTCTTCAGTGATATTGATGCAATAAATTTCATTAATTCTGTGGTCTTATCATGCCTTCCTAAGTAAAGGTCTTATTTTGCCACCTCTTTTGTATTAATTATTTGCGATAATATGACAAGTCTGAACATTCTTGCGAACATACAACCTCGTGACATTATCGTCTTGCGATGAAATCGCAGGACGTTCTTACACTTTCATGCAAAAACCCATTGATCTCATCTTAACTTCTTTGTATAGTATTTTAGCCTCTTCAGGAATTGTTGCGACAATATGACGGCCTAAATATTCTTGCGAACATAAAGCCCCATGACATTGCCGTCCTGCGATGAAATCGCAGGGACGTCTCTACACTTTCATGGAATGACCCATTGATCTCATCTTAACTTTATTATGTTCTGCGAGTTCTTTATTCTTTTCTTTTCTTTCTTTCTCTTTTTTTTTTTTTTTTTTTTTTTTTTAGAAGGCTCGCAGGACTTCATTTGTTGCACAAATATGACAAGCCTTTATGTTTTCGCAAACAAGAAGCCTCGTGACATTTGCGTCTTATAGCACTTATCAGCTCCCTAATGGAGGGTGCTGCCCTTTATCTTCCCCCCGATTGCCCCTTCAAGGAAGCGTACATCGACCATACAAGGTTAGCTCTTCCCATCCGGTTCTGCCAACAACCAGCTTTTGATCGCAACCTCTTATCCTTTTTGCCTATAGGGCTTATAGTTACGAGGTTGCACCCTATGGGGTATCTTTGGGACAAGTGCATCATTTTCCAAGACTTGTCAAAAATGGCAGATGTGGTTCAACCTCACCCGGCACTCTTGACTCAACCGTGTACCTCGGCGCCTTGATCGTTTTAACGCACTTCTTGGGAAAGACAGTATGCCTTAGTCGCTTAGCATAAATCTTCTTACACCGCATTTTATATTGCGTAATGTCGTTAGATTAGGTGAGAATCCAAGGTGTCTAACCCGGATAGGTACCCCATTATTGGGTTGTACCCCAAAATTTTTACCATGTACTAAGGGCCCTTGGTGGTGTTTCGGTTACCCTTAGCCACGTTATAGGTACCCCCTTAAATGACGTACTTTAGGACTTTGCTCTCGCTTAGCGAACTAGGGTGTACGCCACAAAGGTTTACTGTATAAAATTTTCTGCGGCTCTCTTTCTTTTTGGAGGCTGATCACAGTTGCGGTCTTTTATTCGCAAATTAATGAAATTTTAATCGGAATATAAATGAAAATTTGTAACTTTTTCCCAATTTCTATGAGCAAACAATATTCGTAAATTTTTATCATGAAATAAAAATTTTGTTTTGCCACATACCTCATTTTCACGAGCAAACATGCGATAACCTTCTTTTTCCTCGCGAATCACAATCCCTTATTATCATCGTAAATTTCTTGTATGATTATCATCGTAACTTTATTCTCTTTTTCCTTAATGCTCTGCCATTAAATTTTCACTTCTTTTCACAACCTTTGCTCTTTTTCTCCAATTTTCCTTCTCAGCAGTTTTTCCTTCGCAAACTTCTACTTCTGTATCGTAACATTTCTTTCCCTCAGCCCAATCACCCTTGATAATTCCAATACCCTTCATATGAGGGAATTTTATGCACTGATGTAGAGTGGAAGCTATGCCTAGAATTCCGTGAAGCCATGGTCTTCCTATCAAAGCATTATATGGTGATTCAACATCAACAACACAAAACAGAATTTCAGTTCGCATTCCACTTAATGGAATTCGCATGCTCACTTCTCCTTTGGGCTTGTTGGCAGTTCCATTAAAACCATAAATTCTGTAAGTAGAAGGTATTAAATCTGCATCTTTTCCCCCCATAGTTTTGTAAGCAGAATAGAAGAGGATATTGACAGAACTTCCGTATCAATCAAAATCCTATTAAGACCAATTGACTCTTCCTCCATATCATCTCGTTTCCTCCATATTCATGTAGATTTCAGTCTTACCACCAATGGATTATCATGTACTTCACAACCTTCGGAATTTCGGTGGCTTCAAAAGAAATTTCACGTTTCTGCCAATCTTCAAGTCGTGAAATCTTTGCGATGTTCATTACTTCCTTTCCTTCACCATCCCTCGCATATACCCTACTTAACACATTATCATGAAAATCCCATATGGTTTTATATGAATGAAAAATGGAATTACAAAAAACATTTCTTGCTTTTGACCCCACTTCTATATGTAGGATTTCTTCTCCCTTTTCTTTTGTCGTGTTCTCCTGAGTTATGGTGGACCTGTGATAATTGTTGCGACTGTGTCTGCTTAAGTAAAAATTGATTTAGTTTTCCTTGATCAATCATTCTCAAAATTATCCTCTTGATATTATGGCAATTATTTGTAGAATGTCCATGAAAATGATGATATGAACAAAATTCATGACTTCTTGGACCCATTGGTGGTTCCTTTCCCATATTCCATGGAGTTGGTACATTCTCTACCAGGATAATTGCTTGCCATATCTTTTCTATACTTGTATTCAAAGGTGGCAATTTTATCTCTTCCCTTACCATTCTTTGACCTCCTTGACCGTTGTTATAATTTTGTCTCTGGTTTCCTTGTCCAAAATAATTTTGCCTTTGTCCACCATAATTTTCTTGTTGTTGATCTAATCTTGGAATTTGGTTATTTCCTATCCGATTATAGAAATTCTTCTCTCTATCATATTCTTCTTGATCTCTCTTGCCCATTGCTACCATCTTTGGCTGGCTATCATTGATTTTCTTCTCTTCGAAATTTGCGAAGAAGTTTGTGAGGATGTTTGCGAAGTACCTGCTACTACATTGATTATTTTGGGAAGTAAATTTGCTCTTCCCTCTTGATTGTTAGTGTTTGTTACTGGATATGACTCCATATTGTTTTGCTTTTCTTCTAGTGTAATGTATTCTTCTTGCAATTCTCGTAATTCTGTCATCATTATGGAATTCTTTCTTCTGAAGATTTGAACATATAATTGTTCAGTTGCGAACATCGCATTTATGAAGGACAAAATCAAGTATCTCTCATCTACACGCCCTGCCATATCACTGCACATAGTCTTCCATCGTCTTACCAAATGCTTCAAAATTTCACCCACTCTTTGTTTTAAACCAAATACATCTTCAATACCAAGCCGTGAAGAGTGATTTGTGATATATGCTCAAGAAAAACTGCTTGCAAATGATTAAATGACGTAATAGTGTTCTTAGGGAGTCCTTGAACCACTTTAGAGCTTCCCTGTTAAACTTGATCTGAAGTACTTGCATAACACAAGCATCATGATTCTCCCATTGTAACATGCATCTTATGTATGCTTTAATGTGCTGAATAGCACATGAAGTCCCATCAAAAATCTGGTAAGTGTGGGCAAGTTACATTTTGGTGGAATTCCTCCCCATTTGTACTTCTCTAGCAAATGGAGTCCTGTGACTTCTTCTATTGCTTCATCTAATTGCCTCATATCTCCTCCTCTTCTATTGTTTATCATCCCTCTCATTTCTGCTAATTCTCGAAAGATTCGTGCATTTGCCTCAAAATTCTCATCCATTGGTCTTTTTAATGCAGCTTCTCTTCTTCTACGTTCTTGCACTTCCTCCCCTGCGATCCTTCGCATTCTATCATATTCTTCATTAATGTTTTCATTCGCATAATTCTATAAATATCTTCTTTCTAAATTATCATAATTGTTCAGTTGTAAAGCATCTTGGAATTCTTGTTCTTCCCTTTCTATTCTTCTCATTCTTCTCATGCGAATATCAGGAATTTCTTCTTCTTCATTTCTCCTTCTTATGTGATTTATTTCTTCTTGATTTACTTGTACTCTGATTCGAGAATTTGGTTCATTCCTTTCCACTTCTGTTTGTTGATTTACAATTCTTCTCTTAATTCTTTCATATTCAACATTTTGTTTGTTACGAACTTGTTCATGTCTTCTTACTCCATTCTCGTGACTATTTTGATGTATTGCTTGTTGTCTCTCAGTTTCTTCCATAAGTTGTTGTTCTTCCTCTCGATTCTGATTGTTTTCTTTATGATTTGGTCTTGTTCGTAAATTCTCCATATTTTGTTCGCGGTTTGGTATTAAAATGAAACGATTTTCTTGATTTCTATCACATTGATTCTGCGTTTGTTCTTGCATATCATTTTCATTATTGATTATCGGTGAATTTTGTCCTTCTCTTTCTATTCTAACATTTGATCTTGCAACACTTTGAGATTTCCTCCTTTGTAACATCTCATTTTCCATTCTCAATTCTTGATTTTGTCTTGTCAATTTGGCACGTTCTTTAGCTTCGATCATTCGTTCTTTTTGGATTCCTTGTCTCAATGTTTCTAGCATCTCCCTTTCTCTTTCAAGAATTGTTTCTCCCATCAACCTTCCATTTTCTCTGATTTGTGGTTCTCTATCTTCTTCTTCTGGTGTATTAGTTCTCCAAGTGTGTATACTTACTTGATCATGATCTTCTACTTGTTGAGCTTGATTTCTTTGATTACTCCTTCTTCTACTAGGTTCTCCTGTTATATTTGCTTCTCCTCCTGCTAATCTTACACTTCTCCTTACTTGATTAATGGTTCGATGTGTTTCTTCTTCTTGTCATTTTTAAAGTACAAGAATTCTTTCTCTACCTGTTTCTAGCGCCAATTATGTAGTTGCAGAATAACCTACAACTACACCCTCAATAGAATTAGTAAAAACTCAAGAAGTTCTTGATGATGAATAACAATTTTCTTATTAATGTTCTCAATTGATCACAAAGAAGTATCTAAATGGAATTAGAATAGTTACAACTTTCTCTATTCTCTTTCCTAAAATATTTTCTAACACTCACTAAAAGAACCTCCCGAATTTTACATTTGAACTCCTATTTATAGTAAAATTTATACAGCTGTTCATGAGTTACGAAGTATCGCAACTCATGCTCACAAAATTACTCCATCCTCGCAAAACTTCATATTTCTCCGCGTTTCTTCTATCATCGTAACATTTTATAATTCTTTTCTCCTTTATTTATTACGATACTCGTGACCTATTATCTTGCGATATTCAGTACTTACAAAACACTAGCAGTTCAAGACATAGTTCACCGTCTCTAGCAAGTAATTCCGGTAATATCTCACTAAGCAAAGGTTTAAGACCTCATGGACACCTCTGCCTAAAATGGTATTTCCTGCGCTTTATATGTTATTTTCGTTTTGATGGTTTTGGTATTACTGGAACTTAGGACCTAAGGGTCACTAAGGGTTCACTAGTTCATGCTTATTCACTTTGGTGAAAGGAACCTTTAGTCTCACTTGTGAGGAACTAAAGATGAAAGCTCTCTATACTATATGATTTTTTGCAATCCATAGTATGACCCTGGGGTCAACACACTGTTGTGTGAGGGAGATGACGTTGGAATGGCTAGTATGACTTCAACATGCACGATTTGTCTGTCTGTTCAGTCAGTTCGGGTCGTGAGATTGGGTTGTTGATTTACCAAGATCTATATGTGTTTTCGTGTTTTATTGAGTTTTCATTCATGTGTAGGATTGTTGGAAAACAATTACTAAAAAATAATTTTTAAGGTTTTAATAAAATTAAAAATTATTGTTTTCTTTTGTGAATGAAAAAAATTACAAAAATGTTTGGTGTACCGCACGGTGCAGTACCGTGATTTTGGTGTGAGAGGAAAAAGCACTGATGGGCTCCACCAAACACCCCACCCCCCTGCTAACCACCCCAGGGATTCCCTAAAACGTTGGATCATTTCGTTGTGTAGATCACGGTACAAAATCGTTGTACGTGTATCATTGCTGAAAAACTTATTAGTCCCACATTGTGGAGTTTCCACTTTTTAGTTATTTTAAGAGACTATATAAGCTTTTTAGTCCCACATTGGGGAGTTCCTCTTCTTAAGTTGTTTTGTTTTATTATATAAACAAATTCACTACTTTTCTAAAATCAATGGGAAACGGGTTGCTCTATATTTTAGAGGGATCCCCAAGGGAAGATATTTTATATGTTTCTTATGCATTCACAATTTTCCTTGAGGGATTTTTCGGAGTTGCCAAGCTCAAGTTGAGCATCTACTACATATGCTAGTAGTAGGTGTATTAGGGTGTTTTATCCTGGAGATATCCATCATGTGAGGGCTGTAGCATCACTCTTGAGTGTATCCAGGTGCTAATGTCTTAAGGGCAACGTGTTGAACACGTGACTCACTCTGTTTTCAAAGTTTTTCCTTGTTGTTGCGAGATCTGAGGAGCTCGTCCGATTCGTCAAATCTATCACTTCATTATAAAGGAGCAAAGTATCAATAACTTTTGCTTATTTGATTTTTCCTTATTTTTGATTATTGCACCCAACACTAGGGGCGCCCATTTGACTCTCTATTCCAATTGTCTATAAGGGAAAATGAAAACCCATTTTGATCTCGGTATGCCGAGACTTTTTGTTCTGATAAATTCGAATATGGAGTAGTGAATTAGGGAAAAATTTAATGGCGGACTCCAGTCCGAGTGATGCTAGGTTGGCAGCGGTTTTCACCGCAAGAAATCCCGTGAGAAAAAATGGACGGTCAGATGGGATCCCCTGGGGAAGATATGCAGGGGGTGGGGTATAGGTGGGGGCCACCTTTTTTTTCTTCTCTCACGCGGTGAGAGGTGCGGTGTCCCTCACGGTACACCAAAAATTACTTCTCCAGTCCAGTGATTGGCCCATGTTAGTTGTCCTAGTTCTAGAGTTTTCCCGTTTAGGTACTAGAGATCAGAGTTTAGTGGTTACGTCTCATTTATTCTACTCATTATAGGACTAGACAAGGCGAAAACGGTACAAGACGAGACGTATGCTTTTCCATCCAGTCTGCTTTTCCAAGAAATTTCGTAATTTTAGTAGATGGGAAGCAGCTTCGCAATTTCGCATTTTCAGTCCGGTCTCTCTCTGCCCCAAAACCCCAGGCATACTCGAAAATGTGAAAAGATTTTTGCTTTCCCCTATTTTCTACTCTCGAGTCTCAACCTACGTGTTATGCACCTATTTGGCCAAAGACAATTATAATGGGATCTCCTGCTCCTCCATAGAGATCAAAGTTGATGAAAACAAAGGTCCGGATGTCGCCACCTAATGGAGGAAGATAGAGGGGGAAGGGGGTGGGGAAATATAGCAGCTTCGAAACTGTTAGTGGTTGTGGGGGCCACTCATGCCCTACCCCTATCCCAATGCAGAGAGGGTGACATTGAGGACATCCAATCCCCACTCGGTCTTCGGTGTGTGTATCATCTCCCTTAATAGTAATTGACTAATATAAGTCTTCTGGATTAGATTTGAGAAGCCAAGGTGACAACAAAAGGAAAAAAATTTGATCTAGCAGCGCTAGAGCATTTTTGTTCTAGCGTTGCTAGAGCCGTTGGATTAACCAATCCAATGGTGGTGGTTACCAGTGGAGTTTTTTATTCTAAGGGAAAAAATTGAATTTCCATCATAAACCACCACCACCATTGGATTGGTTAATCCAACGGCTCTAGCAATGCCAGATCAAAAATGCTCTAGCAGCTCGCTTCCCAAAATGTTTCACTCACTTGCGAGATAGAAAAGTTCTATTTTATAGTCGAACTCTTCACCCAACTCGAAATAGAGGTGAAAAACACTTGCAATCGCAGGATTCCATAAGCAAGTACTACCAGTCTACGTTTAGCGATTTCGTTTAGTTTAACAATTAAAAAATCAGAAGCTGCTTCTAGGAAGTAGAGCACATTCATAGGGTACTAATGAAACTCGAAAAAAATATGGGGAAAACCAAACGTCTTTTCTGATGATTACAGGGGGGAGACTACGACCACAAAATCTAACAAGTTTTGGAAGGAAGGGTCTTGCGTCTTGTCATCTAAGTAGAGAATACAGAATAGACAAGAGACCCTAGTGGGGTCAAATCCTTGACGTGTGATGATGGATTTCTAACCCCAAAAAATCTTGATGTACCGCATAAAAAACAAGAATCATTCTTAACAGACCGAGAATGTGTACTATGGCAAAACCGCCAGACACAGTTTTTGTGATGGGTCCCGGTGGGCCTCGTGGGAGAAGTGTATGGGGTCCCGCTTTGTGTGTGGTTATGTGTCTGGAGGTTTTTTTCACTCGGTTTTTTTGCTTGTCTGTCGAGAATTTTTGAAAAAACAATGTATAAACCGCACTCTCACATGATTTTTTTAATGGGTCCCATAATATTCAGCCGGGACCCACCATTACCCTATAAGGGTTCAACATGTGTACTTTTGGGGTTAGTTTGGGAAAACCACGGTTTCTGTGTGGTTTTTTGAACGGTACGTGTAGAAGAGCTGAGTCTACAAGATTCTACACGTACCGAGCCAAAACCCTCCCAAAACCGCCATGTGAGTGGGACGGGTGGGCCCCTCCCGCTGGGAACTTGCAGGGAGTCCCTTTAAAGGTGTGTGGGAGAAAACCATATTTTTGTTTCACCCCGGTTTTGGGGGATTTTTTTGGCTCGGTACGTTAATAATTTTTGTTTATTTTTAGGATCCTATGTTGGATACTAGAAATCTACAATTCGGTTTTGGAACTTATGTTGGATACTAGAATGTAACCGTGCCGCAACCGCATGGCTAGATAATTAGATGCTGTTGTGGTTATGGCTTTACGAAATCACTTTAATACGAAATTGAGACAATTGGATTGGGATGCAGGCGGAGGCAAGGGTTGACAAACCCTGGCTCTAGCCCCCCCTAAAATCAGCAAAATCTTTAAAATACCCTAATGTTTATCCTATATTTTCAATTTAGTCCACCTAATACTTTGTATTTAGTCCATTATAGTCCATATATTACTGTAAAATCTTTTTTATCCCACCGCAATTTTAATCGCTGGCTCCGCCACTCATGTTGTTGTGGACCTGTGGTTATGTCTTCCTTTTTATTCTACTTCCTCGGTTTTTAAAAAATAGGTTTGTTTCTTGCGATATTCGTTTCGTAGGTGTTTTAAAATGATTTTCAATAACAAAAAGTTTACGAAAATCTATGGTTAGATTTCGCGAAAATGATAAACACACCGTGCGTAAGAACCGCAATCTACACCGTGTGTCTAGAGGGTGGGATCCACTTTTTAAAATTCTGCCCATTCACCATCTCGATGCTTAGAACGCTTTCATCTCTATCGTTCATTTCCTCTCGGTGCACACACGGTGCTTAAATCACGGTGTGTGTATCATTACTCTAGATTTTGATGGTCCACCATTAGTACACCAATTTTTGTCCACCCTTAGCTTTTTCAAAAATGTTTGGTGTACCGCACGGTGTAGTACCGTGATTTTGGTGTGAGAGGAAAAATCACTGATGGGCTCCACCAAACACCCCACCCCCCCTGCTAATCACCCCAGGGCTTCCCTAAGCCGTTGTATCATTTATTTGTGCATATCACGGTACAAAATCGTTGTACGTGTACCATTGTTGTAGCTTTTTCGTTTTTACACCCCTATGTGTCAACGTTTTATTGGCTCACTTTAAAGCGGACCCCCTGATTTTCCCAAGTGGAGTTGGGTGAGGAAAAAATCTTTGGTATATGGAGATGGAACATAGGGGTGTAAGGAGTTCAAGTATGTGCACACTCCTCTAAAAAATGTATATTTGACACATCCTTTTGATTGGTTTTTTAGTTAGTTGTTGGGCCCATTACCCTCCATGTTTAGAATTATGACCCTCGTTACATAATTCCCTAAATACAATCGACGGTGGAGATTGAAATGTTATGTGCACACTCGCCAAGGAGTGTGCACAAAATCGGACTCGGGGTGTAAGAAGGTGGTGTATGTATAGAAGCGGTAGATGGGTAGCAGTTGATGGGAAAACTCTATACACGGGACAACTATTATTGTCCAGATATGGGACAATAAATCTGGACCTTTAATCATTTCCCTCTTTACCCCATTACTAATCTCGATGCTAGAATCATTCCCTTCTCAACCATTAAGATTATGCTACCTCATGTCCCAGATTTGGACAAGGGAGTGGATGTAGCAAAGTTCTATTCTCCACCTCCCTATTCAACTCCCTATAATCTAAGCCTCACATCCATGTCGATATCCGCATTTAGGTTCAGGTGGGGTTCACCATTCGCCTAATATGGGGTTTAGATTGTAGGGAGCAGAATAGGGAGGTGGAGATTAGGGAGGAAAATATCACCGCCGGTTTTATATATATTTTGAGTAATTCTTAGCAGATCGAGAATTGGAAATACGTGAAAACCGAATCCTCTTTTTGTCACACAATATTTTTTATTTATCTGTGGTACCCACCCCTTGGGAGACGTGCAGGGGGGTCGGCTGTGTGTGGCGGTTTTTTCCCTTAGTTTTTTTCTCGGTCTGTTAATACTTTTCGATATATTTTTGAATCAAACGAATGAACTATATATATGATGATAATAAATACAATACTCCCTCCGCCCTATTTTACTTGCCAAAATTGGTTTTTGCACACAGATTAAGAAATGTAGGGAGAGCAAAAAAAATTCCAAAATTATCCCAAGATAGTATTTATGATACATAGTTTTTACATATCTAGTTTTCTAGTCTTTACTTGAAGAATTCAAAACAAAAAGAGATAAAGGATATATAGAGAGAGGAGAATTTAAAATTGTTTATAGGAAATGGAGTTACACATTTCTCAATAATATGACCTGATTCCAACGGAGGGGTAAATTAGGATAAAAAGTGAAAAAATATGAAACTTGGCAAGTAATTTAGGACAAAAAAAAATCCCTAATTTTGACAAGTAAACTAGGACGGAGGGAGTATAATAACATGGATTGTGGTGTAGGGCTAAGATTGGTATATGTAAAATTTCAAAGTGTGTAGCAAGCATTATAAATACCTTGTTAGGTTTCACTTTCAAGTTTCAAGGAATCAGAAAAAAATTGGTTTGTTGTAGTTGCAGGATTTCCCACACTACACCCTTGTCAAGAATCTATGAAAACTAAGTCATAATTGTGGATGAACAACAACACTTTTATTAATTCACTTTCAGGAAGATTTACAAGAAATATCAAAACTCAGAAGTACAACTTTCTTTCTGGAGTTTCTCTCTCCTCAAAATTCTCTCAGCTCTCAAAAATACATCATCCTCTTCTGGATTTAGTCGAACTCTTTATATAGAAAAATACATAGTGGAAGACAGCTAAGATTTCCCCTTAATTCGGATCTACTCTGCGATCTCATCGCCATAAATTTAGCCTTCACTATCGCCAACTTTATAACCATCGTGAAGCAGACTTATTCTTCATATATCTTTAATTATTAACCGTTATATCACTCTTTTGTGACACTCGCCAAATGTTGTTGAAGAATCTTGCGACGTTCTCGTCAAAGTGTTGTTAATACTTGTAGAAATGTTTGGGTTTCTCGTAGAAGTGTCGTTTCCATCGCGAGAATATCGTTGTGGCGATATTTTGGTCCTACATCTTTCCTCTTCTCATGTCTTTTCTGCGAAGAAGATAAGATATGAGAACTTTCAACTCTTCATGATGCTCGCAGCTTCTTTCTTTACAAGTTTTCTTCTCGACAAACCTCCGTTTATTTAGGTTAATCATCTACACGTGTTGTAGCTCTTCTTCAACACGTATCCTCTTAATGGGTCCTACTGCTCTTGTCTATAAAAGGTGGAGCCGAGTTACAAAAATAATTTTCTCTTTTTACTTCTTCATCTTCTTTATCTATTTATTTCTCTTTCCGTCTGCAACTTTTCTTTATTTTCATATTCACCTGCTACTGTTTTAATGAAACACCAAGGTATGTATTTTGATTATACCATTTTATTTGAATTATTTTTTACTACTTTTTCTCTTTGATCTTCTTGATTTAATTATAATCTTCGTCATATTTTCCTTTAGTAGAGCTATCCCTACCACCCATTCTAAAACTCCAAACCCTAATTCCCTCAAGAAGCTTGTTGAGAAGAGGAGGAAGAAGGATTCTACGAATGATAAGGTAGTAAGAAACACATTTTATCTTAATAACAATATTTTTGCCTCTGTTTCTTATCTAAATTATTATTTGCAGAATGACGAGAACATCGCTAGACCTCATAAAAAATCCCGTCGCAATAAAACTATTGAAGATGATATCATTATTCCTGAGTTATCATCTAAGAGAGCTATCATCACACCTTTATAATCTAATCCTCCTTCTTCTATCTGCGAGAACCTCTCTATCAATACCCCCAATCCTTCAAAGAATTTGACGAATCAAATCCCTACAAATGTTGTGGCTGAAACTCTTTCTAGTCCAATATTACCCTCAACCGTCACTTTCCCAAAAACTCCTCCTTCTCATAACGCATCCAGCGCAGATGATTCAAATAGTCAACTTGCTATTATTACCACATCATCCTCTGCATCTCTTCCTCCATCAAATGAAACCTTTGCTGGAGTGGATATTGCTTTTAAAATTTTATCTAATATTTTAGATAACGCTAGAAAATCTTCCACTGATTCTCTTCAATATGAAGCTTGTGAAACTTTACTCAAGTATTTTGGTTCTAATAATTATGCCTCGCGAGTATCTTTGGAACATGAAGTTGAAGCTCTAAGAAAAGGCCTTCAAGTTAAAACTTCTGAGTGTAACACTCTGAATCATATGCTTCGCAATTCTTCACTTGAGTGCGAGAATCTTCGCAGACATAATGACGAGTTGAAAGGTATAGTTTTACTGCCTCTATCTTTTTGTCTCCATTCTAATAATTTCCCGTCTCCCTTATTTTTTACACTCCATTCCTTTTAAATGTTTAATTTATTTATTTAGCTTCAAATCGGAATCGATTAGTGAAGATATTTGATTTAGAATCAATCGCTGAAGAAGCACTGAAAAAGAGTCTTGGATGGACCAACATAGTAGATTAGATAATCTTTATACTTACTCAATTGATCACATAAATAATCTTACTCATGAGAATAATCAATTGTCTCAAAACCAAAATTTGTTGTGTATCGAAGTTGCTCGCCTTACATATTTGTTATTTAAGACTGATTTGGCGATGGAATCTTTATCAGATGAGAATAAAACTTTATCCCAAGAGAAACATAACTTTTCAAGTTTGATGGCGGCTTCATCACGATAATTAGATAATCTTCAAAGAATTTGTGATAATCAAGAGCGATCTCTTCGCTCCGTTAAAGATGAGCTCAAGGAATTAACTGAATCATCTACTGCTGAGAAGGATAAACTTATCAAGGGTAGATTAACTCTTAGTTTAAAGGCTAGTGAACTTAAAGATCAATATTCTCAGTTAGAGAAATCTCACTCTTTACTAGTAAAAGAAAATCTTTATCTTCGCACCAAAGAAGAAAACATGAAATCTCGCCTGAAGGGTATGGTTGGCGATAAATTTGACGATGCTATGAATCAGTGGGAGAATTGTTTCTTTTCATTAATCCAAAACTTAACCTCTCAAAAAGAAGGTAGTCAATTGTTAATTTTTCTGATAAATTCCTATGTTTTACTTCTCGTGAGCTCTTCATTTGAATATTTCTTTATCATTTTTGTTATTCGCAGAATCTGAAAGAATCCATCTTGCTACTATTACTTCCCTTACTGAGAAATTAGATAAGGTTCGCAAAGAAAACAAGACTCTCATTTCTGATTACTTGGACGTTCGCGATAAAGCAGAAAAAAAGCTTGATTATCTTGAGTACTTCAAGAATATGGAGATTAGAAACCGTGATAAAGGTTTTCTTCGCAAAGTTCATCTCTCTGATGAAGTTCTGTTGAATAAGATTTTGATCTCCCATTCTCTCCCTCTTGAATCTGTTCTCCCTCTAGAAGTTGAGGATGATGAAATTCCCATTCCTATGGATAAAGATTTAGAAGATACACCCGCTGAAGGAGAAGAAGGAGCTGAATAAGATAACCCAGAAGAAGACGAAGGCTCTCCTAGAGAAGAAGAAATTCACAAAGAAAAGGATGTTGGCGATACTGAAAATAATGATGGCGATACTGATAAATCTGTTGGTGAGAATGATAAATCTTCTAGCGAGAATAACAAATCTGACGAGAGAAATACTGACGAGCCTGTCGCTGAAGTTTGAGTTTCATTTTTGCTTTCTCTTCCAGCCTCTTTTTTTTCGAGGAATGTAACTTGGATGACTTTTTTAATTTTTCCTGTGTTGAATCTTCTCAAGGAAGATATTAAGATTTTATTTGCTCATTCCTCTTCTTGCCCTCTAATATCTTTCTTGAGATGGTGAATTTTATGATGTTGAATAGATATTTTCTGAAGTAATCTGCCTCCTGTGATGAATAGATTTTTCCTGCATTCTCAAATAAAATAATTAATGTTGAATATTAATCTGTTGGTCTTATTATTCCTACCTAGTTAAAGGTCTTATTTTGCCAACCTTTAATATTTTTCTGCGACAAGATCGCAGGATGTCTTTACATTTATATGTATTGACCCATTGATCTTGTCTTATCAGTACCTTTCAATATATCTGCGACAATATGACAAGTCTAGATTCTCTCGCGAGAACAAAGCCTCGTGACATTGCCGTCTTGCGATGAAATCGCAGGACGTCTTTACACTTTCATGTAAAAACCCATTGATCTCATCTTAACATTTTCTCTTTAGGCTTCTTGCCTTTGTATAATTTTCGTCACGCAACAATATGACAGGACTAAATGATCTTGCGATCATGAAGCCCCATGACATTGCCGTCTTAAGACACTTATCAGCTCCCTAATAGAGGGTGTCGCCCTTATCTTCCCCCTGGTTTCCCCTTCAAGGAGGGAACATCGGCCATACATGACTAGCTCCCCCCATCTGTATTTGCCAACAACTAGTTGTGTTCGCAACCTCTTATCCTTTATGCCTATAAGGCTTATAGTTACAAGACTGCACCCTAAGTGGGGTTTTCTTCAGGCCAAGTGCATTTTAGCCAAGACTTACCAAGGATGGCAAGAGAGTTTCGTACGCTCCGGGCACCCTTGGCTCAACCGTGTACCTCGGTGCCTTGGTCATACTCTGCACTTCTTGGAAGAGATTCTCGGTCTCCCAACCAGGGTATAACCTTATATAGTTGAAAAATCAAGATCTCTCTCCCGGATAAGTTTTATTTAACCCCAACATCTGCATGACTCGGGTTCTAGCAGCGGTATAACCTTATCGCTGAGTCATGTCAAGAGATACCCCCTCATATGACGCGCTATTAAGTCTTACATTTTCCTCTTATGAAATTTTATTCGCGGACTAGGGTGCCCGCCATAAAGGTTCGTCCCATTCTTTTAATCTCTGCGAAATTTTATTCGCTATTCTTGCGATGATGCTCGCATAAATTGTGATAGAAAAAGAATAATTTTTTAATTTTTTCATCTTACATTTGCATTTCTTACCTCGTAGAAATTTCTACTGATAGTACCTTTTCAGAAACAATCTATTCCATGGTCTATCAAGTCTTTGCCAAACATCTCTTCCCTCTGGATCCATTAATTTGTATGCTCCATTTCCAATTATCTCTTTAATGATGTATGGTCCATCCCATTTTCTCGCTAATTTTCCACCACTTTCTTGCTGATATTTTGGTGTTTCTTGCAAAACTAGATCGTCAGGCTGGAATTGACGTTTCTTGACCCGTTTGTTGTACTCGCGAGCTAATCTTCGCTGGTAATTTTCCATATGTTGTAGAGTTTTTTATCTCTTTTCTTCTAATTCATCCAACTCATGTAAAATCATGCCAGCACTTAGATTTTTCTCCCATGCCTTTCTTTTTGTTGTTGGGATAGAAACCTCTGTTGGTAGAATAGCTTCAACTCCATATGTTAAACAGAAAGGTGACATTCCAGTTGCCTCTCGTCTAGTTGTATTATATGCCCATATTGCATTATGCACTTGCTCGCACCATGATTTGTGATAACCTTCTAACTTATTTTTTAAGATGTCTGCAATTGTTTTATTAGTTATCTCAGCCTGACCATTTGCTTGTGGATATAAAGGAGTAGATTTTCCACATTTTATCTTAAATGCATTGAGTAACAATTCTATATTCTGTACCTCAAATTGCTTTCCACTATCAGATACTAATTGTGCTGGAATTCCAAATCTGCAGATTATATTTTCAAAGATGAATGTAAAAATATCTTTATCGAGAATATGTTGTACTGCCTTTACTTCTCCCCATTTTGTGAAATAATCTGTTGCAATAATCAGATATCTTCTCTGTCCAGACCCAGGTACAAATGGTCCCATAATATCCAATCCCCATTTTCCAAATGACCATACGCTTGATGAAGATGATAATGGTGCTCCTGGTGCATGTATCTTTTTCCAAAATCGCTGACAATCTTCACAGCGCCTTGAGAGTTACTTTGCATCCTCATGCATATATGGCCAATAATAACCCTGCATCTTTGTTTTATATTCTAAAGATCTACCCCCGCTGTGATTACCAGCATCACCACTATGCAACATTTTTAGCACCTTTTGCCCTTCTTCTCTCGTCAAACATCTTAGCGATGGTCCACTAAAAGATCTGCGATATAATATCCCATCTCGTAATTCATAATTGGTTGCTCTACTTTTTAATTTATGTGCTTCTAATTGATTTCTGGGGATTTCTCCTCTCGCCAAATAAGCATGAAGATCTGCTCGCCAATCTGTAGCATTATTCCCTATTTCTTCCTCGCCAGGTTCTACCATCATTACATCTACCTCTTCTTCCTCTTTGTTTATTGTCGGTTGTAAAAGTGTTTGAATTTTTATGCATCTCGCAAGTGGATTCGTCATCATACTTGATATGAAAGCAAAAGCATTTGGAAGCCTATTATCTTTCCTTGATATGTGTCTCCATTTTATTTTTGGAATCCTCGCAGACAATTCTTCAACAAGTTTTTTGTACTTCTTCAAAAATGGTTCATTTGTAGTATACTCTCCCTTTATCTGGCGAATAACCAATTGTGAATCGCTAGTAATTCTATCATTTTCCAACTTCATTTATATCGCAAACTTTAATGCATGGATTACAGCTTCATATTCTGTCTCATTATTAGTGGATGCAAATTCTAATCGAAACGAAAAAGCTGTTTTTTCTCCTTCTGGCGATATGAAAACAATTCCAATTCCATTTGCTTCTCCATTTGACGATCCATCCACTAATATTTCCCATCTGTCAGGTTCTGTTAATAGATCTTTTGGGTCCCCATGTTCTTCGTCTATATCCATCATTTCTTCTACAGCTTCGTCATCTTCTAAAGGAAATTCAGCTAAGAAATCTGCGATAACTTGTGATTTTGGCGAGGATAGAATTTCATATTGAATATCAAAGTGCCCTACTTGCACATTCCATCTCTCAACTATGCCTGATATTTTTTAATTTTTCATCACCGATTCAATTGGCACTCTCGTTAACACTTTGATCTTATGCGCTTGAAAGTAAATTCGAAGCTTAAAATTTGCGTGTACCAATGCTAGAATTAGTTTCTCAATCTTCGAATAATTTCTCTCTGCTGAATTAAACGTTTTGCTGATATAATAAATTGGCTTTTCCACCCCCGTATCTACTCGCAGTAACACGACACTTAGCGCGTATGTGGTTGTCGCAAGATAGATCAATAGCTCTTCTCCTGGTTCAGCCTTTTGTAAAATAGATATGTTCATCAGTTGTTCTTTAATTCCTTGAAAAGCCTTTTCATACCCATATGTCCATTTAAATTTTGTTCCCTTCTTAAGTATATCGAAAAAATGTTTGCACTTGTATGATGATCGCGAAATAAACCTTCCCAGTGAGGCTAAGAGTCCATTTAGTTTTTGCACATCTTTAACTGTCGCTGGTGTTGGCATATCGCGAACTGCTTGTACCTTTTCTAGATCAACTTTTATTCTTTCCTTTGATACAATATAACCCAAAAATTTCCCTGAAGCTACTCCAAAAGTACACTTTTCTGGGTTCACTTTGATGTTGAATTGTCGCATTTGATCGAAAATCTCTTTCAAATCCTGTACATGATTTTTAGATTCTTTGATTTTAATCAACATGTCATCCACGTATACTTCTAATGTTTTATGTATCCATTTTGCGAACACTTTCTCCACCATTCTTTGGTATGTTGCACCAACATTTCGTAAGCCAAAAGGCATCTTTGTATAGCAATATAACCCTCTTGGAGCAAAAAATGTTGTATGCTCTTGATCTTCTTCTGCAAGGGGAATTTGATTATATCCTTTATATCCGTCTAATGAAGATATTCTATCATTTCCCGCTGCTGATTCAACCATTTGTGGAATATCTGGTAATGGAAAACTATCTTTAGGACAAGCTTTGTTTAAATCAGTAATCCAATCTGGATATTCTTATCCCTTTATTTTTCTTTGGGACCACCACCATATTTGCAATCCAATCTGGATATTTTGCTTGCCGTATAATTCCTGCATCAAGCATTTTTTGTAGTTCTTCTTCTATTTGAGAATGGTATGTTGTTGCAATTTTTCTGATTCTTTGTTTAAATGGTCTCACATCTTTGTTGATCTCTAATTTATGACATGCTACTGAAGGGTCTATCCCTGGCATCTCATCCATACTCCATGCGAAGATGTCTTTGTATTCTCGCAAGAGATTTATTGTTCTTTCTTCTTCGTCTTCCTCCATTTTAGTCCCAATTTTCAGTATTTTGGGATCTTCCTCGCTCCCGATATTTATTTTCTTTGTTGGCTCTGCTGCAGTGTAACTAGCTTCAGGTTCTCCTATTGGTGTTGGCATTTTCATTTCTCTCGCGAATTCATCTTCTTCTCGCGAAACTTCACTTGGTATCCCTTTTCCTTCTTTTGCCCTTATCATGTAAATTTTATATTCCTCTTCTTTCTTTGATTCTCTGTTTAATTTTCTCATGAGCTTTTCGAGCTTTTGGACGTTCTTCACAATTTCTTACTTCAATTTGGTAGCACAATCTCGCGAAATTCACATCTCCTCTAATTTCTCCAATTTCACTAGGCATAGGAAATTTAATACATTGATGTAATGTTGACGCCACAGCCTTGATTGCATGTATCCACGGTCTTCCCAGTATCATATTGTACGGCGATTCCACATCCACCACACATAATGATATTTGTGTTTCAATTTCTCCTAGTGGAATTCGTACCATTATCTCGCCTTTAGGTTTTATTATAGACTTTCCAAATCCATGAACATAATATGTTGAATGAGACATTTCTTCATCCTTATATCACATCTTCTTGAAGGTGTGATAAAATATCATGTCTACGGAACTTCATGTGTCTACTAAAGTTCTATTCATAGCCCATCCTTCTTCAGATTTTATCGATTTCTTCTTTCTCATTGGTATAGTGGTTACTGTGACCACCAATGGAGATGTATGACTTAAATATTCTTCTGATATTTCTGCTGCTGTAAACGTGATTTCTTATTTTTCCCAATCTTTCAATGATGATCTCTTCTCCACTGTCACAATCTTCCTTCCTTCAAAATCCCGTTTATGTATCCTTCCCTTGATATTTTCATGAAATCTATCAATCATTTCTTTTGTTATTACATCACCTTTCAATTTTCTACAATCCTCTTTGATTCTGATCATTCTTCCTTCAATTTTCTCACCAATTTACTTAATGATTTCCTTAATCTTGAACAATTTTCATTTTATTCTTCGCTTTTTCTTCTATTTTCGTTAATTCAATCCCTGTTTCGGGCGCCAAAATGTAGTTGCAGGATTTCCCACACTACACCCTTGTCAAGAATCTATGAAAACTAAGTCATAATTGTGGATGAACAACAACACTTTTATTAATTCACTTTCAGGAAGATTTATAAGAAATATCAAATCTCAGAAGTACAACTTTCTTTCTAGAGTTTCTCTCTCCTCAAAATTCTCTCAGCTCTCAAAAATACATCATCCTCTTCTGGATTTAGTGGAACTCTTTATATAGAAAAATACATAGTGAAAGACAGCTAAGATTTCCCCTTAATTCGGATCTACTCTGCGATCTCATCGCCATAACTTTAGTCTTCACTATTGCCAACTTTATAACCATCGTGAAGCAGACTTATTCTTCATATATCTTTAATTATTAACCGTTATATCACTCTTTTGTGACACTCGCCAAATGTTGTTGAAGAATCTTGCGACGTTCTCGTCAAAGTGTTGTTAATACTTGTAGAAATGTTTGGGTTTCTCGTAGAAGTGTCGTTTCCATCGCGAGAATATCGTTGTGGCGATATTTTGGTCCTACATTTGTCTAGACTTATATTATACAACTAAAACCATGAATTTGATCCCAGTACAATCTCCACTCTGTTGTTTATACGAACGATTAGTCGTCGACTTACGCCGTGACATACTGCTCAGCATGAAAGCTTGTGATTTCTGGATATGGTTAGAAGAGGTCGGATTCCCCAACGTTGTTTCGGGCCTGCTTGATATAGACTCTGTTTCACTATCACTAATATTTCAAGAAGATGTTAGCTGCCTCAACTGCATCGAATCTCCAATGCCTCCATTATTTTCTCTAACATGAAATATCATTCAGATTCCATTAACCAAAAGTCTGATGTCTCCGAACGATATCAATTACACATCTCTATACAAAAACAGGTCTAGCGCACTGAGACGAATATCCTACGCTGTGAATGAAATTTATGTCAAGGTATTTGACGATATCATCCAGAAGGTGTCGCCAAACAATCCGCCCACATCGGTTCCCTCTCTGCCGAATGAAAATAAACATCGACCTGGAGTTGTTCAAGGTCAAAAGTCTATTTGGAATCCCTAAAACTATATTCCTGATATCCGTATATCTCTGATCCAGAATAATTTTACGTGTTTTTTATACTCGTGCCTTTGGTGTAATAGAGATTATTCAAAACCCTAAAAAGATTGGAAAATTTATCTATAGTTGTGCTTTTTATTATTCAAAAATATGATAGAGAAATGGTATTTGGCGATAACTAATACAAAAATGTTTAACCCGCCGAAACTTTACACCACAAGCTGCACCGTGAAGTAGCCTATGAGTGATGGGGTGGGGCCCACTCTTCCCCACTCCCTATCCCAATGCAGAGAGGGTGACATTTCTGCCATTGGATCCCTCTCGGTGCACACACGGTACTCAAAACACGGTGTGTGTATCATCGCTAGGGAACAAAGCCACTTTTACTAGGTGGATTTAGAGAAACTTAAAAATTAAATAATATGTTGAGAATGAATTATTATTTTGGACTTGTCAATGCTTAAGGGGAACTTTTAAAATGTATTATTGGACAACCAAATAGGTGCCCTCCTATGTGACGATCATAACAATGGGGGCTAAAAATCTAATTGGGTGCATCGCTTTTTAGTTATTTATTTTCTGATTGATTCGATTTTTTTCTTTCCAGAATTGAGATGATAATTGAATAGTTGATGAGTGACAAATATTGCATATTTCTACACCTTTTTTATTGGAAATTAACTCATCTTTTGCGCTTTAAAATCATATATTATCCCAGATTCCGTATTTTCTTTGTTTTCAAGAATAAATACTTATAATAATTAATTTTGTGTTTTTAGGTACTAAATAAAGCTTGGATGAATGGAGAAGCCAAAAGAGCCGAGAATTGGTAACAATGAAGGAGAGTCAACAAAGGCTCCCGCTAGAAGGAAAGTGAAGAATGTCTTTTGCACCTCATCCGTGAGTGCAGAATATTGTTCGCACCTCATCCGCAAGTGAAGAATGCTAATTTGATGACTCAAAACTAGAAGTGGGCTTGAGATATTAGCTTTGAAGAAGATATGAGCCCGGAAGAGATAAAACCCAAGATCTAAAACCCAAACCTATTTCTAATGTGAGTCGTTAGATTCAATCTAATAGTTGAACATCCAACGTCAACAATTTCTACACCCGCCAACACCGTAGCCACCTATCTCCTTCCCTAAATAAGCAGAACCAAACACTCCTCTCTTATCGTACTCATCGTTTCCTTCCTCTGAAAAACATCAGTTTACCTCCTCCCTCCATCACGTCCATTTCCGACCAACTCTAGAGAACATCCAACCTTTCAGCCACCCTATCCCATCAATCAACTTCCTAGCTTCTATCGATCTCCATCATAGCTTCTTCTCCACAAAACAGTAACCCTAGAAGCTATAATTGAGAGAGAGAGAGAAAGATAAGGCTAGGGTTATCTTCAAAAGCAAACATCAAATCAAATTATCAAATTTAGAGTGAGTTGTTGCTTTCTAATTATCAAATTTTAGTATTTTGAGAGGAAATTGATGTATAAATAGGGTTGCTGTTGTGTAAAAAATGATCTGAGTTTAGTTCTAAATTCACCTACTAGGGTTTAGATGAAGCCCTAGTTTGCTACTTGTTATTCATGTTAATGGCGGTAACCTTGTTGTGCTTAATTATCTTAGAATAAAATTCAATCTTTCTAAATCCATTGCTGGGTTACACGGACGCTCCATTTTTTGTGCCGTGTCCGAGTCCGACGCTATCCGACGCGTGTCCGACTCACCAATTTACGCGTCCTGCGCGCGTCTTTTTTGGACGCACTGATGACTCGGATTTGATGCCTTTTTTTTTCCATTTTCATTTAAACTTCTTCCATTATTTTTACTATTATTAACTAAATGAAGAAAGACAAACATTTAGATCAATCATTTAGGTCTTTATTAAGATTTTGTAATTAGAAATGACATCACGTATACTGTTTGTTGGGCATGTGTTGTTTTAAGTATGCATTTTGATTGTGCCATGTGTCTAAGAGTGATTGATTGCTTGACCTTCAGTGTGTATAAACAAACGATCTCTTTTTTTCTTTTGAAATTCAGACACATGTAGCATCATTTTCTAATTTTTAGGATCGAAACACTTAACTTTGATGTGTAAATACATGATTGTATACACAAAATAATACTCCCTCCGTCCCACTATTAGATGACCTAGTTCAAATTTGCACAATTCTTAAGGCAAGGAAAGAAAGGGAATATTTTTTACAATTATACCCTTATGTTAGTAATTTGTAAAATTTAGAATTGGTTTATCTTTCAAACTATACCATGGATTTTAGTAAACTTCGTATCATTGAAAATCATTTTAAAACACCTATGTAACGGATAAAAACATGCATATCAAATTATATATATTTCTTATACTACCGATAATCAATCAAAAGGGTAATTTTAGAAATATCCCCTTGTTTAATGAAATAGGTCAACTAATAGTGGGACAAAATTTTAAACTAAGGAGGTCATCTAATAGTGGGACGGAAATAAAATATGTATATACGTGTCCGCGTCCTAATTTTTTGAGATTTTTGTAGTGTCCGCTTGGTAGGCTCGGAAAGATACCTACTATTGTGTATACTGCAAGTGCATAGTGTCGACAAGCAACACAGGGCAAGCACAGGTCGAACCACAGAGACTTGGAGAGTGTAGAAGTTGATTCTAAATCCTGATTCAGAGAGTAACCAAAAGGGGTTTGATTTTTTCGATACGACGATATGATTTTCAAGTATTTGAAATAATAAAAGTAAAAGATGCAAATAACAAGATATGTAAACAATGATAATATGGATACTAGGGTATTCAAATCCACCAATAACCTATGATATGCATTCAACTTGTAATATTATTCTTGTCCTTATAGTAGATTCAAGTCTACCGTATAACTAAGGTGTTTCTCCAATGGATAATTTAATCACAACTAAAGTATTTCTCCAAAGCATTAATTGTCTAATTAAGCACAACTAATCTAAAGATCAATATTTGGTTAAGCATGAGTTGTAGCATAATCAACATAGATATGATTTTCAAGTGACTGAAATAATAAAAGTAAAAGATGCAAATATTCAATGATAATATGGATACTAGGGTATTCAAACAATGGATACATATTCTTGTCCTTATAGTAGATTCAATACCGTATAACAGGTGTTTCTCCAATGGATAATTTAATCACAACTAAAGTATTTCTCCAAAGCATTAATTGCTAATCTAAAGATCAATAGATGTTGAAAAACATACATTGTGAGAGCAAGATGTTGAAAAACTTGGATTAAATTATATCTTTAAACAATTCTAAACTTTCAAGAACAAGATACAAGATATGAATACATACCAATGAGATTAGGGCTTCATTTAAACCCTAGTAAATGAAATTAGAACATGAAGAACATTACAACAAAATTGAAATTTGATAAACTAACATGAACAAGCTATTCTTGGATGAGTTTTCAACACAACAACCCTCTCTATTTATACACAAAAATTCTCTCACACTTGGGATCCGAATTTCACTGTAGCAACCACTCAACAATTAAACAAAACATGTTTTCTTAATTGATGGATAGAATGGAATACAATGGGGGTGAGGTGGATGTTTTGGAAAGAATTCAATGGGGGTGAGGTGGATGTTTTGGAAAGAATCCAATGGGGGTGAGGTGGATATGGATTTGGGTCTTGGGTTTTGGATCATGGGTTGTTTAATCCCATGAATTTGTAAACAGGTTGCCACTGATGCGCGAGCGGGTTGCAACGCTTCCAACTTTCTTCTCTTTTGTCTTCTCAATTCTTCCAAGCTTTATTTAGTACTTAAAAACACAAAATTAATTAATACAAATATTTATTCTTGAAGATGGTAAGAATGCAGAATTTGGAATAATATATGACTTTGAAGCGCGAAAGATGAGTTAAGTGCCAATGAAAAGGTGTATGAATATGCAATATTTGGCACTCATCACCGCTTCCGTGTCGTGTCATGTCTGCATCTACGGGTCCACGTCGGTGCAACCCAGATCCATTGTAGTTAGAATAGTACTGTGTTGAAGAACTACAACTCATGCTTAATCCTATATATTGATCTTTTGATTAGCTATGCCTTGAAATGACAGTTAATTCTTAGGAGAAATACCTTAGTTGTGATTGAATCATTCATATCAAAGTGACCTGAGATATACAGAGGATTGACATACCTTTTGTTATCAGTTGTAAGGACAAGGTTAGTGTTATGAACAGAATAACTAGTGTAAGTTAGTGGAGGACTCAAAGGCCCTAGTACTCTTCTCATAATTTGTTCTATTTACTTGATTTGCATTTTTCTCTACTGTTTCTGTTACTATCAAATATCTTTGTCGTTTCGACACCCAAAACAATTCTATACCCTCCTTGTCTTTGTGGGATCGACCTGTATTTGCTTTGTCTCCAATAGACGTTGTGCACTTGCAGTTAGACATAGTCGTAGGTATCTTTACTAGCATACTAATAGTTATAATCCCCATCAAAACTTAAGCACCATAATATCGATCAAAACAGGAGTTGTTCGTTAATTATTTTAACCTAAAAACCTTGAAAAAACACTGGCCGAATCTTTACCATTAGAGATTGGGGGCGGTATAACCTCAAAATGCCTGGCTACATGTAAAAGTTTAACCACTATACTTCGGCGATTGGGGGCGAGTGTACCACCAGGGCTCAATATAAAACAAGTAAGTCGCTTCCAAAATATTTACCATAAGAGATAACGTTGGTGCATTGTTTTTTTCTTCAAATGATATATTTTGACATGCAGGTTGAACACCTAGTGAGAAAAATATCGGCCGAGTGGCATCCTGATAAAACTGTGAAATTGCCAGTAATGGAACAAGATGAATTAGCAGTGAAACTACAGGTTCTTAATAATTTGAAATACAGATTGTCCGAGGATGGTATTAGACCTTGATACTGAGAATATAGAGGGAGTTTTTAAGCTGCCAGAAGAAAATCCGTATAAAACATAACGAAGTCCTTTTTTCAACTGAATCACTATTTAAAATTTAAAATTTAATTTC
This sequence comes from Papaver bracteatum, assembly GCA_023529315.1. Classification (NCBI taxonomy): domain Eukaryota; kingdom Viridiplantae; phylum Streptophyta; class Magnoliopsida; order Ranunculales; family Papaveraceae; genus Papaver; species Papaver bracteatum. The sequence goes on from JAJJWX010003621.1 coordinate 81,002, forward strand.
AGTTTTAGCGCGAGACAAAAAAGGTGAAAAATTAATCTTTCACCTTGTAAACAAGTGATAATCTGAATTTTCACATGGGACTAGGTGATAATATGGATTTTCACATGAGATATCAAGTTTGTATTGGAACAGGGTATATTCGTATATTTTATATCAATTTCTTTTTTCACATGTTTTACTGTGAAAAATTCTTTTTGCACCTATGCTTAGAGGGAAGATTTGTCCGAAGCGGAAATTTGGTTTCACCTTTTTTTCCTCGCAAAAATTTCTTATTCCACATTTTTTGTTTTTAAAGTTTCGTTTTATCACCTGTGATTTGTCCGAAGCCAAATGTTGCTAGATCATGTTTGCTCTAGGAAATTTTTCTCCGTCTGCGAGTCTCTTAACCCACAGTTTCTGCTTCAGGAGTAGATTTCAGATGATTTTTGACTTTTTTGACTACAGTACAAACTAACAACATGTTCGCCCAGAATGCGTTTTAAATACAGTACGAACTATCAGCTGATGAGTTTTGACTTTCCAGAATGCGCCCAATTCCTTGAACCAAACGGGGCAAATTAATTTTATGTAATTGGGAATTTTAATTCCTAGGAATCCAATTCCCTCCAAAATGTTAGTTTTCCATTGCATTGGTCCGATGATGCAATGGAATTGGATTCCGGGGTAAAAACAAAGGTAATTGAATTACGCCAACCGAACATAATTTTTTTGAATTGGAATCCAATTCCAAGAATTGGATTACGGATTACCCCATAATTGAATTCCTAGGATTCTAATTCTCCCAACCGAACGGGCTGTAAGGGATGAAAACAGCTTAATATAAGTTTGGAGGAAAAACAAATAAAAATTATGTTGAGAATGAATTTTGTTTTTGGTAGCATTATTATTTGGGACTTATTAATGCTTAAGGGGAACTTTTAAAATGTATTATTGGACAACCAAAATGGTGTCCTCCTATGTGATGATCACAACAATGGGGTGCAACGCTTTTTATTTATTTATTTAATTAGTTAATTTTGATTGATTCTATTGATTTTTTTGTTCTTCTGGAATTGAGTTGATAACTGAATAGTTATAATCGCCAACAATAAATAAGCACATTCAGATCGATCAAAACAAGAAATCTAACTAGGAAGTTGAGAGATATGAGACTCTAGTTGACGAACAATGGCAAATTAGATTTGGCCACTGTTTTTTCAAGGTTTTTAGGTTAAAATAATTGACGAACAACTCCTATTTTGATCGATCTGAAGGTGCTTATTTATGGTTGGGGATCAATGGTTCTACACATACAACACAAAAAACAACCCTAAAACAATATACCCCAATGGAGGGTGATGATGAACCCATTGGGAGAAGTGGGTCGCTTGATGAATGCCATGGTACCCAACAAATAAGGAAACTTGTAAGTGATTGTTTTAGAGTTGTTTTTTTGGTTATCCATAAAGAATTTTTGTATTAACATATGGAGGCCTAGTTAGCAATTCAGTGAATAATTCGCGAACGAACCGAGCCACATTTTATTCGCGTATGACTGCAATCCCGACCTTTTTACGTGACTTTTCGGATACGCGAATAATACGTCTTATTCGTTCGGTCAGCTTTCCCGTCAACTGGGCTGAGTTCACTCGCAGTTTGACCGATTTTCAACAATTCCCACAAATTTTAGGGAAAAAATGAAAATGAATGGGGAGAGTTTCGAACATGTGACCTGTCACTCCCTAATCTGCTTGGCTAACCACTAAGCCACGACTTGGATTTCGTTAACCTTGCACATATTATGAATATAGTACATTGACAGCTAAGCTGCTATAAAAGGCCTTCCCATACTTATTAATGTACGCCGAATTTTGTTCGATGAATTCATATCCCTAAAACGATTTATACACGTACGTATGCCGTTCCGAACTATCCCCTAATCATGAACCGTTGACCTAATAGTGGACCGAATTTACAATCCGTAAAAATGAATAATACACGTACGTATGACGTTCCGAACTTTCCCCGAACACCGAATTGCTATAAATTCCTTTTAGTGGAAGTGGGACTAGAAAAATCTATTATATATAATATTAATATTAAAATTTGGAGTTTATCACTATATATAACAGTCAAGACGGTCAATTATGGTCCTGAGACCCAAACTCTAATTAAAATTTTCCTAGAACCAAAACTCAAAGTTGGTCACAAAGTTGAGACTTGAGACCCAAACTCTAAATATCCCTACTATATACTACGCATTTAACTTCGATTTGAATTCGAAGTACACGGATTCAGCTAGGGGGTTAGTTTGGTATGAATCATATGATCTTGATTCAATATTTTTAAATACATGTAGATATATAATAAATCTGGGGGTCTTAAAAGAAAAGTCATAAATCATCATAAATTATATAAAATCATCAGAGAAGATAGAGAAAGAAATGGCTAAAGGAAAAGGCACGAGTACTTGTGGAAAACAGAAGAATAAATCAGTTAAGCAGATCACTAACATACCCTCCAAGAAGATAAAGAAAGCAGCAACAAAGTTGAAGAAACAAGTTGCTATTCAAAAAATCGAAGAAGACCAACAACATGAGCATTAGAGAGCTTTGCGGAAACCTATAACTAGAGCTGGTCATGATGATTATTTTAATGACGATGATGATTATGAAAAGATGTTCGATAACAAAAAATTAGAAGACCCGAGAGAGAGAGGAAGCGGTTGAAGGACAAAAACAAACGATTGATCTACTGGTACTACAAACGTGAAGCGATGAAGGAAATAGCAGAGGATCATGTTAATCGTGATCCTGAACCGGAAGAGATTTTAAATCTCTTGAGGGCCAGTTCGGAAGATGTTACTGATGATTCTTGTTCATCATGGTACTCAACGGAATATTCAGAGGGTGATGATAATTGATGAAGGCCGCCATGTGTTTACTGGTTTTTCCGACCAAAAACTTGCAGTGATTGTGTTCTATATCTGTATATATAAATGTGGTTTTCTTATAGTTTCCGGGTGTATGTTGAGGTACTGAGCTACTGTGTATTATAAATAATATATTATCCTTCTTTCTTGTGCTGTTAAATATCTAGTTAATTGTAATTGTTATTGCTGATTTTCTTCTCTATCGAGTATCAAGATCAACTTAATGTGGAATATTGGTAATTTAGTAACTTGATTACAGGATAGGTAGTAATAGACATACCTTGATTACATGCGACAATTTTTTTTTTTCATCGCAAAAATTGAACGCCGATTGGTCGTTTTTCCACAAAATGGTGTCGGCAATCAGAGAGTCATGAAGCCTAAAACGATCCTAAGTCGAACCAATTGATGGTAAGTCCTATGGGATAGATTCAGCTGGTAGACACTAGTTCTTTCTCCTATCATTTTTTCGCAAGTGAACTAGCAGCGAGATAGTTGTGCTGAATGGTTCAGCACAACAAATATCAAAAATCACTTTTTTTTTTGCTGAACCCTTGAGCGTTGGATCTTTTTTTAGTAAATGTTTCTTAAGCCCTGGAAATAGAAGAAGGGATACATATTATAGCTAAGTTACTGATGGAGACTAAAGAGAGAGGAACGTCCTTTCCCCGGTTATGTGTCATCGTTCTTAACCCTTGATCCCTGGATTAGGATTAGCAGGGGTCCCATTATTATTGGATTTAACCAACAGATGCTTGACATATAGGCAGGGGAAAGCAGTGGGGGAAGGGAGCGGGGAAACGCTTAGCATTTTTTTTTTGAAGCATGCGTTTAGCATTTTCGAACGTATAACGTTAAGGTGTATGTTTCTGATGGATAGGCCTGTCAATATTTGTCCGATATCCGGAATCCGTTTCCGAATATTCGAGATCCTATAGGATTTTATCTTTTTTATCGGATATCGGATATTTTATCGGATATGTTTTCCTTAACATATCGGAAATGGATTAGACCCCACCCGAAATGTTAATATCTGATATCCGATAGTATAGGAACTTATTTGTAATTTATCCTAATTTCGAGTATAGTATCGGATATTGTTGGATAAATATCTAATAAGTGTCAATTATGAAAATGTTTTACAAGGGTTTTAAAGTTTTTTTTGTATAACCGGATATTATCGAATATTTATCGGATATCCGACAACTTAGCCTATAGGATATTATCGGATATTGTATATCCGGTAGTGCTTAACCTATCAAATATCGGATTTCTAAATATTCGACGGATATTCTTCTATTGACAGGAGTGATGAATTTTCCATTAATTAATGAGTGGACATCACGTACAATAGGGTACGTTTCTGATGGATTTTCCATTAATTAATGAGTGGACATGACGTATCAACATTTTCGGGAATACAAGAGACTAGACCCACGAGTAGGATAATACACATCATGCTTCCCACTTCTGATGGATTTTCCATTAATTAATGAGTCGACATCATGTATCAACATTTTCGGGAATACAAGAGACTAGACCCACGAGTAGGATAATACACATCATGCTTCCCATCTACTGGTTTTATACGGAAAAAGATAATGGTAGACCAAATTTCATAGTCCAATTGTGGACCAACAACATCCAACCATCCAACAACATTTTGTAGGCCCCATTAACATCTTAAAACCCCACCCCTATCAAATCATGTGGTGGAGGAGAGGTAGACAAAATTAGTCTACCTCTGTTGGTCCGCGCCTAGGAAGGTCGGGTTTTATACCCCAAAACAATACCTATGTGTCCACCCCCTATTGGTCCCTCGATAGCTCCCCCAGACCCGCCAATTCCCATCTACGGCTTCGATCCACGACACATAGGGGTGTATTTTGATGGTGTATGGAACTGGTAGATACAAAAAGAATACTTACAAAATTAATGTTAATATAATATTGTATTTAATTGTCTGATAGTAACACAATGACAAGACATGACAAGCCACAATGTCAGGATCTTTATCTTCCGACTCTCTATTACGGAAAACTCTAGAGTATCTATTAGGAGTTGTCGTTTCAGCCGTGATTATAATCGAAAATGCTTTCCATCTACCGGTTTTATACCCCAAAATAAAACAATACAATGACACGACAAGCCATAGCAACTTCGGATTATAATAGACAATTAGGAGTATAATGGAAAAGTACTGCTATTAACTTCGTGATTCGATTGTCTTCTGATCTATTGTTTCTTTACCCAAGATAATCCGGGAAAGTTGTTTGCAGCTGATGCTCGTTCGCCACTACATCTTGTATTTTTCTATTTTGATGGACTTGGTCACTCGGCCTTGTCAGCGGTTTCCTAGTTCACTCATTTTGGGTCATTGATCTATGGGTGACTTTCCTGGGTCATACTTGTCAATTTTTAATATTCATGATTACAATCCTTCTATACAGACCGAGGGGCTGGGCCCGCTGGGACCCCCAAATTTTAAAAAAAAAACTGTGAGAGGCAGTTTTTACCTGGTTTTGGTTTTCTGGGGCTGTATAGAAGGATTGTTAATAACGAAAATAGACTGATAAGACCTTTCGGTCTCTCTCTCCACACTCTGTACATACCAAAAGAAGAGCCCTGTCCCTAGAGGTCTATTCTAATTTCTACAGTTGTGAAGGGTGGTCTATCTGAAATGGATAAGAACAATCGAAAAACCCATCTGACATCATGACATGTTTGCACATATGGCATTTTTGATGAGCGAACATGCTACCCATCTACCGGGTTTCCCCAGACACTTTTACACCCCTATGTGTCAACTTTCAACTATATCCACCATAAAAATCCTGGCTTGATTGGGGTATACCCAGATTAATTAGGGTATACCAAATGAGACAAAATAGGGTTATTTTGAAGTAAATAGGGTCACCCATTAACCAAATATTTTCAAAATGGAAAAATTGTCCTCGTTTAATTAACATTAAAATTTTAATTAGATTAATTAATTAAGTTCAAATTGATTGAATAAATTAAAACTTATGAACTTAAGTTATGAAATTTTGTTTTTGATTGAACTTTTGTGGGGTGATTTTTGATGATTTTTTTTTTTTTGAGGATATCTCATGCAACGAAAATGAAGCACACAACTGAAACACTTCTAAAAAGGGGATTGCAAATCTGTTGTATGAAATCATACTCAAAATCAAAGAAGAAATCAACACTTTCAATTATGAAAGTATGAAAAGTCGGCAAGGTCGACGAATGAAGAACATGCCGACTTTTTTTTTTTTGACACACAGGAGATGGCTATGGAAAAATATTAGTCGGCAAGGTCTATAAAAAAAAAACCCGCCAGTTGTTGAAAAATACCACGCCGGCTGTTAAAAATACCCTGCCGGTTGTATTTGGCCGGCAAGGTCTTCTAAAAATACCCTGCCGGCTGTTGAAAAAATTTACACAGGAGATGGCTATTAAAAGATACCATGCCAGCTGTTGAAAATACCCTGCCAACTATATTTGGCCGGAAAGGTCTTCAAAAAATACCCTGCCGGCTGTTGAAAAAATACACACATGAGATGGCTATTGAAAATACCCTGCCGGCTATATTTGGACGGCAAAGTCTTCAAAAAATACCCTGCCGACTGTTGAAAAAATTTACAGTCGCCGCCATGGCTATTATGAAAAGTCGGCAAGATATGCATGTTACGACCTTGCCGACCAAAGACACATAAATCATAATTTTCGATTTCTAACCTAATATAACAATCAAATCATAGAACACAATGATGGGTTTGAGTTTAAACATCATTTATTGTCTTCTTTTCGCTGGTAGAGTCAACAATTTTTTTGGAAAATCAAAGTTCAAGATTTTTATATGGCTTTGGTTGATGGAAGATGAAGAAGAAGAAGAGAAGATTAAGAGTTGTTTAGTTTTTTAATTTTAGGGTTAATGAAATTAAGAAATGGGTTTAGTTTAAGATTTTATTAGTTAAGAAGACTGACAACACACTCTTTAACGAATCAATAATGTTTAACACACCGTGAATTTGCACCGCAAGGTGCACCGTGGAAGAAAGTGTAGAGAGGGGGTGGGGGCCACTTCTGCCCCACTCCATATCACAATGCTTAGAGTCACTCCCATGACCATTGGATCCCCTGAAGTAAAAATTGCGGTACAATGGTTCGGTGGGTGTATCATTGTTGGGAATTAACAAATTGTCATCGTCGTGATTAGAAGAATGACGTTTCAGTCCCTAGAATTCCAATAATCATGATAGTGGTTCTAAACGAATGGCAAAACGGCCTCTCCACCTATCTTTAGTTTGTGTCTAATCTGAAAATATATTAGAGAAAAAGAGGCTAATTACAAATGAAAACTCTTTATATACCGCCTTTACGGACGACCTTAAAATAACCCCTCAAAATTTTCTTACTGGTGGGGCCCAAAAGTGGCCCCCTGCTAATCACCCCAAGGGTTGTGTGAGGAGTTGTTTTAAAATTGTCTGGTTCCACGGTATTTGTAGAACCATTAAATTACAAAACATCTCAAAGGCTAGCCACCTATGAAGCACCAATACTTTAATATTGGTGACATATCCGTATTGGCGTCGTATCAGTATCGGATACTTAGTGATACCTGGGGATACATATCAGATACTCCATTTAAAGTGTCACCTTTTTTTAATTACGGAAAGGGTAGGGGATACTCTGGGATGGTGTTTTACCATTGTTTTGCTTAGGGATGACCTCAACATCAGTTGTAATAATATAAGAATGACGATGGTGAAACTCAATTAGTAAACTGTATAGAATCTGGGGCATAATACCGTAAACCAACATGCATATAATAATTAATTGTTAGTTAATGTGATGTGCAGTTTATATTCTTCACATGAGCTAGTACGTTAGTTCATGTGATGTTTCTGTGTTGCACCAAAAGTTGTGTAACCTATCGGCTTTTGTTAACTTGTATACCCGTATATATGTTAAGGTTTAATTAAGAATTATTATTTCTTTGGAAACTGTGTTCTTTTGTCTTATTCTACTAGAAACTGGTTTTTCTTGCACTAAAAACAACAAATCTTGTTCCCAATGCAAAGAATTACCGTTTCCAATGCAAAGAATTACCATTTCCAATGCAGTAAAACAAACAAATCTTGTTTCCAATGCAAAAAACTATTATTTTAGTAAACCTTAACGTGTATACGGGTATACAAGTTAACAAGACCCCTCTAATATTAGGTCACACATGTGGACTTAGTATAAAAAGAAAGAGATAAGGAAAGATAATGGAACCTAGTATCAAAATATCTAATAGAAACAGAGTGAGAAGAACCTAAGAGAGTTCCCACTCCTCCATTAAAATAAAATCATCTCAAACCCTTATTTTAATCACACTAACCTTTCCAACATTAATACAAGAGATTTACCGGATTCCCGTACTAGGCTGAAGCTCGTTGATGTTATCATATGTCCCAAGATGATCAAAATATAGCACTTCAGTAGAAATGGATTAGGTGTTTTCCTCGATGGTAGCCTTTTTGGACTTTGAGTTCAAGTGTTTCTAGAAAACATACTCCGAAACGTATTATTTGTATATTTAGCACTAGATTTTTTATGGTGAAATGTATTTTTTGTACTGCCTGTGTAGATGCAATATGTTTTTTTGCAGTTCAGAATGAAATTCGTATGTGCAACACCCCGTCAGCACGATATTTCTGATTATTGTGTACCCACAAAACCAGTTGTAATTAATAAAATTACAAACATAGCACCATAATCTATAATTCTAATCCGACTCAGCCGTGACCCACCATTCCCCTAAATGGTTCCCATTTCCTTTTAGGGGTTAGTTTAGGAATTAAACAACTTTTGACTTGTTTTTTGTTCGGATCATGTAAAACCGGGAGGCAGGGAGGGAGGCCAAAGAAAGAATTAGTAAAATACTACTGTATAAAAAAGTAAACGTCTTTTCTCATAGTAATACTTTATTCGGGAAAGAAAGCGAATAAAGTCTTGGTATTCGGGAAAGAAAGCAAATAAATACCAATTCCCCATCACCTTGGTGGTTGTGGTTGCCAACAACCTTCTACGAGGTCTGGGATAAGTCTTAGTATTCAATCATCATCGGGAATGAAAGAGAAAAAGCAGACGTCTTTTCTGTCCAAAGTTTTCATCCTTTTAATTCCTTTTAATTCAGTAGAGATAAAATCTCTAAAAAGTGTCTCGTCTCATCACATCTCGTCTCCTTGGACCCGCACGCAAAATACGAGTAATTACGGTGATTCTAAACAGACCGTCCAAATGACTCTCTTCCTTTCTTGTCTAATCATTTAGACACCTACAGTGAATAGAGGCTTGCTTGGAAGGGGTCTAGTCCCGTATCGTCTAATCGTTTGGACACCTACAACGAGTAGACTAAGATTACAGTCGATTTTCGTGCAAATTACCAATTTTCCCTAGAATTTAGTTAATTTGCATTTACAAAGGATGCAAAACCTGACTTTGTATTAGGAAAAAAAAAGAATAATACTGTAATACTAATATGGTTTTTAAAGTGAAAACTGCCCTTTGCACGATATTCCACGTGATTTTTTATTTGTGAACCACAATATTATTTGTGCACGATGTAACACCCATTTCCCACATTAAGTGTCGAATTTTAGTCCCTTGGATTAGGATTAGCAGGGGGACCATTATGTGGCATCAAACCCCTATTTACATGACACCTGATAGTGGACATGAGTGGGGGACACGAGTGGGGGAGGGGAAGCATTTTCGTTTTTTTTTATCGGTATGACATTAGAGTTGACTATTGATAAACCTATGAAACATTTCTACCTAATATCCCCTGATCGGTTACACCATCAGTTACAATTAAATCTGAAAAATGCTTCCACTAAAGATTAGTATCTAATAAATTAGTTTACATCGCGATATTTCGATAAACTAATATTACTAAAGTATTAGAGATAGGCAGAACATTATTTTTCACGTACTTCTTACATTACTTCAGGTGCTAAATATAGTCTTCACATGAACTAACATACTAGTTCAAGTGCAAATATAAACTTGACATTAACTAACAGCTACCAATGGTGAAATCCCATTGGTTCTCCCTCCTGACCTCGTGATCTTGCTCAAGGGTGAAGTCCTTCTCGATGTTGAATGTCTTACGGATCACCTCTGGGGTCTTTCCCTTGATCATATCAGCAACTGTCTGGCAAGTAAAATCCAACAAATTCTTAATATTCAGAAAATTTGCAGCCAAAATAAGATCGAACAATACAGGTTGATCAACCTTAACAAACTCAGCATCCCAGTTCTTGAGATCTTCTTTTTCTTTTTCATCGACATGATCATCATGTATCCTGCAGTATTCAATAACTTTAGCCAAAATCTTGCTTGTCACATTGGGTAAAGGTATTCCGTTATCAGCACAACCATCTTTGATCATATGCTTAATGGTCTGAGAATGAAGAGCAACAGATTCTTCAACCACAAAGTCTTCTCCATCAGAACTCTTCAAGGTTACCATCTTTGAAGTCGACATGATAAATCAATAAATTGTTGCAAGAAACTAAGAAAATCTTTTACGAGAAGAGAAAAGAGAAGCAGACTGAAAAACTTGGAACGTGAGAATCCAATACCCCTGACCACACACACATATATATAGACTTCGTCAGAATCCTAAAACAAAAATCGGCTATATGCTAGAGAGGTTTTTTTTTTTATGGTTTCTTCGATGGTGCTCTCGGGTATGTGTTGGGAATATATAATTAAAACATAAATTTATTTCCCAATTAAAATATTTTTGGTAACAAACTAACAATAAAATTCTTCTTAAATCAAAACTAATTTTTGTTATAATTGATTTTGACCGTTTTATACTTTAATAATGTTGTTAATGGTGTTAATTGCACTTTAATAATTTCTCATTAAACTCTATTGAAACCTTGACTAGAAAAATCATACTCACTCCGTCCTATTTTAGATGAAGGGGAAGGTGTTTTCACGTAGATCAAGAAAATAGAAAGAGATTAATTTTTTTCCATATATATCCCATAATAATAATTGTTAAAATATTTAAATCTCCAAGTTTTTTGTTCCTTGTTTCTAGTGGTTGATTCCAATGCAGGGTCAAATTAGGAAGAAAGTGTGAAAATTATGGAAACCTTCATCTATTTTGGTACTAGAAAAAACCCCTTCCCCTTCATCTAAAATAATTTTAGAGTTGTTGAAACTTTTTTTCTCTAGGGTGAGAGCTTTTCATTTTTTATGAAGAATTAATTGGGGGATATGAGAATTAATTGGGGGATATATCTACGGGACAAAATAGGTGTCCCAATAGCAATTCTGGGTGACCCCCTATGTAATTATTTTTTTAATTCCTAATCTAGCCCCCACTAATTAGGATTAGTGATTAAGTATAATTAGTAAAATGTTAAGTATTTGGGAGATAAATTAGTGTGTATTTTTATTTGTGTTTGGGTGAGAGTAGAAGGATGGAAAAAAATATTTGAGAGGAATTTCTTTTTTTGAAAATGGGAAGATGATTGTAATGAGATAATTACTGATAATAAGAGGTTGAAAAATTGATTTTTTTTCTTTGAATCCACCATTGGTGCCGGCATGGTATTCAACCAAAAACTCATGCCGGCATGGTATTCAACCAACCACGATTTTTTTCCTGGTTTTGATCTTCTGAATGTTGATTTTTTTCTGGTTTTGAACAGGTACCGGCATGGTAATAGTTTTTTCGAAGCGTCACTGTTCGGCATAGTATTTTGCTTAAATACCTATCGAACAGAATGAAAAGTATCCAGAATGTTGATTTTTTTTTCACTTGACTACCGGCATTGATAGGAAATTATCGGGCATGCCGGTACCGTGTTCCGGCATATGGTCTTCATCAATTCCGGCATGGTATTCCTCACTTCCATTTTGAATTTTTCCTGGCTTTAAAAAGCTTGGTGCCTAGGCATGGTCGGTTGATATGAAGACCATCGGTATTTTTTTCCGGCATAGGAAATAAATATGAAAACTATGCCGGAAACAAATACCGGCATGGTCTTCATATCAACTGACCATGCCGGTACCAAGCTTTTTAAAGACAGGAAAAATTCAAAATGGAAGTGACGAAGACCATGCCGGAATTGATAAAGACGATATGCCGGAACACGGTACCGGAATGCTCTTCATCAATTCCGGCATGGTCATCATCACTTTCAGCATGATCTTCATCACTTCCGAATAAAAAAAAAATTTCGTTTCCAAAGTGAGGTGAAGAGAATTTGATATAGAGTGGGGAGAGTTTAGAATTTGAAAGGGAATGGAGAATATTTGGGTTTCAAAACACTACCCCTAAATAAGATTAATAAGAAGTGGAGATGGAAATGAGGGATATGATTTAGATTTTTGATTTTAAGTTTTTAATTTTTATTTTGAGGGAAGAAGTGGAGATGGAAATGGGGGATATGATTTTGTTTTTTGATTTTAAGTTTTTTTTTTTATTTTGAGGGAAGGGTATTTTAGTATATTCATAACCAAAAGTCACCCCTTAGCACACACCATGGGTTGGGGGAAGTAATTCATATCCCCCAATTAATTCTTCTTTTTTATGTCTTTTGAGTTTAAAAGAAAAATGATTTTTTCATAAAGAAAAATACGGGTGCGATCATCCTTGGTTTTTCTAAGAGAGTTTCTGAGCAAGAATGAAGTGTAAAAGTTTCACATCCTTTCATCATGCAAGAGTGATTGTGTAAGAGTTTGAATACGGCTGTTTTATTCTGGGGACGACGCGACATGGAAAAACTGCTTGCACAATCTTGGGCAGAGCCGTGAAACGTTTTAAAGAGAGCGACTTGGTCGTGAATAAGCCATAACATTTTTGTTTGTTTGGTTTTATGATTATTTTGCAGGCTATTTTCAGCAATTGTTTCAATAATATGTCTTGTTTAACTCTTTGGTAGTTTCTTGGGTTGCGGAAAGAGCATGTAATGGTTTTTGATTCAATGTATATTTTTCTGGTGGTTTTGGATGTGTATGTATGTAGCCTGTAAAGGTGAACCATGATTATCTCGTATTCTTGTGTTGTGGTTGTGTGTGCGCTTTATTATCTTCTGTCTCTCTTGTTCTTTCTCCATATTTTGTTCAAATTACCAATTCCCTTTGTGATCCTGATTTCCGCTGCGCTCGGGTACCAATTTTCCCAATATATATTTCTTATAGTAACAATAATCAATTAAAACTTTAAAAATACCCTCTTTAGTTGTGAGATAACTCATCTATTATTGAGACAATATTTAAGTGGAAACTTCTTTTTCCACTAGTTACCTTTCTTTGAAAAATTTGAGTGGAAATTTCTTTTTCCGCCTGTGATATGGGTGAAAAACGAGAGAGAAAACCGTCAGGCACATAGCCAAACCCAAAGTGGGACCCCCTGCTCTCCTCCGCGGGTTAGGAAATTTGAGTGGAAATTTCTTTTACAAAAAAATCTATTTTCTCCTTTTTTACTGTGAAAATTTGGTTTTGCACCTGTGTTTAGAGGGAAGATTTGTCCGAAGTAGAAATTTACTTTCACCTTTTTTCCTTACAAAAAATTCTTTCGAGGTAATTTGCAGTTCAAAAACACAGTATTATTCTAACTACAATGGATGACTTACATACACTGTGAAAGTAAAGTGTTGAGCCCTAAGATTGAATTTCAATATGAACATTTAAGCACAACAGAGTTACTGCCATTAACATGAATAACAAGTAGCAAACTAGGGCTTCATATAAACCCTAGCAGGTGAACTTAGAACATGATGATCAAAACACAAATTATATTAACCTAAAAATTGATCCAACTAAACTCCGATAATTTCTTACACAATAATTTCCCTATTTGTACATCAATTTCTTCTCAAATACTAGAATTTGATAATTTAGAGAACAACCACTCACTCAATTCGTGTTTTCCGACAAACCCCCTATGCAATTCTGCTCTTCAATTCTTGATTTGATGTTTTCTTTTTCCATTGAAGATAACCCTAGCTCTGTCTCTCTCAATCATAGCTTCTAGGGTTAATGTTTGGGGAAGATGCTATGATGGAGATATAAAGATACAAGGAAGTTGATTGATGGCTCTTGATCAGAGATTTGTCGGGGAGGGAATGGAGAGATTGATGAACTGATGGTTTTGCAGGTTATAGAGAAGCTGAAAGTAAGAAGGAGGTGTTTGGATTTATGTGGAGATGCGCAGTGTGGAGATGCCTTGGATGTTGATAATCTGACTCGGATCTGACGGCTCAGATTGGACTCGGGTTTGGGGTTTTATCTCTTTAAAGATCTTCTTCTAGGCTCAAACATTCTTCAAAGATAATATCTCAAGCCCATACCTAGTCTTTAATTCTTGTTAATCTTCACTTTCGGATGAGGTGAAAAAGATAATCTTCACTTACTGATAAGGTGCACAAAATATTCTTCACAGAAGATATTCTTCACTGCTTTCCAGCGGGAGCCTTTGTTATCTCTCTTCCATTGTCACCATTTTCTTGCTCGTTTGGCCTCTCGATTCATCCATTCTTTATTTAGTACCTACAAACACAAAATTAATCAGTACAAGTATTTATTCTTAAAAAACAAAGAAAATACAGAATTTGGGATAGTATATGATTTTAACGCGAAAAGGATTAACCGTACACACGTTTAGGTTTACTAAAACAATAATTTTTTGCATTGGGAACAAGATTTATTGTTTTTAGTGTAAGAAAAACTAGTTTCTAGTAGAATAAGACAAAAAAAATACAATTTCCAAAGAAATAAAATAATTCTTAATTAAACCTTAACATGTATACTGGTATGAGTACAAGTTAACAAAGCAAATGAAATGTTATCAAAAAAATAAATAGAGAGGGAGATTATGAAAGAGATCTTAACAGAAAAAAGAAAGAGAAATGGTGAAATTTATGTAATAGGGATCGATGAATTAATGATAATTTAGTCTGTATACTAGTTGTCGTTATCATCCCATGGTTTTGTGATAGACGTACTTATCATTGGATTATGATGTGCTTAATGGTGTTTAAATTTACTAAAGTTAGGATAGTTGACGTTATCATCCCATGGTTCAGTGATAATTTCCAATTGATATGTTTTTTTCGCACTGTGTACAGGCTCCACAAAGTTTTTTTTTTAGAATGTACGTGCGACATAAGCTCAATGAATTTTTGTTTTAGTACATACTATGGACTTTTGAAAACCCCGTGGTGTAAATCATTTGGCTCCTAAGATTTTAGTTGACAGCATATGTGATAATTTAATTTTTCCATTGGGTACTTGGTGATAGCAGATTTGATTTTTCACCTGCCGCCATTTTTTTGTTTTGGTGCTAAAGCCTTAAAACCGTAAGAAATTTGTTACATTCTTTTGCAAGCTTGGTTTTCAGTTTAAGCTTCTTAGCAAGTTATATTCTTTACAGTAGGTTGGTTGTTTGAGTAAGCTGATAAAAAAAAAATCTTATTAGCTATAGCACGGTAGTATACGTAAATTGTGAAGTTAATGGTGGAAAATGCAAACAGCACCCACAAATACTTTACTTTATTATATTTTATGTGTGTTTTCTTTGAATTTTTGTTTATATGGTTGTTGGTTCTTTGAACTTATTATCGTTTTTGTATTTTAGGGGTTGCCTTGGAAGTTAGCCGGCGATGATTTTGGTTCTCAGATATCGCAGTTGATTTCAAGGCGAAATGTCGATCATCATTAATTTCTGAAAACTAAAATTTTCCATCGAGCTGGCTCTAATTGTGATAGCTGGAGTTTTTTCTATGAACTACTCAAGTGAAAAATATAATTTTCCTTGCCTCTTTCTAAGTTGAGAGATCGAGCTTTCATAGTATTCAAATATGAACACCTATTTCTAGTGAAAGACCCAACTTTCACTACATTTTCATGTAAAAATTCTATCTATCATCTATTTCATAGTGAAAGATCCAACTTTCTTACAACATGATGTTTCATGAAGTTATAACAGCAATACCTAAGTGATATTGGATGATAGATAGTATTTGCATTTAAGTATTCCATGAATAGATTTTCATGGCCTCTTCTTGAGTATTTTGTACTTATTAGCCACCATACTTAACAAAATAGGATTCTACAGTACCTTTCCAAGGAAGAAAAAGATAAGTATCGCACTACTACCAATGGTCTCACATGGGTACAAAATAGTTGCCAAATAATCCTTTAATAATACCCAACCCAATTCAAGCATCCAATATTAAGGTGATCCGCTATTTTATCAAAGACTTAAAACAGATAGGGAAGCCAAGTACGTACCACACACGGGAAGATAGGTTAATACTAGTTTACCGGAGAGCATTTATAGGTTAAAAGTAATTGACCGGAGATAATGGGAAGATATATCCGGAGATATTTCTGTCCATCAACCACTTGACCGTAAAATATGGATTGTATTTTTTGAATAAATTAGTTTAGTCAAATTGAATAAAAAGGTTAGTTTAGTCATACGTAAAATATAAAAATCAAGATTCAATCTAAAACTAGCAATCCCAACCGTAGATTTTATTTTTTGGGATATACATATATATAATCTTACAAAAACTCTTAACGGACCGAGTAAAAAAAAACTAAAAGAAAACCGCCTCTCACAAAACATCCCCCTGCATATCTATCGAGGGCAAAAATTTTGTGTAAGAGTCTGTTTTCTCGTGGTTTATTTTACTTGATATGTTAAGAACTACTCATAATCTTAATGACGGGTTTCTAGAAGAGAAAGGAACCGAAATTGGGTTCCAATATTCGTATACTGAATTGCATCTCTCACATCCAATACATTAACCTAAATTATTATTACAGATAAAAAAATAGCAGCAAAAGCACAGAACCCCTAACTTTCCGAATGCTCAATGTAATGCTTGATTTCAAGTGTATTCTTCATTTCTTATTAATCAATAGAATTAGAAAGCGCACAAAACTTCCAACTTTGCGAATTCCCAAGAATCGTTCAATCTTCTATCTTAATGCTTGTTAAAAACTTCAGTATCTTATCTTTATTCCTCGCATCTCCGGCAACAGTATATTGCCTCCAATGGAAGGTAAATACATTTCTGCTTTGGTCTTTTTCTTTTGAAAGCATGCTGTTTTAACAAAGTAATTGTTTCACTAATTTCTTCAATAGCCATGCAGTTAACCTCGACCACAACCTCACTTCAACTTATAGTATCACATAGAGGATTGAGAAAGTTTCTCATTGGTTGTTTCACACATTGTTAAGAATTTTGTTGAATTTATGAAAGTGCCTGACATTTATCACTTTTACACTGTTATTTGATTTAGGCTAAAAATATCAACTCAAATACCAAATATTACTATAAGCCTTTCGTTGGACCATTGTGCGGTACGTGTTGCAAGCGACTTGAAGAACTTAATGACGGATGAACACTGAAAACCCTGGATAAATTTCCATTTGATCTTTCAGATTCTAGAATTCGCTGTAAACCATTGGGATCTATGGAAAACCGTGATAGTAACTTAAATTTCTTGTAAAAGGAGAAGGAGACAGAAAATAGGGAGAAGAAAAGAGAGAGATTTCTTATTCATATGTATCATAGACAAATATTAGAGCCTCTATTTATAGGCTAGACCTAGACACAAGGGCATCCCAATAATAAACGAGATTCACCCTAGATATTCTTAACATAATTACACATTTATAACACTCCCCCTTATGACATTGTGTCTAAGCTAATTACAAACGTACTAGGAAAACTCAAGAGAGAAAAACCTAAAATTTTATAAGCATGTATAGACTCGAAACATTATTGGATACAAAAATGTTTCCTCGTTAAAACCTTGACAAGGAAAACCCAGTTGGATAAAACCTTGATGAAGGAAAAATAGTACAACGCGATAAAGTCCAGTGAATGCACGTTAATTTGATGATGGATCTCTCCCTGATAATACTTTAGTCAAATCTTGGCGTGCAAATCTTTGAATCGAGACTTTCCAATTTTGAAGAACGGATTTCTTGAATGCTGGATATGTTTATGTTGATGAGAAATTAGCAAGTTGATGAAGTCTTATTTTATGTTAGTCTTCTAATGATAGCGTTCTCGAGTCTTCACGATTCTTTAAATTCATTGCGGACTTGCTTCTTGGATTGCTAGCTTCTCAAAGATGATTTGCAGAAGTAGTTGATGTAATTTTTTCAACAGAGTGCCAATACGTAGTTGCAGTACCATAGGTGTACAAATGTATTCATATTATGGATCAGAATGATATCCAAATTCAAAGGGGATCCACCAAATAACCAAAATCCATACAACTCCCCCATGGATGACCACAATTTTGAATTAATTTTCCTCACCAAAACTTGCCCATAAAACCTAATGAGAAAAATTTTGGACGAAGGAAAAAGAGCACAAATATCAACATTTTTGAAAGAAAATTAAACGTCAACGAGATGTTGCCTCGTTAAAACCTTGTCAGGAAAACCACATGGGACAAAACCTGAAATGAATGAAAAAGAGTACAACTTTTGACGTAAATTCACAGAAGACAAGCATCAAATAAGAACTCTGGTCTATCTCAAAGAAGAGTTTAAAGCTAGCATAATTCTAACTACAGATTTAAGAAAGAAAAAAAGAAATAGAATTTATGCTGCTAAAGCGTGGATTTTTGTGTTTTTAAGGACTCCTCAAGAGGTCCATAAAGTTGATAACATCAACTAATTAATCCGGATTTTTGGTTTTGTACCAAATTTCTTAAAACACATAGAGGATTGTTCAACCTGACATAATCAAGTTAGATGGCGGGCTGAATATGTTCCCAACCACATTTCTTGTGTAAATGCAATACGTATCAACAATGAGTAGGAACCCTATGAATAGGAATATAGGAGACTAGCCCCACGAGTAGGAGAAGACATTGATAATCTACTCTTATCGGGTACGAATGAAAATCTTATCTAATCTAATCCAAGATCGTATTGTCTTTTCAAAAAAGAAGCATTGTTCCTCGATGAATCATAAAAATCTTTACTATTATAATGCAAAGAGCTCAAATAGGTGCTTTTTTACAAAAATGACCATGTGCAGAAAACAAAACCAAAAATTATTTGAGGATAAGTTTGTTAATTACTCAGCAATGACAGAAATGTAACTGCCACATTTCTCGAACTTCGAAGAAAAGGTTTTCAAAATTCAAATTGAAATTCTTTTTTCTCTCATTGTTTTCATCGGCTATTCCTTTACGGAAAATGGGTCCTTTGTCCAAATAATTTTAAAACATGGTTCTAATGGACAAGTAAAAATTAGTATGGGTGAAATGGATAAAAAAAAATAGCAAGGATGAAACTGGATTCATCATGGCTTAAACTTAAAAAATAGTGAGGATGAAACTGGATGCATCCTGATGTAAATTAAAAATAAGAAAAAATATTTAAAAATGGGTAGGATGAAAATATTTACATCCTGACTATTTTTATATTTTTGTCCATTTAAACAGTATCAAAATCTAGATATTTTTTTCACCCAGAAATTGTTGATTTTGGTCTTTTTAACCAATTTTGTGATCAACATGATCAAAATAAGAAAAAATATTATGGAAAAAATATTTATCCCCCAAATAGTTTTAGTATCCCCCAACACAATCAACACGTGCATAGCACGTGCACTTTTCTAGTAAACATTATGGAAAGTTGGATATCGACTAGACACGATAACATGTGGGTCAACGGATTAACAAGTGCGTGAAAAATACTAGGTGAAAGCCAAAATATTCACGTTCTATTAGTGCTTTAATAATTTTGCACATGAAACATGCAACATTTACCTTTTTGGATTTTCCAAAATGTATTTTTTGTATATTTAGCACTAGATTTTTTTATGGTGAAATGTATTTTTTTGCACTTCCTGTGTAGATGCAATATGTTTTTTTTGCAGTTCAGAATGAAATTCGCATGTGCAACACCCCGTTAGCACAATATTTCTGATGATAGCACTTTAAAATGGGAGCGTCTACAGCTGGGACAACTGAGATAGTCCAAAACTTGGACATGAGGTGGCACAATCTTAATGGTTGAGAGGGGAATGATTCTAGCATCGGGATTAGTAGTGGGGCGAAGAGGGAAATGATTAAAGGTTCAGATTCATTGTCCCATATCTAGACAATAACGGTTTTCCTAGTTCTAGAGTTTTCCCTTTAAAATTTTAAATAACAAGCCTAAAAATTATCTAAAATATGACATGGGTTGTGATATTGACGGGCTGACATGACTTTGATGTCGACATGAAAGTTCTAAAAAATTATTTGCACAAGAAACTGCAAGGGAAGTTGAATTTCTTGAAATATACGGAAAGTCGATATTGCAAATATTGCATAATTTAGTTGATCATGCAAAAAGAATTTTTCAAAGTTAAACCTGATCAAGTCTTACCTTCATTCAGTACAATGTCGCAAAAATATTGTTTTATTTTGGATACACAAAATTGGTTAAAAAGACCAAAATCAAAATTTCCTAGGTGAAAAGGACAGTTAGATTTAAATACTGTTTAAATGGACAAAAATTTAAAAATAGGCAAAATGTAACCAGTTTCATCCTGCCCATTTTCAAATACTTTTTCTTATTTTTATTTTACACAGGATGCATCCAGTTTCATCCTTGCTATTTTTTAAGTTTAAGCCAGGATGAATCCAGTTTCATCCTTGCTATTTTTTTTTGTCCATTTCACCCATATAAATCTTTGTTTGTTCTATTGCCATGAGTAGTTTTTTTTTACTCCGTCCAAAAAAACTATTGCGTATAAATCTACCAATCTTAATTTCAACCGTTAACTTTGAACGATTGATATTCAAAGGGGTAGATGGTCATTTTATACATCTCGAATTGTGTTCGTTTTTTATAGGAATGTAGAGTCATATAAGAGGTAAATATTATCAAAATATTACACTTAAATTCATTGTCTTTTGGGTTTTGTGGAGAAAATGATGCAAATTTTGTCTGACCTTGTCCATCTAAAAGTGTCCATGGATCCTACCTCTTATGGATATACTCCTAAAGGGTTAAAATGCTGCTATTTATATATACAAACATCTTTTCACATGGTGGCTCCTCTTATTTTTATATATACAAGCTGACTCGAGAGTAGAAAATTGGGGAAAGCAAACATCTTTTCACATGGACTAGTAAGCCTGGGGTTTTGGGGCAGAGAGAGAATGAAAACGCCGAAAGTGATACACTTCCACCAACCGTTTCCACCATTGTCTTCCCGCATTAGGTGGCTTCATACACACCTAGATTCTACCCATTTTAATCACCATGGGAAAGCAGGGGGTCCCATTATTAGTGAAGTCCACCAATGCCTTCACGACACATAAGCGGTGGAAAGGAGTGGGGGAAGGCATTGGTGGACATATAATATTTTCGCGAAAATGATTGGAAAAGAAGACTGGATGGAAAAGCAGAGGTCTCGTCTTGTCCAGTAAGCAATAGACGTCTCGTCTATCGGAAACTCTATATGCACCGTGGAAAAACCACCCCAAAATGCACCGGGTGAGACAGAAAAACAGAAATGATACACACACCGAACTGTGTGAACCGCGATCTGCACCGAAGGGGATCCAAGGGTTGTTAGGGAGCCCTGCGGGGGATTTGCAGGGGGTGGGGTCAAGGTGGGACCCACAATCTTTTTTTTCTCTCACACCTCACTCCTCGGCGTAGCTCACGGTACACCAAACATTTTAGACAGAAAAAAGGGGCCCCTATAAATCTCCTCCAATACTTTGTACACCGTGGGAGAATACCTGGAGAATCACCGAGTGATAC
This sequence comes from Papaver bracteatum, assembly GCA_023529315.1. NCBI lineage: Eukaryota > Viridiplantae > Streptophyta > Magnoliopsida > Ranunculales > Papaveraceae > Papaver > Papaver bracteatum. Next base: position 102,733 of record JAJJWX010003621.1, read on the forward strand.
AGTGGTGGGCTCCATTGTAGCCTTTACTATCTCGATGCTCGAATCAGTCCCAGTCTCAGCCGCTGGATCCTCTCATGGTATTTGCCAAGGTGTTTTTTTTATGTCAACCTAGCACTACTCATAAATCTCTGGGTGGTGGGTCCCAGAGGCTTGTTCCACTCGGTGAATCTCGCGGTGAGTGTAGAATTGCCCCTCGTCTACCAGTATGCTTAGTGTACCGTGAGAGAAAAAAATAAGTGTCCCCCACCCTATACCCCACCTCCTACAAATCTCACCCACGACTTCCATCTGACCATCCATTCCCTTTCACGGGATTTCTCGCGGTGTAAACCGCGGTCAACGTAGCATCACTCCTCGTCTATTGCTTTTTCAGGTGAAGAAATATGTTGAAAGTAAAGAGATGGGTGAGATAGTCATGCTACTAAGGCTGAGTCTAATAGTGGTGCAAGATTCAACTTTCTTGTTGAATCCACATCACCAAAAACCAACGCCAAGCCGCAGTGGGGATCCAAGATTCTACATCCATACGTGGTTTGAAACAGCGCGACACGTAGTTTCATAAAGCGAATCATTTATCAACCATTAGATCTCCAATAAGACTAGGAATCCAACGGTATATTTGGTACTGTGTTTCTTTCTTTTTCCACACGCAGTTTCAAGCCGCGTTTCTTGCTTTTTCCACACGCTATTTCAAACTGCGTACCGGGATTACTTCCATCTTGGATCCAAGCCACACGCAGTACTATCTGGTAAGCAAGGATCTTGTAGCTGAATTAACGACAGTTCTACAGGGGATAATCTTGGATGTTGGAGTCCACTAGATCCAGCCTAAGCGAAACTTTTTATGTCGTTCACACCATCAATGGTCATAAAAATAAGAAGCAAATAAGAGTAAGTGTGTACATTGGTAAATGACTTTTCTGGATAACAATTAGATATATTTCAACACCCAATGGTTATATCTAAACCTAATAACTTGTTGACTATAAAGAAAAAAGTCTTCGTATTTATTTTTACAAAAAGTCTTAACAGATAAAGAAAAAACCCGCCAGAAGGTCGATATGTTTTAGAGGTTTCTCAAATATAATGTCATAACAAAAACGTACATCACACCTAAATCGTGCTAACGTTCTTCTGGTGTCGCACCCTAATTATGACTTTTACACAGTGTGTAGTTTGGTAAACGAATAAATTTATCACGTGAAATACAGTGCACACGACAGTTTTCACTTCGCAACTTATACTATTATTTAGTCCTTTTTGACCATACAAAATCATGTTTGCATCCATTTTAATTGTTTTTATATATCCGTTCTTAATATATTCAATGACCACGCAGATTAAACTTGACATTTTCTTCCTATTTTACTCTCAAGGTGTATGTATATACATAGGTTTAAATGTTGAGGTTATCCTAAGAAAAAAAATTACCTATGAAAGCTCATTTCTGTCATCTTTTGAAATAAATTTACTAAATGCTACTCACACAACAAACACCACACGCATTCTCTCGGTGGTCGCTACAACCTCTGTTGCCTGAGATGAGGGTAACCTTATCTTCTTACCCTTTTCTTTTTGGAACTTGATAATAAATTCAGCAATTTAGAATATGTTCTTTCATTTCAGTTTGGCCCGTTAGTTATTTTGTCCCAAAAATTCCCTCCCTTTAGTATTAATCCCCTATTTTCCTAATTATGGTTAGTGATAAAAATCCCTAAATTAAAAGAATGTTGGGTTTCCAAAAATAATTCGAAATTCACAGTATGGGTTTGTGATTACCAACCTCATTATGTTTGCAAACATCGTGATGTTCTCTTGTAAGAAAAATGGGGTTTTCCATAACCAGTTACTTGTTTAAGCTTTTATCTCATAAAATACCATTAAAGTTAAATCAAACCATAAACACAAACTATGTGCTCTTAGAAGCATCTGTTGATGATAAAACTCACTAGAAATCTCTCCTTCACTCAAACGCCATACTTGCAGAGCTTAAAGAATAGAAATGGAAAGAGAAACGGCGAACAATAACGAAGAAGAAGATAAGAACCCTAGCTGTGTTTTGACCAATCTTATCCGTTGAAATTATCCTCGGGATTTAACATTAGCACGATCTATGGTTACAGATTTGGTTTAGTTAGGTTAGGGACATGAAGGTAAATCCATTACTCTATTTAACTCTGACTTTGTGGGACCTACCGACTTATCACCCTAACTAATGGAAGTGTGACTGTTTTGTAAATGGTTTGTAACTGTGTGACCATTTTGCAAATCGGGTCTTAATAGTGGTATTGTTTCATACATTTCCCTTTAATAAAACTAAAAGAAGAAGTTTAAATGAAAATGGAAAAAAAAAATGCTTCAAACTCGAGTCGTCGGTGTGTCCGATAAAGACGCGCGCTGGATGCGCATATTGGTGCGTCGGACACCCGTCGTCAAGCGCGCGCATCGGACGCGTGCAACCCATTGAACAAGCTGATATTCCAGAAAAATGGGGGAAATGGGGTGCAAAAATAACTTTTCACATAAAAAATAGTGTTAAATGAACTGTGCACATGAAAAGATCATAGATTAAAGGGTGCAAGAATAACTTTTCACTTAATAAAGGGTGAAGAAAGAATGTTGAAGACATGCGGGTTTGTGACCCCAACTTCATTCATAATTAAAACAATTTTTGAACTAATATAGATGAAAACGTTCCGGAGTATTCAGCCGGGACCCACCATTACCCTATAAGGGTTCAACATGTGTACTTTGGGGGTTAGTTTGGAAAAAACACAGTTTCTGTGTGGTTTTTTGAACGATATGTGTAGAAGAGCTGGTCTGTAATTGCCCCTTTACTGAAAAAAAAAAAAAGTTGATTTTATTCTCAGAGAGAGACTCGGACTGAGAGAGATGAAATGGTGTTTTCAAGAAAAAGGAAAGAAAACGAAGAGACAGGGGAGAGTTAATACTGAACTGATTTGGCTAGACCAGCATCACCACCAACCCACTTGATTTTGTTCTTAGAGAGAGACTCGGACTGAGAGAGACGAAGTGGTGTTTTCAAGAAAAAGGAAAGAAAACGAATAGACAGGAGAGTTAATACTGAACTGATTTGAGTAGACCAGCGTCACCACCAACCCACTTGGGCTTTAATAACATTGGAGGTTAAATGATCCGACGATCCCGGTGTAGTACCAGAATATTTCCACAACAATATTCTGGCGAGATTAACAACATTTCTGCGAGCGTCACAACGAGTTCTCCAACAACACTTTGCGAGTGTCACAAAATAATGACATAACAGTTGACGATTGAAGAAACACAAAAAGAACATGATTGACTGGCGATGGTTACGATGCTTGCGAGAAGGAATAATATAGCTAATGCGATAATATCGCGGGAGATATCCGAAATTAGAGGACAGCTTAGTTGTAACCCACTATGTAATTTCCTATAAATAGAGATCCAATAGATTCATGAAAGGATGATGTATTTTTTAGAGTTGAGAGAGTCTTGAAGAGGGGGAATGGGAAGAGAGAGAGATTTTGCAGAGAGATTTTTAGAGAGAGAAAATGTATTTTTCTTTATCATCTTCTTCCCCAAAACTAGATTTAGAACTCCATTAATGAAGATTATCAAATGTAAAATCTAATGTAAATTTTAACAATCATAGTGGAGAATCATGGATGTAGATCAAATTGATCGAACCATGTAAAAAATCTTGGTGTCCGTTTATAATTTTAGCAATTTTACTTCCAATTTTATATGTAGATCTAGAAATTAATATCAAGAGATAATAAGGGGTGTGTTGTAGGAAATCCTGCAACTACATTTTGGCGCTAGAAACAGGGACTCCTTGTTGGATTGAAGAAGATAAAGAGAAATTAACAATTGTTAATGATGAATTCGATTGGATTTATGAGATACATGGGGAAATATGGAAATTTTGGGAAAAGAACGATGAAGAACAGCCAGCACAATTTAAGAGAACTGTTTACAGAGAAAGAGAAGCAGAAATGTTGGGAAGCAGGAGAAGATTTGAAGAAAACTTTAAATAAAATGACACGGCATCAATTAACTGTTCAAACAGGATAAATTCCTTCTTATCTTTTTAATTATGTGTTAATAATCTAGATCTGGAAGATTTTGAGTTTTAAACGATCAAACTTTGTTTTCACAAAAAATGATTTTTGGTTGATATTTTGAATTAAAACGAGTCTTGATCATAAATTTACACCCGTAAATCTTGATTTTAATCGAAATTTTGATCGTTATCTATTTCAAATTAGATCTGCGAAGTAAAAATTTACGATTCTTCTTTTAATTTTGTGAGTAGCAATGATGTCTTCAAGATTAAATAGATTACTAATTAAATTAATTGGTTGTTTGAAGCGAAGGTAAAGAACAAACGTATGGGATTTCCTTAATTAAGTCTCGCAAAATATATAGACATAGAGAAATTAATCCTGCTTCAAAAATTAAAAGAGGGCAATAGCGGCAACAGAAAGGAAAGTATGGTGGGACTCGCAAAAACGTATGGAATATAACCAATGTAAAATTTCGCGATGATCAACAAAAATCTGCGAGGACAACCATTTATGTTGTTGAGATCAGGAGCCATCAGCAATGAAGACTGCTGCGAGGTGCTCGCTATTATTTCAGTAAACAACAAAAAGGAAAAACAAAAAGGAGTACACGGCTGTTTATAGCAAAAAGAAGAATGATAAAATGGGCGTACTTTCACTTCATTATTAATCTCGCAGAGTAATGTAGCTGGAGTACAAATATAGAATATTGCAATAAGACAAAATGTAGAAAAGCAGCGGAAAAATACAACAGCGGGAGGTGCAGAAAGTGCAACAACATGAAAAGGGACATGAATGATGTCGTAATCATTGCTAGGTGGAAGAATCCCAGCGTAATTCAAACATCAGAGTAAGACAATGTTAGGAAAGAAGTTGATAGGTGGAAGAATGAAATAAAGCAGCTTCAAGTAACATCACACGCAGTGGAAAGAAGTAACAGGACGGAAGAGAGTTTTATATTTGTCAAAGCAAAATTCACTTAATAATTTAGTTTGGAGCGAGGTGATAAAATTAAGTAGGGAATTCTCAACTGAAACGTACACGTGGGAGAATGCGATGATATCAATCAAATACGAAGGAAGGATAATGTACTCCCAACAATTCAGCGAGGTAAGACTGAGTTTATCAGCGATAGTTACAGCAAGTTTATCAGCAATAGTTCCAACAAAGACCAATAAAGGAAGAAGAGTTATAGACGAAATCTACTTTGCAAATTCAGGAGAAAACAAACTCATTGTTTATCAACAACATCAGCTTTGGGCGATGAAGTAATGGAGACCAAGCCAGAAAAGGATAAGGGCATGTCATATCATATCTGTATAGGAGAAGGAAAATAAACTTCATAAGAGCATTAGAAACGTTAAGAAAGTTAAGAAAAGTTAAGAAAGTTGACGCCACGGAAGAAGATTAGCACACAGAAGCTTAATATCGCAAGATCGAGTCTCACCGCAGGAATATTTTTTCACGATTTTTCTAAAGTATCCTGATGAAAAGATAATAATAGTAAGATGACGATAGTATAACTTTATATCGCAAACATAAGCTAACACAAATGGTCAATAGCGGAGCTAAGAAGTTGAGTATCGCAGGTTCGAGTCCATCGCCAAGCATATTTTTTCTTTTGAACTTCAAGGAGCGAAGAAATGGAGTAATATATTAGAATTAGGCCTTTTTTTCGCAAACAACAAGTAGCCCAAGTGATGCATGTCGTATGCGTCAAAAATAATTCACTTCCTCACTTTACTAATTATAAATATAGTATTCGATAAGAAAGAGTTCGTATCCACAGAGAGGCGATTGTTGTTATGCAATTTTCAGATTCTTAAGTAACCAAATAACCCAAGGTGTGTTTTTGTTTTTATCAAAGTAATACTACTAAATAAAGCAAAGCAAATAGTTTGAATAATCAATAAGGAGAAGATATTGGTTAAGGGATAATATCATTCATAAACATGTATTTTTCATCTATGATTAGAATTGATATTTAATCTCTCAATTATCAAAAGTCCTAGGATATCTTGATGATATCGCAAGAGTATCCCGTTTATTTCCTGATTTTATCACAAACAACATTAAAAGATGCTATTGTGAAATCTACTTAAAAAGCAACCTAAAGTGTAAAAGCACAATTAGATTTAACTCCCTAAGAGCAATAAGTTCTATGAAATAAGACTAATCGATGCAAACAAACGTGTAAAAGCACTAATTCATTTTAACAAAGGTTATGATTCATATGCGGTTAAAAAGATGTATCACTACAAGTATTAACCACAAGATGCTACTAAAAATCAGAGATAACAACTTTTACGTATTGAAAACCCTAATATAGCTATAGAGATGAAAACAAATCCAATTGATTCCGGACTCAACCAAACTAGCATTCAAATCATATGATAATAAAAACAATGAATCATAAACGATAAAATTGAGACAAAACTAATTCATAGAATCAAATAACATGCTTGAAGAAATCAACTTTTTATCCCATAACCAATAATAGTATTTAGCTACTCATATTCATGGAGTTCATCATCATAATACTCAAAGAAATAAGATGAAACATAAAAGAAAGCAAACCCTAGAAGTAGTTCTCTGCAAAAGCTCCAAGAATAGAATAAAAACGTTATTTCCAAAAGTTAGTAGAACTTTTCTTTTTGTAGCTTTTCTTCCTTACAAAATTAGGTTTTGACTTCAAAGTCCATTAGTTTGAAATCCACCCGACCCACGAGAGAGAGAAACCCGTGTAGAAAATATGTCCCAAAAGCGCTTGCCGGAAAATTGGGTTTTTGGCCGAAATGTCGCCGCCGGTCACCTGAAAAGTTCTGTCCGTCGACGGAATATTTCGTCAGTCAACCGTTAGAGATAACGGTCAAAATGTCAAACCATCAGTCAACGGTCCAACTCGGGTCTAAACTGAGCCAAGACTAAGTTAGGCTGACTTAGTTTAGTTACCATAGCTTAAGCCATCTGCCAGGCCAACCTACTTTTGCACATTGATTGTGCTCAGCCATGATGGCTGAGCCTTCCCTGCTGCACAGTTAACTTGTAAAACCTATCTAGCTAACCGATACAGTCAACAGAGCTCATGGCAACGACCCACATGAACAATGGCAGCACAACCCTTGCCTGCTTTGCCAGCACAATCTCACAAGAATCACTGCCAACAGCCCTGATACAAAGCCATTGAACCATGGATAACCAATTTACACAAGTACCTTCATACACAGCCATCCAGTAACAACCCTTTCTGCCAAAACCTTCACAAAACAGTCTCACTGTAGCCATGGCTCTAGCCTATCCATCAACCTATACAGCAGTATTGTATCTTTCTTTAGGCCAGTTCCAGGCCACACTCATCAGACTCTAAAACCCATTTAAATCTCCTCCATATCCCAACAGCAAAACAGTACTACTACTGCCATACTCCCAGCCATCTTCTCCTTGCCCTGAACCACTAACACTCCAGCTAAAGAAATAGGCTAAACCACCACCTGAACACCCATTTCACTTCATTGCAGCACTTCACTGCCACCACAAATTCCATTTCAGGCACAAAATAAAACCAATCATTGCACATATGAGCCTTTGCAATTGCCTCAACATACCAACACCTCAACTGCATCCTGAACTTCGGTTAACAGCTTCATAACCTGTACATTCAACTCCTGCCTCTGACAATTCCATAACATTGTACCACCACTTCATTGTGCTTGGCTACAACCACCCCTGCTCCTGTGACTTCTCTACCTCCATCCACTGAGCAGCAACAACACCAGTTCTGCCTACTCAGCTGCAACTCACTCCCAGTTTTATGACCATTCCTGTAATTGCAACTCCACTGCAACCATTTACATTAACTGCAGCTCCTTCTTCATGCATTCCATATTATTCATCCACCTCCTAACCCCAGCTACTTCCACTGCTCAAACCATCATAACAACCATCTGCTGAAGGTAACCACCAGAACAGCCCTTGTAACTCCTCCAATACCCATTACTTTCCATCCTGCAGCTTTGCAATCCATCACAGCATCAATCCATCTGAATCCATGGCAGAAGCATCACCTGCAATTGCTTCAAGGCCAGCTGCTCATCATCCTCAATACAACTCCTCCAATTGCATACAGCTAAACAACAGCTGCACCACTAGAACCCTATTTCTGAACCATTCAACACAAATCTTCCCCTAATTTCTTCTCCATCTTACTCATACATGTCAGTAGCAGAAACCCATTTCAATCTTATCACTAATTTCTTCTTAGATCAAAACCCTGATTTACCACCTTTCAGTTCTTCGCAAACCCTTAACTGATCAAATACCTCAGCTGTTAAATCTCGACAGCAAACCCAAAAATTGAGTTTCATCTATCTACCATCTGTGATGTACAGATTTATATATCTCTCAAAACAACAGCAACTTCAATTCCACTTCTCAAATCGATTACAACAGCAACAGACTCTGCAAATTCGCCAAAAATCTATTCATTCAACCACCAGATTCATATTCTACAACTTGACCAGAAAGTCGGTAACAGAATGCCATCTCTGATTCTCATGGTTATTCAATTTCCCTGAATTGATCGATTTCATCTCTGAAATTACAACAGCCGCCATCTCTTGGTTTCAGGTGGTGTAAGAAATACAGCTAATGATAAGAGAAATGATTTCTCTCATTTTTAGGTCTTGTGTAGGAAAGTGATGAGGGTGATATATCCACTCCTGTAGTACTGGATAAGGGCCAACCAGCTCTCAAGTGGATTTCAATTTCGCAGAACGGACTGCCTATTCACTTCCTTGCTTATCCACAGCTAGCTTCGCTCGCCTGTGAATTGGTCTTTTTTGCTCCTTTTCGCTCCAAATGAATGCTTTTCCACCATCCGCAACCATCTTTAACTTCTCATGTTCACTTCTTCTCTTCAGTGAGAGTCATCACTAAATTTGTCATGCTTTTCAGACATAATTCGCATCACTAAAGCTGACATACTTTTCAGACAGAGATGAGGAAATAAATGCAAATAATGAGATACAATCCGCCTCCGACGCTTTTGCCATGTTTCCTCTTCTTTTGTTGCAATTGACTCCAAAGTACCTAAATACTCAAAAACAAAGAATAAGATACATAATTTACAAGAAAACTAGCAGAGAAAGCATAAACAATAGATAAATAACAAGGTGTTTTAGACACCTATCACCAAGCGGTCATAGAAGTAGTATGCAAACTAAAAGACTTGGGTTCGAATCCCCCTCATCGCAAAGAATTTTTTGCGAGGCAAATAAAAGAGAGGGTTAGCACAGTTGGTATGTTGCGAGAATATGCAAGAGGCAGATTAAGAGTTCATTTCTCATTTCAAGAATGTCAAGTTCACAAGCAAATCAAATACTTAGCGAAAGACGGCAGGTCCAGAATATCGCCAGAAAGCTAAGTACCACTTCCTTGAACATTTTACTTACAGAAAAAGATTTTTTTTGATTTATTTTACAAAAAGCGATACTATCACAATATTTCAAAGAACATTTCTAAGGTTTTTAATATTTCAAAAGATTTCAAAAATTTTGATTTAATTTACCAAAAGCGATATAATCGCAAGATTTCTAAAATTTCAAAACATTTCAAAGATTTTTGATTTGGTTGACAAACAACGATACAATCGCAAAACTTCAAAGATTTCAAAATTTTAAAAAACCGTGAAAATTCGATTTATACATTTCTCTAGAATATTTCTTTTATAGAAAAATATTTTGATTTAACAACGCGATACAATCGCAAGATTTCAAATAAGATTTCTAAGATTTCTCTAGAATATTACTTTTACAGAAAAAGATTTTGATTTAACAATGCGATACAATCGCAAGATTTCAAAGAATATTTCTAAGATTTCAAAAGATTTTAAAGAATATTTACTTCAAATATGATCATGAGAATGAAAGAAGAAATGATAGAAATGAAAAACTGAATGAAAGAATAAAGAAACGCGAAGCTATCGCGAGAAACGCGAATACAATTTCGCAGAGACATAAGAATGAGACGAACCTTTATGGCGTGCACCCTAGTTCGCGAATAAAATTTCGCAAGAGGCAAATGTAAGACCTAATAGCGCGTCATAAAGGGGGTATCTCTTGACACGATTCAGGGGTAAGGTTATACCGCTGCTGGATCTTGAGTCATGCAGATGTTGGGGTTAAAGAAAACCTATCCCGGAGAGAGATCTTGGATTTCCAACTATATAAGGTTATTCCCTGGTTGGACGACCGAGAATCTCTTCCAAGAAGTGCAAAGTATGACCAAGGCGTCGAGGTACACGGTTGAGCCAAGAGTGCCCGGGGCGTACGAAAATCCCTTGCCATTCTTGGTAAGTCTTGGCTATGATGCACTTGGCCTGAAGAAAACCCCACTTAGGGTGCAGTTTTGTAACTATAAGCCATATAGGCATAAAGGACAAGAGGCTACGAAAATAGCTGGTTGTTGGTAAATCTGGATGGGGGGAGCTAGTCTTGTATGGCCGATGTGCCCTCCTTGAAGGGGCAACCAGGGGGAAGATAAGGGCGGCACCCTCCATTAGGGAGATGATAAGTGTTTTAAGACGGCAATGTCATGGGGATTTATGATCGCAAGAACATTTAGGCCTGTCATATTGTCGCGTGAAGAAAATAATTCAGAGGCAACAAGCTTAAAGAGAAAATGTTAAGATGAGATCAATGGGTTTTTACATGAAAATGTAAAGACGTCCTGCGATTTCATCGCCAGATGGCAATGTCACGAGTCTTTGTTCTCGCGAGGGAACTTAGACTTGTCATATTGTCGCGATACAATCAAAGAATAAAGATAAGGCAAGATCAATGGGTCAATACATGCAATTGTAGAGACGTCATGCGATTTTGTCGCAAAAAGAAAAATTGGCAAAATAAGACCTTTAATTAGGAAGGCAAAATAAGACCAATAGAATAATTTCAAACTTAATTATTTTCTTTTAAGAATGCAAGAAAGATTTGCTCATCGCAAGAGAGCTAGCAAGTACTATCAGAATCTTTCAGAAGTATTGTTCACAATTTCTCAAAAGTATTATTCAGAGTCTCTCAAGAGGATTGTCTACAATCTCGCAGCAATATTCATCGCGGAACTATTCATCGCGGCACTATCGAGTACTATTTATCGCGGCACTATTGAGTACTATTCATCGCAGCACTGTTCCGAACTATTCACCGCGGAACTATTCAGTACTATTTATAATTTCGCAAAAACATTCAGAAATTTGCAAACTCATTCAGCATCTCGCAGACTATTTCAGAATTTCACAGAAGAAGTCATTATTTCGCAGAATGGGGCAGAGGCAATTCGTTCATTTAACATTTTCTCAAGGATTCTTCCTTCATAGATAAAGAACAGAGGCAACTTTGGATTACCAAGAAGACATTTTATGTTCTTTATCTTCTCGACAAGAATCATTTCCAAAATGGACAAGGATTTTTACCAAAAATGAAGTAATAATTTCGCGTGAACAGAGGCAATACTTATGATTTTCATTAAAGGACGAATACTTCTTTATATTTTGAGGATTGAGTACTTCTTATATTTCTTCAAGGATACTTCATACTTCGTAGAGTTGATACTTCTTATTTACTTAGCAAAGATATGGAACTTCACAAAAGAATAGAGGCAAGTACGTACTTTTCAAGTCTAGTATTCTTTCGCTCGTTCCTTCATCAACAAAAATCAAAGACTACTACAACAACATGTTTTTTCTTAAAGATTACTTTTCAAGCAATATTCAAGAAAAAAGAGGCAAGATGTAGTACCAGAATATTGCCACAGCAATATTCTGGCGAGATTAGCAACATTTCTGCGAGCGTCACAACGAGTTCTCCAACAACACTTTGCGAGTGTCACAAAATAATGACATAACAGTTGACGATTGAAGAAACACAAAAAGAACATGATTGACTGGCGATGGTTACGATGCTTGCGAGAAGGAATAATATAGCTATTGCGATAATATTGCGGGAGATATCCGAAATTATAGGACAGCTTAGTTGTAACCCACTATGTAATTTCCTATAAATAGAGATCCAATAGATTCATGAAAGGATGATGTATTTTTTAGAGTTGAGAGAGTCTTGAAGAGGGAGAATGGGAAGAGAGAGAGAGATTTTGCAGAGATATTTTTAGAGAGAGAAAATGTATTTTTCTTTATCATCTTCTTCCCCAAAACTAGATTTAGAACTCCATTAATGAAGATTATCAAATGTAAAATCTAATGTAAATTTTAACAATCATAGTGGAGAATCATGGATGTAGATCAAATTGATCGAACCATGTAAAAAATCTTGGTGTCCGTTTATAATTTTAGGAATTTTACTTCCAATTTTATATGTATATCTAGAAATTAATATCAAGAGATAATAAGGGGTGTGTTGTAGGAAATCCTGCAACTACACCCGTAAATAGAAGGATTGAATTCATTGCGTTTATAACGTAGTAATGTCGATCCTTGCGGTCTGGTGCAATGTTTGGGATTCTGGAAGGAACTTTAGTTAGTCTCCTACAAATTCATTGCATTTTATCACGGTTTTTATGGCGGTCCATTAAGAATGGTTGATTTCCAAAACAAAAATAATCAATTTCGAAAACAGGAAATTTGAACCTAAACCCAGATGTGGTTTAGATTCAAAAAAGTCTGCAAGGACCGTCAAATGGACCACATAAAAACCTTGCAGACTCGGGCATTTTAAATTGGATGGAAAAGCTTCAAAAAAAAATGGATTGAGGAATAGGGAAGTGGAAAAGAGAGAGTTGAATAACATTAAAGTTTTAATACTAGAATAATAGAAGAATAATCAATTTCTTATGCACATGTATAAGAAGGTGTAAACCCTAGTTGATAAGGTGTAAACTCTAGTTAGTTATTTGAAGAATCTAATACGTCTAAACGTAGTAGTATAAAACAGGAGCAGTCTGTTGAGTAAGAAGTGAAAAATCAAATTATACTAATTGGGAAAAGCTAAATCAAAATCTAAGTCAAATTGCTTAGGAATCCGAAATATATAGGATTGAAGTACAATGGTTATGGTTAAAGAAGAGTTTTCTCTTCAGAGTTCCAGGACTGATGATTTCTGGTCAAATTTTCATAGTTTGTGTAACCTGATTCAAGAGGAGAGTGAAAATATTGGTCTTTCTGATAAGTTTAGTCTAATTCTCGGAGAACTGGAACAGCTACATCAGTTAGATACTACTCTAAGACAAATGGTAATCGATGCTAAAGTTCTGTAGGATTTTGTTTATAAACTATCTTTATCTATCAAGACTTTCAGGAACAAAACTAGTCCTACTGATTTCATAACGTGTATGCTTCACAAATACGATGAAAAAAATAACTCAAATCAATCCAGATCATTGAAGTGGAATGAAATTGGTAAAGATGTATGTGATATATTCGGTCATGTGTCTTTATGTTTAATTACCATGGTTGCTGATCCAAATAAGAAGAAGATGGTTTCGAAGAACCGCATGAGATCTATAATGGAAGTTGACTATCCAGAAGATCTTGACGGCAACGGAATTGTGGAGAAGACAGAAACTATTAAGAATATTGATACTATGTTTGAGGTTTTGAAGACGAGGAAGAAATCGGTTAAGTTCGAAAATGTTATTCTGAACAGAAATTCGTTTGCGCAGACCGCAAAAAATTTATTTGTGCTTTCTTTTTTGGTAAGCATGGGTAGAGCTGAAATTAAAGGAGATGATGATGGTCATCTGGTGGTTTCATTAAGAAATGCACCAAATTTAAATTTAATAAAATGCGGGGAAGTTCAGTGTAAGCATTTCATACATGTGCTTGGTCACAAGGACTAGAATATGATGAAAGATTTTGTTGGTGTTGGGGATGAGGTTATGCCACATCGTAACTCCAGAAACATCGAAGGTGATCTCTCTGTTGGTAACTTTTTGAAACTAGAAAATATGTAACTACAAGCATGGATAAGTGAAAGGAGTTCCGGTAGTATCTAGGTAATTGGATTTCACTTCAATCAGCTGTTATATGGTGGTTTTTTTTTTTGGGTTGTTTTGAGACATGGCACTGTGGTTTTTTTTTTTTTTTGGGTTATTTTACTGCTTTTACCTTTGTCTTATTCTCAATAGTCAATTCAATTTCCCATACAACATATATAACGGTATGTTTGTCAAAAAACACCTTGGAACTACAACTCCCTTATTAATGGAAACGCAACTTATCAATCAAAATACAGGTGAGAACACAACTAATCACTCAAAATTCATTTGGACAAAATAGTTTTATACTACTTGAAAATTTGAAATGGTGCAAATCGTGTCTAATATTGGTGGAAATTACGCTTTTCACTATAAAAACTGACTAGATTTGTGCCCGTGCAATGCACCTGGAATATTTTTTTATTTTAATTTGGTGTGCGTGGGGATTCTCCCCGCCCCATGATGCATTTTTTATTTGGTATGAGCGGGGCGTCGCCTATTCATTGGCAATCATCTCATCTTTTGTGCTTTTAGATCATAAATCATCCCAAACTCTGTATTTTTACTGTTTTCAAGAATAATTCCTTTTGCTAAGTTAATTTGTGTTTTTAGGTAGTAGTAAAGCTTGGATGATAGCATCATATGGTGAAGGTACCATAGTGGGTGCATATATGCCAAATATTAAATTTTGGCATGTGCATTGGAATATGCCTTATCTATTGACAAGACCTTTTCGTCTCTCTCTCCTCATGCTGAAGTTGAACGTACCAAAGAAGGGTCTTGTCCATTGACTAAATAAAAGCACGTGTTAAAAGTCTTATGGTTGGAAACTTGGAATTATGAATACTTCATAGACTCTACACTAACAACTCTTCTACACGTACCGTTCAAAAAACCATACAGAAACCATGATTTTCCCAAACTAACCCCCAAAGTACACATGTTGAGCCCTTATAGGGTAATGGTGTGTCCCGGATGAATACTATGGGACCCATTAAAAAAATCATGTGAGAGTGCGTTTTATACATTGTTTTTTATGTGGTACATCAAGACTTTTTGCTACACTAAATGACCGATGACCGAAAACTAATCTCAAATTGAGCTTAAAGACGTAATAGACCTCCTAAAAAGAATCTCAAAATGAGCATAAAAAGAACATACCCAACAAACCCAAATCAACAAATCAAGGAAGTTTTGGGACTTTATTTGTTCTTTTTTTCAACTTTATAATATGTATAAACATATAAGGAAGTATATGGTCCGTCAGCGATGGAACCTGGAATCCGCATACGGGTGTGTTGGTGGGAGAAAACTACTTCTTCCGGTTTAGGTAATTTTGGGTGTGTGTGGATGAGAAGTGAGTTTAAACCTTCAACAAATGTGCTGCACGATGAGCACTTTGATTCGAGAGATAATCTATACAATTCTGGCCTAAACCGAAGACACGGCCGTTCCAGATTTGTTTCGGTCACAGGTGAAGGATGTGAGGTTGATCTTAGGGAGGGAAGCGAAGAAAGTGTTGAGAGTGTGAAGGTGAATGCTATTTGATGACTTGTTAACAGAAGGTTGAGCAGGCTAACAAATGTTGCAGGCAGGCTCTGGACGTTGAATACGATGGTATTAACACTTGGTTTTTTGTGTTGTTCGGACTTATGTTTTTGGAAATAGGGAGGAGAACCTATTTATACAAGTCGATAATCCTTCATTACGTCTCTCGTGGGAAAGTGGAGGAAGTGGAGTTGTGTGTTAGTGCCACACGGTTGCTTGCCCACTTCTCCTATCATCGCTAACCGCCCATGTTTCCCTGACACGATCTTGTGATGGCGTGTTGCACGATGCACGCTGTAAACCGCCAGACCAATACCCCAGTTTGTATCCCCCAGTTGTGACGTGATTAATGTCTCGAGTGTGTGGATAGCGGGACCCACAGAAAATAGTGCAGGGTGAACCGTGAACTTGGTATAACATCGCATGCAGCTATCTTCAGGTGACCGTTTGGAGGATGTATAGACAGGCCATGCCTTGGTCGGTTACCCTGTGAAGAAGAGTGACGGATGGTGGTCATGATGATACCTTGTTTGCTGGTTGATTCACACCCTAAGTCATTCGTCCAAGCTTGCAAAGTTGGACGGACGAGATGTCTCGTAGCCTTGCTTGAGACCGTTGGATGGGAGGCGCGCATGCTGCCTCTTTCGGCCCAAACGTTTGCATGCTTAGAGAGTTCCAATGGAGGAACCGATCAGCCTTGCATGGAGGCGGTACAATGGTGCTCACGCCCATTCCTGCTTGACTCGCAAAGATTTGATCTAAGCCACTCGACTCAGGTGGCAAAGATGAGTGGTCGAGATTAGAACTTATGGAGGGGCCGTGACATGTTGCCTTTGGGCGCGCATACCGAGGTGCTCGTCTATCACTGACCTTGGAAGACCGTCTAGGCATGAATCCGGTCCCACGGTGGTCATGCTAGCATGCTCGGTTCGCTCTAAGTCTCCATCTTGTCCTTCCATCCAAGCCTGCGAAGATGGACGCTCGAGATGTTTCTACACCGCAAACCCTAATTAGGATTTTGGACCGGCCACTTTGGGCGATCGGTTTTGGGTTGCGTGTGCCTCCTTTAGGGAGACCGACCATGTATGCAACATCTTGGGTCGACAGTGAGCATGTACATGCTTTATCTATGACCCTGGGCGCAATCTAAGCCATCCAACTATGCCTGCGAAGTCGGATGGTCGTGATCGTTTTGGATCTTCTCAACCTGCATAAGGCGTTAATCTAGCCTTGTTTGGGCAATCGTTTCTTGCACCACGACTTTCCTATGAGGGAGTCGGTCATGTAGGTAGAAAGTGGGCCCGCGAATGGTGTACCATCACTTCACTACTTTTTTTAGGGTATAATCTAAGCCGTCCAACTATGCCTGCGAAGTTGGACGTTCACGATTAAAAGGAACCCTAGCCGTGCGTCATGCTCACTTTGAGCGCATGTTTTGGAAGGACCAACTGTAGTTGGTCTTGACCGTTCGGTCATGTATGAAGTTGGGTCCGATGTGATCATGGTAGCATGCTCAGGAACCCTTGAATCTATATCTACACCCTCCATCTATGCTTGCGAAGTTGGACGGATGAGATATATTTTTGAGTTTGTTTTCAGCAAGTGAGACTAACACGGGTAGTCTTGCATGCGTTCAACGGGGCTAGTATAACCTGCCGTCAGGTAGCCTACGGGTGTTTGCACGTCGAACACAAGGCTTTAATTAAAGCATTAATAGTAATGCTATATACCTACAGAAAACCCGGATGGTTGCTACATGCTCCGTCGGGATGGTTGCTACATGCTCCGTTCTGGGTATGTTTTAATTCTCAGGGATGGTTGCACATGCTCCAATGAATTAATATGGCGAGAAGTATTCATCGCCTGAAGGCTTTATCCTTTGCAGGACGTCAGCTTACAAAAATTGGCTTTTTACAATTTTAGCCTTTAAATAGAAATCCACCATCAACATTAAGTCCCATGCCTAGCATGCAATGGTTACACTATTGTAGGGTAGGCATGAGATGGTGACAAATATACGTAAAAAAAATAAAGGTAACTAACCTTGGAAGGCAGCCGCTAGTGATTGTCCATGTGAACGCATCGTCGCAGGCATGAAACCTTGGGTGGGCTGGTTTCCCTTCTTGGTTTTTTGGAAGCAAAAAGGAATCCTTCTCTAATTAGAATTCTTCAAATTTTTTCCTATAAAAGGGAAAACCCTTTTTTGTTTTCCCTTCACGATTTCTCTTTTTTTTTTTGTGAACGTCCAGCTCTCTGCTCGTGATGCCGCCATCGCCGTTGCTGCCGCCGGCGCCGTTAATCAGGTACGTGCAAATTTTTTTTTTTTTTTTTTTTTGCAAACCCTAATTATTTAGGTAGTGTTTGTTTTGCACTTTGAGAGGATTGTAGGTGCGACATACCATAATTTATTCCTTTACCACATGCCAGGATTGCGTAGTAAAAGAAAGCATAAACATGTTGTTCGTTCCCTTTATCCTTGCATGTCAAAACCCAGGTTGTAGCTTGATAGAACCGCTTCATTGAACTCGTAGACATGATAACCAACTGTAGAAAATATGTTGTCGTGTTGGCTTAGTTTTAGGGATGCGTATGCAAACTTTAGTGCCCGCCTGCGTGATTTTTGAGGTACTCTTGCGCTTGCATTTATCGAAATTGCTGTAGAATCCTCATACAAACTCGGATTTTGACGGTCCGCATATGTATCCTCAAGCCCAGAAAATTTCCAAACTTTAATAAAGAAGCTTTTTGAATTTTGAACATGTTTAGGGGATAAAAATCGCGAAAGTAAACTTCCAGGAGGTTTTCAGAATTTTTTCAGGTTGCGTGTCTTCTGATGTTTTGGCCACCCCTTCTTGATCTTTCATCCGATTGTCGTGAAATTTTGATATGTTGTAGGTAACTTCCATATTAAGATAATGGAACATAACATAACACTAGATTCCATACCCGTTGCTCCCAGTTCATAATCGAACACAGGGTAGTGTAAATTTCCCTCAACTGAATTTGTTTGGAGGACGCTTGAACCATCCAAATCCCATGTAATCTCCGTATTAGGTGCCTAACAACGAAGTTAGGAATCACGAGAATCTTTTATTGCTGTAGACCCCTTGGAAACATGCTAACACTTCCAATCTTATTACAGTTGCTCAATGATGAACGCGGAGGATAATGTTGTGAAGGGAGGTGTCGACTCTTTCAGAGATGTGCCAAATATAAATGATGGAATGCTTACCAAGTCTTTTCCAAACTTCAGGAGGCACCCCAGATATAATATAATCCTTATTACCGGTTCAGAAAATAAAGAGGGTCTACCATCGTCTTTAGCAGGCGTGATGAGGCTTTGTCTCCAGAAGAAAGAATATCCACCTTCCCCCATTGACTTCAGAATTTTTCAGAATCCACTTGACTCATACGAAGGATGGATGTGGCGCATGTTGGGTAATGAAGGGATTAGATACAACTTAACTAGGGCACGAATTCTTGATTCTATTAAGGCATCTGCAATTCTTCATGTCAAGAAGGATATCCCAGGTTTGGTCGCTTTTGCTGCTCGATGGCGTCCTTCTACGAACACATCTTTATGCACGTGGGGTGAAATGACTATCACTCTTGAGAGCGTGTCTGCATTAATGAGCCTTCATGTCACTGGCAGTCTTAATTGCAAACTGTCTGAAGGTGAAGACATCATCTATCAGGCTATAATTCAGAAGGTGAACGAATACGATCAGTTGGAGAAGAAGACGAAATGTTTCTACACTTGGTGGGTAGGTGAATGGTCTTCCATGCAAGGTAATGATGATCTTAGCACAGCTGAATTCTTGTCCTTGTGGTTGTCTAGAGATATTCTTGATGACGGCTCCGGCACGAAAACTATTAGAAAGAAAATCATCGTATTCTCCATTAAGCTAGGCAAAGGTATAACTCTCCCTTTGGCTTCGTTATTCCTAGGATAGCTGTATGGTCACCTGAATTCTTTAGTGGAGGAGATGTATATTTCCAACGGGTACATGAAGGTGGATACATATGTGCACGTCGCCTTTCTTCAGGCGTTTTTGTGGGAACACTTTAAGGATTATGCTCCTACTCCTACAACCTCAGTCCCCAGCTTGTATGGTGATTCAAGAATACTCTGTTGGCAGAATAGACGTCCAAAAGCTGGGGTGAGGCTTGTAGATTTTCTCGATAGTGTGAGTGCCATAGACTTTCGTCCTTGGGGGCCGGTTCATCCTTACTCCATCGTCCCTGTCATTGAGCTGCCGCCTAAGGGGAGAGATATGAGCCCTGAAGAAGTTGTTTTCCTGCGGAGCTGTATACCAGGATATGTTCCTTCTTTTTGTGATGGTAGGCTAAGCATTATTCCATATAATATTGATAGAGCCACTCGCTAAATGGGTTTTGATCAAGGTGTCCCATTTCGTCGTCCCGCAACGCCTTCAGAAGAACTTAAGTCATCATGCCTTGATGTTGATGTTTTCTCGCCGGAGCTGAAACTTCCTTTTCCTTCCCCGGGGAGAAAGCCAGTAGCTACTTCTGGTTACAAAGATTTTTGGAGGGGGCAATTACTGCTCTTTAAATCATTTGCTAGCGAAACGGTAACTGACCTTCGTGATAAACCTCTTGATGACGTCTTGGCTGGTCATATGCGATTGAAACCCCTTCTAGGGAAACGAGGCAGGGTTAACGCCACCGACTGCAATCTTAAGTCCAAGAAAAAGAAGCAAGCATGTAGTCCAGTAATTCTCAACTCTTCCAATATGCAGGTATTCTGAATTCTTTATGCTTAATTTTCAGTTTCGACTTCTATGAGCATCTTTTACTAATCCTTGTTGGTGATCAGAGGATTCCTGAAGAAAATGCCTTTGCCGCACTGGCCCGAGTTTACAATGAGGAGCGTGGAGGCAACGGGAAGTCTGGAAATCTTCATGCTGGGAAACCTGGTAATAATGACCTTCATGTAGAACAGTCTGGAAACACTGATCTTCATGCAGAGAAGTCTAGAAACATCGATCTTCATGTAGATGATTCTGGTAACACTGATCCTATCATATACAATGATGAACATGGTGCAAGCTCGATTGAATAGAATGCCTTTCAGAGTGGTAATTTTAATGAGCTTGTAGATGAGGCCGTGTCATCAATCCAGAACAGCACTTCGAGGAGTTTGGAAGGGCCATCTACTGCGATGGTTCCTTATAAAGAGATATTGTCGCCAGCAGTCGTTCCTGGTGGTATGTTCGACCTTCCCTTTGATAATCCACGTCCTGATCATGTGTTGGTTGGGGGGTTAAGTATGCCTGCCCAGTTTGAGGAGTTGTACACCACAATATGGAAGAAATATGGCCACATTGCTACCACCACGAAGCTGAAGAGTCATCTTGCTTTGGTAAATCGCGTTCAGGAGGCCTTACCCTCTATTCGGGAGATAAGTGTCGCAATTGGTCGTGATGTTTCTGAAGACGTGATGGAAGACTGGAAGTGCCACTTGGATGTGTTTGCGCAGTATGACTTCAATTCTCCTTGGTTCTTCAAAGGGTTTCATGCAATTCAGGAGATTCAGAAGAAGCAAGGTACGGTGCTTTCCACTGAATGTGTCGTTCGTCAGAAACAAAAGGTTGGTAGGTTGGCCGAGGAGTTGAAATCTCATCAAGCTGTTCTCCGGAAGATGGAAGCCTCTCTTGCTCAGAAGGATGAGGTGTTGCTGAAAGATTTTCCCTGAAGTATTCATGTCGTCTACTTGTGTTTTCTCTTTAGATGCTTTTCTAGTGATTGTGAGGATTTCCTTTCACACAGTTTGGTTTTAGGTTTTGAATTGATAGGTGATTGAATCTTGGACTGGTTTATTTACGACATGCTTTTATGAATATTTGACTTTTGGAAAAGATTATTCTAAAATAGAATCTGAATCTTATATTATGAGTGATCATACATGTCATGTGAAATTGAAAACGCATTGTGAAAGGGAAAGGTGATGGGTGGTGAGGATGTATGGAGCTTTCTCATTGAGTATCCTGTTCATATATGTAGGATGCCAAGTCCCCAGTAGGATATATAATTATCTTACAGTAATGTTTACTGGGACTTACTTGTCTTTCGAAATCCGTGTATGAGAATGAGCACTCCCGAATACCCTCTCCCCAAAGAGCGCGTGCTAATTTTTTGAGGGGAAATATTGCTTCTCTGAATTTATCTTATCGTGGACAATACGTTTCAATGCGTGGCACTCGCTGGTGGGGTGATGGAGAAATCGATGGTAATGACAATACCTCGGGTTGGCTGTCTCTTGATCGGTGGGCGGACGCCGCACCGGCGGCAGTTGTACTTCTCCATCATGTACCCATATCTCCAACAACTCCACAATATTCCTTATGGGAAACGGGAATCGTGGATCTTTTGAGTCTAAACTTTCCTGCGTCGGCGTGTGTCGTGGCTCTTCCCTTAGGTTTCGGTGTGAAGCACGCTTTGGAGACGGAATTGAGGCGTTTTCACGTGTCACTGCATCCGCGGCCCTCTTGGTCGAGAGATTCTGCTGAAACATGGAGGATGTTGCGCTGGCAATGGCATTGTCGTTGAGCTGGTGATTTGAAGGCTGCAAGCTCCTACGTTCATATGCTCTCTGATTGATTTCGCCTTCCTCTAGCGTTTCTTCCCCTGGATGAAGAGTCAGCACGGGTTGGGTATTATTCTAAGTTTTGGAAAGAACCTTGAGGTATAAATCTTCTAACAAAGCTTCGTATGCAGTTGATTCTCTGTTTTCATCCGGCAAGCGATCCGTCTCAAGCTCCAGTTGCCAGGTGAAAGGTTTTGTTGGTCTCTGGGCTCTCTGGGGCCATGTGTTCCGCCAGTTCTTCTGAAAACCTGACCTCCAGAATTTCTTGCATTATTAGTGATACTTCCCGGGTAGCTGCTTGAAGAGCCCTCATGTAATTGATCTGATATGTTGTTCAAGATACGGAAGGTTTCACTCTGCCTTCTGGCAATACCTGCTTGATTTTCCAGGACGTCTTCCAGCATCCTGGTCACATTTTCGATGACACTTGAATTATCCATGGTTTCTGAAGGATTCAACAAACGGGAGTACATCTCGGGATGAACTTCTGGGATTTGGTGAAGAGTGAATTGATAATCAAATCAAATCTAAGATCTGCCTCTCCAAAGTCGAATAAAAACTGGTAACCTTTAAAGATTCGAGTTCTGCAACCGAGAGATTAACCTCCCACTGTGGTCGCCAATTGTTGGTGGGAGAAAACTACTTCTGCCGGTTTAGGTAATTTTGGGTGTGTGTGGATGAGAAGTGAGTTTAAACCTTCAACAAATGTGCTGCACGATGAGCACTTTGATTCGAGAGATAATCTATACAATTCTGGCCTAAACCGAAGACACGGCCGTTCCAGGTTTGTTTCGGTCACAGGTGAAGGATGTGAGGTTGATCTTAGGGAGGGAAGCGAAGAAAGTGTTGAGAGTGTGAAGGTGAAGGCTATTTGATGACTTGTTAATAGAAGGTTGAGCAGGCTAACAAATGTTGCAGGCAGGCTCTGGATGTTGAATACGATGGTATTAACACTTGGTTTTCTGTGTTGTTCGGACTTATGTTTTTGGAAATAGGGAGGAGAACCTATTTATACAAGTCGATAAGCCTTAATTACGTCTCTCGTGGGAAAGTGGAGGAAGTGGAGTGATGGAGGAAGTGGAGTTGTGTGTTAGTGCCACACGGTTGCTTGCCCACTTCTCCTATCATCGCTAACCGCCCATGTTTCCCTGACACGATCTTGTGATGGTGTGTTGCACGCTGCACGCACGTAAACCGCCAGACCAATACCCCAGTTTGTATCCCCCAGTTGTGACGTGATTAATGTCTCGAGTGTGTGGATCGCGAGACCCACAGAAAATAGTGCAGGGTAAACCGTGAACTTGGTATAACATCACATGCATCCATCTTCAGGTGACCGTTTGGAGTCTGTATAGACAGGCCATGCCTTGGTCGGTTACCCTGTGAAGAAGAGTGACGGATGGTGGTCATGATGATACCTTGTTTGCTGGTTGATTCGCACCCTAAGTCATTCGTCCAAGCTTGCAAAGTTGGACGGACGAGATGGCTCGTATCCTTGCTTGCGACCGTTGGATGGGAGGCGCGCATGCTGCCACTTTCGGCCTAAATGTTTGCATGTTTAGAGAGTTCCAATGGAGGAACCGATCATCCCTGCATGGAGGCGGTACAATGGTGCTCACGCCCATGCCTGCTTGACTCGCAAAGATTTGATCTAAGCCACTAGACTCAGGTGGCAAAGATGAGTGGTCGAGATTAGAAATTATGGAGGGGCCGTGACATGTTGCCTTTGGGCACGCATACCGAGGTTCTCGTCTATCACTGACCTTGGACGACCATCTAGGCATGAAGCCGGGCCCACGGTGGTCATGCTAGCATGCTCGGTTCGCTCTAAGTCTCCATCTTGGCCTTCCATCCAAGCCTGCGAAGATGGACGCTCGAGATGTTTCTACACCGCAAACCCTAATTAGGATTTTGGACCGGCCACTTTGGGCGATCGGTTTTGGGTTGCGTGCGCCTCCTTTGGGGAGACCGACCATGTATGCAACATCTTGGGTCGACAGTGAGCATGTACATGCTTTCTCTATGCCCCTGGGCGCAATCTAAGCCATCCAACTATGCCTGCGAAGTCGGATGGTCGTGATCATTTTGGATCTTCTCAACTTGCATAAGGCGTTAATCTAGCCTTGTTTGGGCAATCGTCTCTTGCACCACGGATTGACTATGAGGGAGTCGGTCATGTAGGTAGAAAGTGGGCCCGCCAATGGTGTACCATCACTTCACTACTTGTTTTAGGGTATAATCTAAGCCATCCAACTATGCCTGCGAAGTTGGACATTCACAATTAAAAGGAACCCTAGCCGTGCGTCATGCTCACTTTGAGCGCACGTTTTGGAATACCAACTGTAGTTGGTCTTGCTTGTTCAGTCATGTATGAAGGTGGGTCCGAGGTGATCATGGTAGCATGCTCAGGACCCCTTGAATCTATATCTACACCCTCCATCTATGCTTGCGAAGTTGGACAGATGAGATATATTTTTGGGTTTGTTTTCAGCAAGTGAGACTAACGCGGGTAGTCTTGCATGCATTCAACGGGGCTAGTATAACCTGCCGTCAGGTAGCCTACGGGTGTTTGCACGTCGAACACAAGGCTTTAATTAAAGAATTAATAGTAATGTTGTATACCTATAGAAAATCGGGATGGTTGCTACATGCTCCGTCGGGATGGTTGCTACATGCTCCGTTCTGGGTATGTTTTAATTCTCAGGGATGGTTGCACATGCTCCAATGAATTAATATGGCGAGAAGTATTCATCGCCTGAAGGCTTTATCCTTTGCAGGACGTCAGCTTACAAAAATTGGATTTTTACAATTTTAGCCTTTAAATAGAAATCCACCATCAACAGGGTGGGCTAAAAAAATATTCCATTAATACTCAACTGAAAAAATTCCCCGCCTATGTGTCACTACCGTATTGGTTCTTTGTAATATAAGAAGTTTAAATCAACCAATGGTATTGTCTTGTTACGTGCATACCGTTTAAAGGAGTGTGCACAATAATGAACTCAAACCATGTTCTGTTCATTCTCTTTTTTAAAAAAATTCCATAATAAAATCCTAATATCACAGCTTATTTAATGAGTCTCAATTTCAATTCGGAGAATAGAATCATAATTTTCCGTATCGTTGAATAGTATTAACTTAGAATAGAACGATAATTTGATTTTTCATACAAGAACTAGTTGATAGTTCTAGTTTTTACGTGAGACAAAAAAAGGTGAAAATTTGATCATTCACCTTGTCAACAGGTGATAATATAAATTTTCACATGGAACTAGCTGATATTATGGATTTTCACATGAGCTATCAAGTTTGTATCACAATTAGAGTATCCATAAACTATGATAAATACAAGTATCCCAAACACTAATAAAATATGGAATTCTAGGTTAGCTAACCGTTAAACATTGAAAATTCATTATATCTTATATCGGAATCAACTTTACACTCATGTAATTATATCTTATATCGGAATACGGTCAAATTGGATGATGTACTGTTTATAACCCACAATCACACTTTGGTATCCCCTTCGTCGCTCCTACAGTAGAAATTAAGCAATCTAGAATATTGCTTGTGTTTCAGCTTCTCTATTTAGTTATGTCTAATTGATGGTGCCTAAATGTAAGTATTGAGGACTTCAACACAAAAGATTTCAACTCATGTTATATCGGAATACGGTCAAATGGGATGATGTAGTGTTTACAACCCATAATCGCACTTTGGTATCCCCTTCGCCGCAATGATATTACGCCTTTTACACGCCAATTCAAAATGGGACGATTTTCTTTTGTACATACGCCTATTCAAAATTGGGCGGTTTTTAGTCGGCGTACATACGCCTATTTAAAATGTAAGCATTCTGTTGTGTGATTTGATTATAACCGTCCAACAACTCATGTCAGAATATAACCATTCATCAATTCAAATCAGAATGTTTCAGGGATTTCTTAGCGTAAATGTTGTAGCGGTATAATGTCATCATATGTCCCAAGATGATAAATATTCAGCATATATTTCAGTATAAATGGGACTCGGTGTTTTCCTCTTTGGATGTTTTTAGTTAATCGAAGACTAACAGAGATACAACTGTTTATTTTGAACACAATTATCCAACGAGGAGTATTATTATTTTCTTTTAAAACATCCATTCACATAAGTGGTTTATGTCACTCTAAAATGCATGTACCAATCAAGATGTGTCTCTTCCAAGGCTAGTTCTTGACGAAAGTCCACAGAGTTACAAGATGATGTGCAACAGTTGAGATAATGAGGTGCCGTTAAGTTGCGACTCCAGTGCATCATTTTGCTTAATGAGCAGCATTATTTGAAAATTCGTGATCCCAACAAGTGACGTATGTTTGCAAGTTTTATAATAAAAACGGTTATAAGTTATGCCGCGAATTTAACCTACAACTGGTGTCAAATTTTGGCATCAAAATCCGGGTCCTATAGGAAAATTGTAAAACTCTGTAGTTACCAACCTTCATTTTCGAAAATTAGTAATTAGTCCACTTTTATTTATGATTAAATAAACTTTGTTGTTGAAACACAAATTATTTTTAGCCAAAGATCTTGTTTAAAACATAGAATTGTCTTTGTCAAATCCATTTACATTCGCTTTTTTATTTTATAAATCATAAACTTCTTTCTCTAACCATCTTTCGTAATTAAAAACTGCAGATTTTAATGCTACAGTTGTCTATTTATCTGGTATGTTACAGGTAAATTCCAGTTAACCATTATATATGTAATGGCGTGCGGGATAGCATTTGTCTATACAAAAACGTTTACATGAAAAGATAATTTTGTATTTGATGGAGGACTGAATATCATAGGTGAATTAAGTAAATAAAGTGCAAATTGTAGTTTGCACCACATTTAACGTGATTAATTGTTTGTGCACCATATTTTAAAGTGTAAAAGACATAATACAAGTGCGACGAAGGAGATATTAACGTGCGATTACGGTTTGTAAACACCACATCATACCTTTGAAACCTTTTGTGCTGGGGGAATGTCTATTTCCAGATAAAGAGATACACCTAGGTCTATGCACAATATTCCCGAGCTTTGGTCGGCTCTTTTAGAAACCATTAAACTCTAATTTCCAAGAATTTTAAGATATCGAGGAGAATTGTAAATTCCAAATCAAGAACGAATTTTAGGATGTCGACCTTTTCTCATATTCTTCGTTTTTCTTTCCTTCCTTCACGCGTTTGTGAAAGGGGGTTTATTTTTCTCGGTTATTATCAAATACTAGATTTGTTCCCGTGCTACACATCGGGCATATTTTTTCTTTTAATTTGGTGTGCGCGGGGCTTCGCTCCGCCCCGTGGCAATGGATTTTTGATTTGGTGTGTGCGGGGATTCGCCCCTCCCTGTGATGATGCATTTTTTATTTGGTGTGCGAGGGGCTTTGCCCCTCCCAGTGGTGATGTATTTTTTTATTTGGTGTAGCGGGACAAATACATTAAATAGGTGGAGAATATGTGCAGATTTTATTTATTTTTTCCTTTTCACTTGGTGTGCGCGGGGTTTCGCTCTGCCCCATGGAAATGCATTTTTGATTTGGTGTGCGCGGGGTTTCACCCGCCCCGTGGCAATGCGTTTTAGATTTGGTGAGCACGGGATTCACCCCGCCCCGTGGCGATGTATTATTGATTTGGTGTGGCGGGGCAAATACATTAAATATGTGGTTATTTTTTCCTTTTAACTTGGAGTGCACAGGGCTTTGCCCTGCCCCGTGGCAATGAATTTTTGATTTGGTGTGTGTTGGGATTCACCCCACTCGTTGCGATGCATTTTTTATTTGGTGTGCGTGGGTCTTCGCCCCGTCCGTGGCGATGTATTTTTTATTTGGTGTGGTGGTGAAAATACATTAAATAGGTGATGAATATTTGCATGTTTTATTTATTTTTTCCATTTATTTTCGGAGAAAATATGTAGATTTTCTTCCCCTTTATATATTAATTTGGAAAAACGAATCCTAATATAGTAGTTACTCGATTTCCAAATTGAATTTGGACTTCCATAAAATTCCAAACACGGTAAGTTAGGTTTTCCTTTTAAGTTTGTAATTTTTAAACCAATCATACGTTGCCAAGTGTCCTCACATAAATATTGTCATGTTATGAATTCCAAATTGAATTTGGTTTCCTTTTTTCTTAAGTTTTTTCTATTCTTTTTAAATTAAAAATAATCATACATTGTCAAGTGTCCTCACCTAAATATTGTCATGTCATTAATTCCAATTGAATTTGGTTTCCTTTTATAAATCTTTTTCCTATTCTTTTTAAATTTAAACCAATCGTACGTTTCCAAGTGTCCTCACCAAAACGATCATTTCGCAAACCTCAAAAAATGCTTATTTCGACCAATAGGAAGCGAGGGCTTCCTCACCGTTCAACGTGGGAGTTTTATTTGTTTAGGCCTTCAAGTCTTTAGGTTTAAGGACAATTTTGGTCATTTATAATTTTATAGAATATAGTAGAGATACAAAAGAAAAAAATTATGTATTAAAATTATGTGGGACCACAATTACTCCACATAATTTTTTTCTTTTGTATATCTACTATAACTTTACGTTAATTACTCTTGGATTATCATTCGGATTTGACTTGACTTGGGTTGTATTTAGTTGTTTTTAAAGTATAATAAATCAAAATTTGGATTGTATTTAACCCAAGTGAGAGTTGTATTTAGTCACTGCCATAAAAAAGATTTGTTAAAAGGGATAAATGAATGCTCAATAAATGAATAACCTCTCCCCAAGAGGTGATATTTTGGGAGACTTGGAAATTTTGGGAACTCAAATGAACAAGGAAAAGGCTTGCCCATTTTTCTTGGCCCATATTTAATGTTTTATGGATATCATCAAAATTCAAAAGTAAGTTAAACCTTAGGGAATAGGTGAGGTTTGAACTTGTACGGTTTTATAACCTTTTTTTTTCTTTTTTTTTTTGAATCATAACCTTCTTTCTTGTTTTACTCTTTTCTTTCTGATGAAAACGAAATATTAAATTATTTTGTGTAACAAGACTATCATAATTAGAACAGCTCTTCTACACGTATTGTTCAAAAAACCACACAGAAACAGTGGTTTTCCCAACCCCCAAAGTACACATGTTGAACCCTTATAGGTTAATGGTGGATCCCGGCTGAATACTATGGGACCCATTAAAAAAATCATGTCAGAGTGCGGTTTATACATTGTTTTTTATGTGGTACATCAAGACTTTTTGTAATTAGAAAGAGTGATCTAGGAACTTGAACCATGCCTATATAACCTGGACGTACAGTTTCCCCAAGAGGTGATATTTTGGACAATAATGCACTATGTACAGTTTCTCCAGGGTGAGAATACCGTGTGAGATAAGGGTGGGTCCCATTTTCCTCACCCCTATCCCGATGCTCGAGTCATTAAAGGACTGCCCTTTGATCTTCACACGGGATTAACCCTGGTATAAACCGTTGTCAACGTAGCATCATCCTATTTTGGTGGACCTGGAAATTTTGGGAAGTCAAATGAACAAGGAAAATGCTTGACCATTGTTCTTGGCCCCTATTAATGTTTTATGGATATCATCAAAAGTAAGTCAAACCATAGGGAATAGGTAAGGTTGGAACTTGTACGGTTTTATCACCTTCTTTCATGTTTTACTCTTTGCTTTTTGATGATCTAGGAACTTGAACCATGCATATCGACGGACAACAAAAAACTGATTCTTGACCTATATAACTTGAATGGAGGAAGTAGCTTTCAGTTTATTAGTGGTGTCTGATAGGTGTAGAATACACCGTATTTAATATCTAATATTTATGCTTTCTTTGCGAATTTTCGTGTGAATTATGTATCTTATGATTATTTTTGAGTTTTTTAGGTGTTTTGGAGTCATTGGAGCAAAAATAAGTGGAACTCGCTTAATTCCAGTATTTCTTCTCATCACCGTGAAGAGGATGAAAATACGAAGCTAATGGCGCAAGAACGGAGTCATTCCGATGTTGTACGAAGAACTTATGGGAGAAACAAGAAATTAACCTTGTCGGTTCTCCAAAACTGATAGTAAAGCTTGAGGCACTCATGGGCTTAAACACCCGCCTGGTTACATGTGCTAGGCTTAAAGATGTGTGTGCTGGGCTTAAAGATGTAGGTGATGGGCCTTAAACACCAACTAGGTGCAGCATGTGCAACTGGGCTGAAATAGAGCTCGACACAGAGTTCTGCGAACGAGTAGCTACAGAGAAGTCGTTTGGCTTTTGGTTTGAGAAGTTGTGGGATGGGACCGAGTAAACTAAGCTGGAGAGTTGGAATGGAGTTGAACCGTTGCTGTAAACGAAATTCAATGATTGGCAATGATTAGGATTGATGGGTAATGATTAATGGAATGATGGAAGTTGAAGAGTCCCACTGATCGATGACGGGAGATCGTGATCTTTGTTACTGGGGACGTTGTCATGGTTGATAAAACTCAAGATCGAGATGATGAACGTTGTATGTTCGGTTGCTGACTTACGAACTGGGGCCATTTGTTGGCCTCTGTGGCTACATTTACATATGCGGTGTCCAATATGGTGATTCGTAGTTCAATACTTTGAAGAGATGTGCAAAATGATCAATCAATTCTCCACCACAACAACAAAAGAATTGTTTGATCCATGAGTTGGATATGGAACTTGTTTCTGCCGGTAACGATGAGTCAGTAGTTGGAGAGTCTGAGAACAATGATGATGTGCCGGTGTATGAGTGTTAAACTGGTTCTTTGTAGTCGACAGATAGCCGAGAGATATGGGAATCGGTGATGGAGTTATGGTTAGGAGACTTGTAGCCGAAACCAAGAAAGGAGTGTACAAGTTTGAGGAGGTTCTGAGTGTGTTTTGGCAGCGAGAAATCAGCAATTAAGCCGCCAGTTATGGCTGTTCGACTACACTATATCTTTCCATATCTAGCCATGGGTCAGGTGGATTGAACAATGAACGTTTGGTATTGGCTAGGAGCTGTTTCGACACCAACAAGGGAAGAAGCTTTGGAGTTGGTTGTCGATGGGCTTGCCAAGATAGAATGCATGTTAGTGATGGCAGCAAGGTTGGAGCTGAGGTGAAGAGTTCGAAATGGTGGAGTTATCGAATGTGACGATGAAGTCAGGGGGACGTGGAGCTGCTGGAATAGCAAATGATGTTGTAGACGTTGTTGCTTTGAAATACGATAGGCGAGTCAAAAAGAGATGACGATGTTGGCAGCAATGACGAGCAGTGATGTTGTGTAGGTGCCGAGAAGATGAAACAGCCTATGTTGTACGATGAAACAAAGAGGACTATCAGTGGGTATCGGCAGCAAGCTAAGTTGCGGAAGACAGAGTTCTGCTGCTCAAGTAGTATACATGGAGGAGTTTGAATGGATAGTGGTTGGTTGCATGGAGATGGATGAGCTCGAGATGGCTGATGTTAATAATGATAACGGGTTGGGCTTCCTTGCAAGCCACTAGGCTATTTTAGCCATTCTATGAGTGGATAAATTTGGGCTGGAATTCACTTGAGCCCAATTGCTTGTTCAGTTTATTCACGAGACTTCAGCCTTGGCCGTAAGTTTTGGCCAGATTTTGGCAACCTACTTTGGTCCGGGATTCGATGCACGGGAAATAATTCTTAAGGAGGTGCACTTTCCTATTTTACTAGGCTTCCTAACTTTTTCAAGAGGAGGTTACAAAACTCCATATATAGGGAAGCCTAGGCACAAATATAGATCTTTTATCTTATCTTCTTCTACTTTTGTTTCTAGGGTTTGCAACATGCTAGGGTTTTTCTTTCTTCTTGTTATGAACTCCTTGAATATGAGTACTTAATTTTATTATTAGTTATGGAATAATTGGATTTCACATAATATGGTTTTTGATATGATAAATTAGTTTTGTCTCGATATTTTATCGATTATGATTCACAATTAATATTGTTATATGATTTGAATGCTTGTTTGATCGAGTCGCGAATCAGTTGAGTTTGTTTTCATCTCTATTGCTAGATTAGGGTTTGTTATACGTAAAAGTGATAGATTCCTGATTGCAAGTAGCATAAATATGATTATAGTTTGTAGTGATATATTCTTATGATCATATGTGAATTATAACCTTTGTTAAATTGAATTAGTGCGCTTTCCACGTTCGATTTCTTTGATTGGCCTGATTTCATAGAACTTAATGCATCTAGGGAATTAAACTTGATTAGTGCTTTTACACGTTAGGTTGTTCTTTTAGATAGAAATCATACTCGCATCTTTTAATGTGTTTGTTGATGACAAAAGGAGATTAGCGGGATATTCTTGCGATCAAGATATTCTAGGGCTTTTGATAAAAGTTGAGATTAAATATCAATTCTAGTTATTGTAAAGAAAACATATTTGTGAATGAAGATGAATCCCTAACCAATATTTTCACTACCTTGATTTGAGTGTTACTTTTTATTGCTTTGCTTTTATTTTATTTTAGTATATAAAAATCAGAAAAATACCCGGTGTTTTATATAGGAAACCGAAACAACGAGACAACCTAGACCTCTCTGTGGGATCGATCCTTTCTTTCCCTTGCTATATTTATATTTTGAGTAGTAAGAAAGTGTAATTATTTTTGACGCATACGACAGCGATCAAATTTTGGCGTTGTTGTTGGGAGGCAACGGTTGTCACTTGTTTTTGGTTTCTTATTTTTGTTTTTTTTTTTGTTTTTAGTTTTTCTTATTTTCTGGTTTTTAACCTTGGTTTGGGAATCATATTTCAGGTACCAATTCTATGGAAGGAGCATATTGGAACAATGGATACGGCTTTCAACCTCCTCAACACTATGAAAATTACCCACCATCTATGGAATGCAATCAAAACCAATTTATTGGCTATGATGCATATCCTAGAGAACCTTATGGTGATTTTCATACATACCAACAACAACCTTGTAGTGGGTATGTAAGTCAAGCACCTAGGTGGGATAATTATACTTCTTATTGGCTTTATTCGAGTTGTATGCATATTATGCATGGATTGCAAGATATGCAACAAAGGCTAGACCAACTTGACCGTAATAGAGAGAACGTCGCACAAACCAATTTCTGGAATATGCCTTCTTACCCGACTCCGGATCGTAGTTATGATCATTCACCCATTCAAAGGGGAGAGTCATGGGAAAGAGAACATATTGTAGCTAATGGTGGTAAGCGTGTGAACGTCAGGAAACTTGCACAGAAATTATACAAGTTGGAAGATGATGGATACTCGGAAGAGCTTGTCGATGAAATTAGTAGGACCATCCATATGGAACTTAAACGACGTCGTGATAAAGGTTGGGAAACCGACGACGATTCTGATTTTGGTGAGTCTGAAGATGAAGACGAAGAGGAGTATGTTGAGAATGTGACAGTTATGACCAATATTATGGAAGACCCAATTGAACTTGTGAATGATTGTAATGATGATGTTTATGTCGAGACTTTGGTTAAGGCAGAAACGGATGAAGAATGGTTGCAAGGTTTGATAGAGGACTATGATATACAAGAGGTGAATAATTCACTTGAGTTTTTCAAGGATGAAGATGATTTCGTGCTACAAGAGATTGTGATAGGTTTGTCTAACCCTTTACATATTGTTTCTTCTCCTTTACCTCATATTGGTTTGAATATTTGTGCTTCGAAAACATTGTTGAATGACTTTGTTTCTCGATTTCCTCCATTAGAGAAACTCGATTCTCATACTATGCAGGTTTGTGAACAAGAAACCGTAGAAATACCCGACTCCTATATTCTTTATACACTTCCAAGTGTGGGGGAAACTTTTATCGGTTAATAGCTTCGTTTCTGTTTTATGTTACTAATATTTGTGTGAAGATAGTGTTTGCAAAACAGGTGATATGGGTGGATCCCCAAATTTTCAGATTGCTAATATATGGGGAATGAATCTTTCAAGGAGCTAAGTCGGGCCGTCGACTTTAAAACAAGCGCTAAGTGGGAGGCAACCCACCGGTTTTGTATCTCTTATCCTTTTGCTTTTGCTTTTTATTTTATTTTTGCTTCGTTTATTTTTTATTTTTTTATTTTTTTACTGGTTTGATATCATATTTGCATCCCCATGTTTAATTTCATTAAGTCCATAATCTATCTTAGAAGAGCATTATGATGAATACCTTTTCGTCAGAAAATTTCAGACTGCGCGTAGTTCAGTCCAGAGACCATAACTGTCAGAGCATTTATAAGAAAACTGTGAAATTTTGACACTGTGTACAAAACACGTATGTGAACAACTTTTGTGAAATGGATTTTTTCCAAATTCCTTACCAATTTGCACAGGTTTTGCGTTTTATCTTCTGTTACGTCAGAATTCAGAACTTTCGGTTTTACACATTGAGGACAATGTGAAGTTTAAGTGTGGGGGAGCATTTATATGTTTGTATAGTTTGTTTTAGTTTGTTTTATGCCTTTATTTAAAATCAAAAATCAAAAATCAGAAAAATAGAAAAACCAAGAAAAAAATTGTGCTTTTTGAACTCCGAAATCTAGAAACTTGTGCCTTTAGAATGACACAATTAGTGGATGGAACCATTTTGATTGTAGGAGTTGAGGAACTAATTAACTATAAAGGGGACGAACATAGCTCAGAAATCACAATTAACATGATAGTTGTTACCATATCTCGGAATATCACCATATCACATTCTATTTTTATTTTTCCATATTTATCTATTGTTCTCTGAGTGCTTTGGTGGGTCACTAAAAATCGAGTTGTTATTACTGCTAGGATGAAATAGAGTGATTGAGTTGCTAAAAAAAAAAGAAAAAAAAAAGAGACCGACCAATTAGACCAAACGGAATAAAATGACACTTGGGAATAGCAGTATGTGTGAAACGTAGTCCCTGTCTCCGTCGCCTAAACAAGCGTGGAATGCAGGATCCAAGTCAACTATCATGTACTTGCTAACAAGAATCATGCGCTTGGATCCAGTTTGATCCAATCATGTTGTCTCAAAAAAAAAAAAAGTGAAAAAAAAGTGAAAAAAAAAAGTTGTATTTTGGTTGAATAAAGTCACTTCTGGTTCCCTTGTATATGCCAGTAAGTTGATGTAGCATTCAAACCAAGTAGCTCAATACAATAGGAATAGGTTCATCTTGGCAGTGACCTTCAGACAGATATGGGATACATCGATCACTTGTGAACATTCGCCAACATCTACATCTATATCCATCTTCTTAATCTTTTCATTGTGATTGTGGTTTGTTAGTTTCCGAGTATTGTGGCTTGTTCGACTATCTAATTAGAGTTTATTTACTAATACTTGAATTGAATTTGCAAGGCACATCCTCCTGTAGTCATTTTGGATTCGTTCATTGATTTGTCACAAATAGACGGAGTTGGAAATATAGGTTTTGTAGGTATATCTCTAGTAAACCTTCACGAGACTATAACTCGTCCACTAGGGACACCTAGGGGTTTAAAGGCTTGTTATTTATGCTAAAATTAACCGTAGCCTCGACGTCACGGAGTTTTTGTATTTTAGTTTGTTTGATTTGCTCGAGGACTAGCAAAGTCTAAGTGTGGTGGAATATGATAGGTGTAGAATACACCGTATTTAATATCTAATATTTATGATTTCTTTGCGAATTTTCGTGTGAATTATGTATCTTATGATTATTTTTGAGTTTTTAGGTGTTTTGGAGTCATTGGAGCAAAAAGAAGTGGAACTCGCTTAATTCCAGTATTTCCTCTCATCACCGTGAATAGGATGAAAAGACGAAGCTAATGGCGCAAGAACGGAGTCATTCCGATGTTGTACGAAGAACTTATGGGCGAAACAAGAAATTAACCTTGTCGGTTCTCCAAAACTAATAGTAAAGCTTGAGGCACTCATGGGCTTAAACACCCTCCTGGTTACATGTGCTAGGATTAAAGATGTGTGTGCTGGGCTTAAAGATGTAGGTGATGGGCCTTAAAAACCAACTAGGTGCAGCATGTGCAACTGGGCTGAAATAGAGCTCGACACAGAGTTCTGCGAACGAGCAGCTACAGAGAAGTCGTTTGGCTTTTGGTTTGAGAAGTTGTGGGATGGGACCGAGTAAACTAAGCTGGAGAGTTGGAATGGAATTGAACCGTCGCTGTAAACGAAACTCAATGATTGGCAATGATTAGGATTGATGGGTAATGATTAATGGAATGATGGAAGTTGAAGAGTCCCATTGATCGATGACGGGAGACTGTGATGTTGTTACCAGGGACGTTGTCGTGGTTGATAAAACTCAAGATCGAGATGATGAACGTTGTATGTTCGGTTGCTGCTGCTGTTGGCCTCTGTGGCTACATTTACATATGCGGTGTCCAATATGGTGATTCGTAGTTCAATACAGAATTGTTTGATCCATGAGTTGGAGATGGAACTTGTTTCTGCCGGTAACGATGAGTCAGTAGTTGGAGAGTCTGAGAACAATGATGATGTGCCGGTGTATGAGTGTTAAACTGGTTGTTTGTAGTCGACAGATAGCCGAGAGATATGGGAATCGGTGATGGAGTTATGGTTAGGAGACTTGTAGCCGTAACCAAGAAAGGAGTGTACAAGTTTGAGGAGGTTCTGAGTGTGTTTTGGCAGCGAGAAATCAGCAATTAAGCCGCCAGTTGTGGCTGTTCGACTACACTATATCTTGCCATATCTAGCCATGGGTCAGGTGGATTGAACAATGGACATTTGGTATTGGCTAAGAGCTGTTTCGACACCAACAAGGGAAGAAGCTTTGGAGTTGGCTGTCGATGGGCTTGCCAAGATAGAATGCATGTTAGTGATGGCAGCAAGGTTGGAGCTGAGGTGAAGAGTTCGAAATGGTGGAGTTATCGAATGTGACGATGAAGTCAGGGGTTCGTGGAGCTGCTGGAATAGAAAATGATGATGTAGACGTTGCTTCTTTGAAAGACGATAGGCGAGTCAAAAAGAGATGACAATGTTGGCAGCAATGACGAGCGGTGATGCTGTGTAGGAGCCGAGAAGATGAAACAGCCTATGTTGTACGATGAAACAAAGAGGACTATCAGTGGGTATCGGCAGCAAGCTAAGTTGCGGAAGACAAAGTTCTGCTTCTCAAGTAGTATACAGGGAGGAGTTTGAATGGATAGTGTTTGGTTGCATGGAGATGTATGAGATCGAGATGGCTGATGTTAATAATGATAACGGGTTGGGCTTCCTTGCAAGCCACTAGGCTGTTTTAGCCATTCTATGAGCGGATAAATTTGGGCTGGAATTCACTTGAGCCCAATTGCTTGTTCAGTTTATTCACGAGACTTCAGCCTTGGCCGTAAGTTTTGGCCAGATTTTGGCAACCTACTTTGGTCCGGGATTCGATGCACGGGAAATAATTCTTAAGGAGGTGCACTTTCCTATTTTACTAGGCTTCCTAACTTTTTCAAGAGGAGGTTACAAAACTCCATATACAGGGAAGCCTAGGCACAAATATAGATCTTTTATCTTATCTTCTTCTACTTTTGTTTCTAGGGTTTGCAACATGCTAGGGTTTTTCTTTCTTCTTGTTATGAACTCCTTGAATATGAGTACTTAATTTTATTATTGGTTATGGAATAATTGGATTTCACATAATATGGTTTTTGATATGATAAATTAGTTTTGTCTCGATATTTTATCAATTATGATTCACAATTAATATTGTTATATGATTTGAATGCTTGTTTGATCGAGTCGCGAATCGGTTGAGTTTGTTTTCATCTCTATTGCTAGATTAGGGTTTGTTATACGTAAAAGTGATAGATTCCTGATTCCTGATTGCAAGTAGCATAAATATGATTATAGTTTGTAGTGATATATTCTTATGATCATATGTGAATTATAACCTTTGTTAAATTGAATTAGTGCGCTTTCCACATTCGATTGCTTTGATTGGCATGATTTCATAGAACTTAATGCATCTAGGGAATTAAACTTGATTAGTGCTTTTACACGTTAGGTTGTTCTTTTAGATAGAACTCATACTCGCATCTTTTAATGTGTTTGTTGATGACAAAAGGAGATTAGCGGGATATTCTTGCGATCAAGATATTCTAGGGCTTTTGATAAAAGTTGAGATTAAATATCAATTCTAGTTATTGTAAAGAAAACATATTTGTGAATGAAGATGAATCCCTAACCAATATTTTCACTACCTTGATTTGAGTGTTACTTTTTATTGCTTTGCTTTTATTTTATTTTAGTATATAAAAATCAGAAAAATACCCGGTGTTTTATATAGGAAACCGAAACAACGAGACAACCTAGACCTCTCTGTGGGATCGATCCTTTCTTGCCCTTGCTATATTTATATTTTGAGTAGTAAGAAAGTGTAATTATTTTTGACGCATACGACAGCGATCATGTCTGCTGTAGGGGAAAGAAATGGTATTTAGGGGTTAGCTTATTTTTTATCCTAGAATTTTACTTGCTGAATATATAGTTATTTTTTAATCTTGTTTCTTCAATCAAGCATATTCTTCTTTTCTTTTTCTACAGCTGTGCGTTTTTACTTTTATTCATTCTTGACCATTGTTCTTGGACCCTATTAATGTTTTATGGATATCATCAAAATTAAGTCAAACCATAGGGAATAGGTAAGGTTGGAACTTAAACGGTTTTATCACCTTCTTTCTTGTTTTACTCTTTTCTTTTTGATGATCTAGGAACTTGAACCATGTATATCGACGGACAACAAAAAACTGATTAATGACCTATATAACTTGGATGGAGGAAGTAGCTTTAAGTTTATTAGTGGTGTCTATTGTAGAGGAAAGAAATGGCATTTAGGGGTTAGCTTAATTTTTATCCTAAAATTTTACTTGCTGAATATCTAGTTATTTTTTTATCCTGTTTCTTCAATCAAGCATATTCTTCTTTTCTTTTCCTACAGATGTGCGTCTTTATTTTTATTCATTCTTGCAAATATATTTTGTATACCAGGCAACATTAGTCGATCAAAGTTGAGGTGAGACAACTGTTTGCTAAATGTTCTCTTGATTGAAGCTAAACTACGCTTCTCCTTATGAAACAAAACTAATACTTGAACCAAAATTCTTGTGTTCTTGAGACTCCTATGAAAGCCTAAACCCTAGAAAACTCTTAGTATAGAACCGACTCTCTGTTGATGGTGGAATTATGTTCAGGGGTAAAATTGTAAAAGCCAATTTTTGTAAGCTGACGTCCTGCAAAGGATAAAGCCTTTAGGCGATGAATAATTCTCGCCATATTAATTCATTGGAGCATGTGCAACCATCCCTGAGAATTAAAACCTACCCAGAACGGAGCATGTAGCAACCATCCCGACGGAGCATGTGGCAACCATCCCGGTTTTCTGTAGGTATACATCATTACTATTAATGCTTTAATTAAAGCCTTGTGTTCGACATGCAAACACCCGTAGGCTACCTGATGGCAGGTTATACTAGCCCCGTTGAACGCATGCAAGACTACCCATGTTAGTCTCACTTGCTGAAAACAAACCCAAAAATATATCTCATCCGTCCAACTTCGCAAGCATAGATGGAGGGTGTAGATATAGATTCAGGGGGTCCTGAGCATGCTACCATGATCACCTCGGACCCACCTTCATACATGATAGAACGGTCAAGACCAACTACAGTTGGTCCTTCCAAAACGTGCGCTCGAAGTGAACATGACGCACGACTAGGGTTCCTTTTAATCGTGAACGTCCAACTTCGCAGGCATAGTTGGACGGCTTAGATTATACCCTAAAACAAGTAGTGAAGTGATGGTACACCATTGGCGGGCCCACTTTCTACCTACATGACCGACTACCTCATAGGAAAGCCGTGGTGCAAGAAACGATTGCCCAAACAAGGCTAGATTAACGCCTTATGCAGGTTGAGAAGATCCAAAACGATCACGACCATCCGACTTCGCAGGCATAGTTGGATGGCTTAGATTGCGCCTAGGGTCATAGAGCAAGCATGTACATGTTCACTGTCGACCCAAGATGTTGCATACATGGTCGGTCTCCCCAAAGGAGGCGCACTCAACCTAAAACCGATCGCCCAAAGTGGCCGGTCCAAAACCCTAATTAGGGTTTGCGGCGCAGAAACATCTCGAGCGTCCATCTTCGCAGACTTGGATGAAAGGCAAATATGGATACTTAGAAGGAACCGAGCATGCTAGCATAACCGCCGTGGGCCCGACTTCACGCCTAGATGATCGGCCAAGACCGGCAGTGGTCAAGTTCCTCGGTACGCGCGCCCAAAGGTGACATGTCACGGCCCCTCCATAAGTTCTAATCTCGACCACTCGTCTTTGCCACCTGAGTCGAATGGATTAAATTAAATCTTTGCGATTCAAGAAGGCATGGGCGTGAACACCATTGTACCACCTTCATGCAGGGCCAATCGGTTCCTCCATAGAAACTCACTTAGAATGCAAACGTTTGGGTTGAAAGAGGCAGCATACGCGCCTCCCATCCAACGATCGCAGGTAGGGTTGTAAACCATCTCGTCCGTCCAACTTTGCAAGTTTGGATGAATGACTTAGGGTACGAATCAACCAGCAAAAAAGGTATCACCATGATCACCATCCGTCACTCTTCTTCACAGGATGACCGACCAAAGTGTGGTCTGCCCATACAGTCTCCAAACGGTCAACTGAAGATGGCTGCATGCGATGTCATACCAAGTTCAAGATTCACCCTGCACTATTTTATGTGGGTCCCACAATCCACACACTCGAGACATCAATTATGTCATAAACTTGGGTATTGGTCTGGCGGTTTACAGCGTGTAGCGTGCAACACGCCATCACAAGATCGTGTCAGGGAAACATGGGCGGTTAGCGATGATAGGAGAAGTGGGAAAGCAACCGTGTGGCACTAACACACAACTCCACTTCCTCCGTCACTCCACTTTCTCCACTTTCCCACGAGAGACGTAATGAAGGCTTATCGACTTGTATAAATAGGTTCTCCTCCCTATTTCCAAAAACAGAATTTCGAACAACACAGAAAACCAAGTGTTAATACCATTGTATTCAACACCCAGAGCCTGCCTGCAACATTTGCTAGCCTGCTCAACCTTCTGTTAACAAGTCATCAAATATCCTTCACCTTCACACTCTCAACACTTTCTTCGCTTCCCTTCCTAAGATAAACCTCACATCCTTCACCTGTGACCGAAATAAATCTGGAACGGCCGTGTCTTCGGTTGAGGCCAGAATTGTATAGATTATCTATCGAATCAAAGTGCTCATCGTGCATCACATTTGTTGAAGGTTTAAATTCACTTCTCATCCATACACACCCAAAATTACCTAAACCTGCAGAAGTAGTTTTCACCCACAAACAATTGGCGACCACAGTGGGAGGTTAATATCTCGGTTGTGAAGTCGATTTCT
The DNA here is from genome assembly GCA_023529315.1 of Papaver bracteatum. Lineage (NCBI taxonomy): Eukaryota > Viridiplantae > Streptophyta > Magnoliopsida > Ranunculales > Papaveraceae > Papaver > Papaver bracteatum. The sequence goes on from JAJJWX010003621.1 coordinate 144,324, forward strand.
TCAATACCAATTCAATTTCTCTGATTTCAAGAATGGTGGATCTTAGGTCTGGATCAGTAACCAACGATGGATTTAGCACCGACAACACTTCTGGTGGCGCTGATATCCCAATTACTGGTGTTACAGTGCAACCCGCCAGTGCAACCAATGTGTCTCGTGGAATCGCGTCTTCTATCATCAGTACCAGTGGAGCAGGATCAGACATTCCAGCAGGCGTGAAACCTCCCATTAAAAGAGCCAGAGCGGCTGCAAATCCAGGCATTTCCTCAAGCATGACACTTTCGTCCGTCAATAGAACGACTATTACTTCCCCTTCAGGACGAGGATCTGGAGGACCCAGATGAGGACAACCTCCTATCACCATGGTTTACTTGATGGAGAGACAAGAAACCCTCACTAAAGCTCAGGAAGACATGGCAACCACTCAGAAGGAGGTACTCACCTTCCTTAAAACATTAACCGATCGATTGTCGCAAGAGTCGAGACAGCCCCAAGGGCCAACAAGAAATACGTTCGGCACACCTGGAGCCGGTACCTCAGTTACGCAAGCCTACCTGAACGAAGAGTCTTGTGCTGCTGACCACGCAAGAGAAAGGGACCAGGAGCGTCTCAGAGAAAGGAGCCGACCATCCAACTTTATTACACGTGAAGATCTGGAGAGACTCCTCCAAAATCGTGGAAAAGAAAATCCGATGGACGCGCATCGACACCAACCTCCATATCCACAAGACGTGCAGCAGATTCCTCTTCCCATGGGATACACCTCCCCTCAATTCATCCTTTACGATGGTACCGGTAATGCTCGTGAACACGTCTCTCGATTCTTAGAATCCTTAGGAGAACATGAATACAATCACGTTCTCCGCTTGAAGGAATTCTCCAAATCACTTACGGGGAGAGCCTATACGTGGTACAACAACATTGCACCTGACAGCATATCCAATTGGAGTGAGATGGTCAACACGTTTTACAAGAAGTACTTCTTTGTATCTGAGCAAGTTACTTTCTCAGACCTGGGGATAATATCCCAACGGAACAACGAACATCCAAATGATTTTGTCAAAAGGTTCAGAACACAAGCGTTGGACTGCCATGAACCAAATATCACAGAATGACAGCTGGTGGAATTATGCATCAATGGGATGATACCCATATATCGCGCCCTGCTGGAAAACTTGGGATTCCAGACGTTCTCAGAGCTCCATGAAGCAGCCAAACGTTCGGCCACTACCGCCCCAGCATTATTGGAAAGAACCAGGATCGTTCGGAGCGACGATTCACGAGATAATCGGGGAAACATGCGCCTCATCAACAAGCAATATAATACTGTCCCTTCTGTCAGTGTAGTAAGCGAAGGCGGAAAGAGAAAAGCTCCAGCGGAGGCAGAACAACTACCCAAGCGTGCGGCTCAAATGCATAAAGCTTCGCCTCGAAAGGGAACAAGCAAAGATCTCCCGTGAGCAATCAAGACACAAGCTTCCCGTTTCCGATAAATGAAGTAATAGAACTCTTGGAGGCATGGATTTAGGATGATGCTATCAGACTACCTCCTATCAGACGTCCACCAACTGAGAAAGACATGGCAGACCCGAAGTACTGCCGTTATCATAGGTTTGTCCACCACCCAACTAAGTATTGCAACAAGCTGAAAGAAATCTTCAGGGAAAAGATAGCAGCAGGAGAGATTCAATTAGGAAATGAAGGAGTTCACAAAGACCCACTTCCTGTCCGAAGTTGCATGATCTCTGGAAGCTCTGTGCGTAATACTGTACAATCCATGATGGAACACCTATGTGAAATCTTGTACCTTTCCAAGGTACAACGTCAAGATATATTAATGGCCCTCAATCGTATTGTGTCAGGCAGGCGCTTGTATCCAGAAAAGAAAGTCGTTCCAGTATCTCAAGCCTCCTTGGAAAATAGCACCAACAAAGGAAACTGGGGACTTTTGACCGTCGCCCGTCTGAAAGATGTCAAGTTCGATAGCGCATTAATCGATGCAGCTTCTGAATTCAACATCGTTACTATCAAGTCCCTGCAAGCTGCGAAAATCTCAAAGCAGGAGGCTACCCGTGGTCCGACTGTGATCAAGAACCCAGCAGGAGAATTTGTGGATGTCTACGGATACATTGACCTTGATGTCAAGGTTGGTAACACTCCAACACAAGCTAGATTCCATATAATTAAGGAACATCCGGATTATGACATGATTATGGGGCGCCCGTGGGTACACAAGGCGCATTCCTTACCAATCTCAGTACCTAGATGATTTCCAACAAACCTTGGAGACTCGAAGACTTCCTATTTCTTCCATACCAACAACTCACAGGCATAACGCAACTCCCTGGTGAAAGCCCTTCGTCCTGCGTCAAGAGATTCCGAGCCCAAGTAAGTCTCATTGAACAACCCTCTTTGCAAGTAGTGGATGATTGTACGGCTAGACCACCGGGGACTATTTCACCTGACAGGCGGGTCACCACCAAGAGATGTGAATGGAGCGCTGGCCCCTTTAAACGCTTCACCAAAAGTTTGGAAGCAGTCAAGAACGACACGTGTCAGAAGCAAGATGTTATACCAAGTCCAAATCCGTTTCAAATCGGAGATATGGTAGCAAAGGTAACCACGTTCCAAGTTGGAAACATGGCAGTAAGAATAACTGCCCAGTCTGATATGCCTGCAAAGGAAGAGGAAATATTCTTAGTGGCAGATGTTATCTTGGGAGGTTACTGCAAGATCATCAATGCAGACGAACTCGAAGGTGTGGTTGTTCACTCACGATGGATCAAGCCCTACCTTACCTGAAGACACGACATCACCTCTCTAATTCCCCGGGGGATTCCTCCAACAATTTTCCTTTTCACAATATTTGTAATTCCTTCAAAATGATGGCACTGCTGACCTTCATACTTATTAGGGTTTCAATATTTCCTCAAGAAATCAAGATTTCATTCCTTTTATAATTTCTCATAAAATCACACAAAGTTATGATTCACCTTCAAACCACCATTACCCAGAAAGAAAACCCTAAACCCTCATACCGAATCTTCATACCAGCCTGGTGATATGGGAGGAATAAGACATGTAAAAGGGGAGGAAAGAGGTATCCTACATGATCTACTTAAACAGAGCCAGACTCACGTCAAGGGTCACAAGCAGAAAAAATATGCATGTTTCGAAAGCAGCATTGAATAAAACTTTGTTCAAGACAAGTGAGCAAAGGAGAAAACTTCAAACTCAGCCGCCACTGAGTATAAAAAAAAATAATACAAAGAAGAATAACAGGGAAACTCAATTGATGGTTGCGTCTTCATCATTGTTGGGATCCACATCTTGTGCCTCTTTCTCCAGAGATGCCCCAACTTCTTCGGGCACAGCAGCTACCGCCCCAACATCTTCAGCATGCGTATCCTCTGCACCTTCTACAGAATCCATTGCAACCGCGGAAATCATGCCAATCACTTTCGGATGTTCAGTCTCATCAGTATCAGGGTCGAGGATTATCACACCACCACGTATTGGGTAATCACACTTCCCATCACCCGCAGGACCTTCATGTTCAACCCTCCGTCTCTTCAATCGAGCTGCCAACCCTTCAGCTCTCGAGCTTACTGGTGCTTGTGACGCCTCGCGTTTCCACTTCGCCCGCAACGCTTTTTCATGTCTTTGTTTCTCTTCTATATCGATTGCAACTGAAAGAGCACGGAGCCGCCCCCTGACAATGGTTAAATGCAAGATAGACATTCCCTGTACGGCATGGCCGACTTCACGAAGTGGCAAATCAATTTTAGCCATCACCTCTTCATGTGCGTTAGCTTCTAGTTTATCAACTTCAAAACTTTTTTCTGAAGAAGCTGCAGAGTGATCATCACCAACTCCTTTCATGATGTACTGCAAAAAAGAGAGGAAGATGAGTTACGGCGGCACATAAAAAATATTCTAATCACAACTATCGCCGATCGATTAAGAAATCAATGTGTGAAGCAATACCTGAGATGTTGAAGAAGATTTCCTAATGAGAAGAATACAGAAAACTTCTTTATATGCTTCACGATCCAACAAGATCCCCAGGAGAAAAGAAGTCCACCTTGCCGCTTTTTGAGGCTGTTGAGTCGGGATTGTGATCAACAATGCTTATCGAATGCACGATGCTTGATAGGCATATGAGAAGGCACACAGAAAGAGGAAGTCCAAGGTGGATCGACCCATCAAGCTGTACTTCCCCAGCCGAGCTTTACCGTTGGAAGGATCAACTCAACCGGCTCCATGGCGTTTAGCACAAGTGACATACCTTCTCCCACACGATAAACATGTATTTTACTCTGGCTTTAATTAAATTTTTTTTGTATGCAAATTGTCACCATCTCATGCCTACCCTACAATAGTGTAACCATTGCATGCTAGGCAGGGGACTTAATGTTGATGGTGGAATTATGTTCAGGGGTAAAATTGTAAAAGCCAATTTTTGTAAGCTGACGTCCTGAAAAGGATAAAGCCTTCAGGCGATGAATACTTCTCGCCATATTAATTCATTGGAGCATGTGCAACCATCCCTGAGAATTAAAACCTACCCAGAACGGAGCATGTAGCAACCATCCCGACGGAGCATGTGGCAACCATCCCGGTTTTCTGTAGGTATACAACATTACTATTAATGCTTTAATTAAAGCCTTGTGTTCGACATGCAAACACCCGTAGGCTACCTGACGGCAGGTTATACTAGCCCCGTTGAACGCATGCAAGACTACCCATGTTAGTATCACTTGCTGAAAACAAACCCAAAAATATATCTCATCCGTCCAACTTCGCAAGCATAGATGGAGGGTGTAGATATATATTCAGGGGGTCCTGAGCATGATACCATGATCATCTCGGACCCACCTTCATACATGACCTAACGGTCAAGACCAACTACAGTTGGTCCTTCCAAAACGTGCGCTCGAAGTGAACATGACGCACGGCTAGGGTTCCTTTTAATCGTGAACGTCCAACTTCGCAGGCATAGTTGGACGGCTTAGATTATACCCTAAAACAAGTAGTGAAGTGATGGTACACCATTGGTGGGCCCACTTTCTACCTACATGACCGACTACCTCATAGGCAATCCGTGGTGCAAGAAACGATTGCCCAAACAAGGCTAGATTAACGCCTTATGCAGGTTGAGAAGATCCAAAACGGTCACGACCATCCGAATTCGCAGGCATAGTTGGATGGCTTAGATTACGCCTAGGGTCATAGAGAAAGCATGTACATGTTCACTGTCGACCCAAGATGTTGCATACATGGTCGGTCTCCCCAAAGGAGGCGCATGCAACCCAAAACCGATCGCTCAAAGTGGCCGGTCCAAAACCCTAATTAGGGTTTGCGACGCAAAAACATCTCGAGCGTCCATCTTCGCAGGCTTGGATGAAAGGAAAATATGGAGACTTAGAAGGAACCGAGCATGCTAGCATGACCTCCGTGGGCCCGACTTCACGGCTAGCTGATCGGCCAAGACCGGCAGTGGTCAAGTTCCTCGGTACGCGCGCCCAAAGGTGACATGTCATGGCCCCTCCATAAGTTCTAATCTCGACCACTCGTCTTTGCCACCTGAGTCGAGTGGCTTAGATTAAATCTTTGCAAGTCAAGAAGGCATGGGCGTGAACACCATTGTACCACCTCCATGCAGGGCAAATCGGTTCCTTCATAGAAACTCCCTTAGCATGCAAACGTTTTGGTTGAAAGAGGCAGCATACGCGCCTCCCATCCAACGATCGCAGGTAGGATTGCAAACCATCTCGTCCGTCCAACTTTTTAAGTTTAGACGAATGACTTAGGGTACGAATCAACCAGCAAACAAGGTATCACCATGATCACCATCTGTCACTCTTCTTCACAGGATGACCGACCAAAGTGTGGTCTTCCCATACAATCTCCAAACGGTCAGCTAAAGATGGATGCATGCGATGTCATACCAAGTTCACGATTCACCCTGCACTATTTTATGTGGGTCCCACAATTCACACACTCGAGACATCAATCATGTCACAAACTGGGGTATTGGTCTGGCGGTTTACAGCGTGCAGCGTGCAACACGCCATCACAAGATCGTGTCAGGGAAACATGGGCGGTTAGCGATGATAGGAGAAGTGGGCAAGCAACCGTGTGGCACTAACACACAACTCCACTTCCTCCATCACTCCACTTCCTCCACTTTCCCACAAGAGACGTAATGAAGGCTTATCGACTTGTATAAATAGGTTCTCCTCCCTATATCCAAAAACAGAAGTTCGAACAACACAGAAAACCAAGTGTTAATACCATCGTATTCAACACCCAGAGACTTCCTGCAAAATTTTATAGCCTGCTCAACCTTCTGTTAACAAGTCATCAAATATCCTTCACCTTCACACTCTCAACACTTTCTTCGCTTCCCTCCCTAAGATCAACCTCACATCCTTCACATGTGACCGAAACAAATTTGGAACGGCCGTGTCTTCGGTTTAGGCCAGAATTATATAGATTATCTCTCGAATCAAAGTGCTCATCGTGCAGCACATTTGTTGAAGGTTTAAATTCACTTCTCATCCACACACACCCAAAATTACCTAAACCTGTAGAAGTAGTTTTCACCCACAAACACTCTCACATACAACAAAGGGCATCATTTGATCCCGAGGAAGATTTAGCAATCACCCAAGCATGGTACGCCGCAACTCGTCCTTCATTTATAGATAATAGTTCGGGGGATTCCATGTGGTTGAATATTTTTAACAAGGGGAGGAACCTTTTTTAAGGGTCAAGTCTGAACCATATCGAACCGTTTTTTTCTCTTGTACTCAAGGGGAACATGGGGAAAAAGCTGTTTGATTTATTTGACTTGATCCTTGTGAAAGGTGGGTCTTCCTAGGAAGTTCAAATTGGAAAAAGGAGAGCAATTCACACCTTCAAAGTTCACTTTTGCTTTTCTTAAGCTACTCGATTTAATCTCTTTTTTATTATTGTCTAACTCTAAACGTATAGTTCTTTAGTATTTCTTGTTCTTAATTATTTTTTTGGTACTGCGTTATATGTTCTTAACAAATTCCTGGTATCTGGAATTTTTTTATAGGGATTTTGGAGTGCAACTTTGTGCACCAACGGTAAACCAAAGGTGAAAGTTCCCTCTCTGTATTTGCTTAAAATTTACCTCTAGTTGTGTGTATTGAAGTAGTTAAATAATAGGTTTTGTTGTTTTGAAAATAGATACACCATGGGGAACTGGACACAGACTAAATTATCATTAATTCATCGATCCATATTACTTAAATTTCACCATTTCTCTTTCTTTTTTCTGTTAAGATCTCTTTCATAATCTTTTTTTTTTGTTGATATCATTGGCTTTTGTTAACTGGCTTTTGTTAACTAAATTATGCAATTCTTTCATAATCTCTCTTTGTTAAGATCTCTTTCATTTGCGCGTTAAAATCATATATTATCCCAAAATCTGTTTTTCCTTTGTTTTTCAAGAATAAATACTTGTACTAATTAATTTTGTGTTTGTAGGTACTAAATAAAGATTGGATGAATCGAGAGGCCAAAAGAGCAAGGAAATGGTGACAATGGAAGATTATCTTTTGCAGTGAAGAATATCTTCTGTGAAGAATAACAAAGGCTCCCTCTGGAAAGCAGTGAAGAATTTTTTTTCACCTTATCAGTAAGTGAAGATTATCTTTTGCACCTCATCCGCAAGTGAAGATTAGCAAGACTTAAAAACTAGGTATGGGCTTGAGATATTAGCTTTGAAGAATGTTTTAGCCTAGAAGAAGATCTTTAAAGAGATAAAACCCCAAACCCGTATCCAATCTGAGCCGTCAGATCCGAGTCAGATGATCAACATCCAATGCATCTCCATACTGCGCATCTCCACATAAACCCAAACACCTCCTTCGTACTTTCATCTTCTCCATAACCTGCAAAACCATCAGTTCATCAATCTCTCCATTCCCTCCCCGATAAATCTCTAATCAAGAGCCATCAATCAACTTCCTAGTCTCTTTCTATCTCTATCATAGCATCTTCCCCAAAACAGTAACCCTAGAAGCTATGATTTAGGGAGACAGAGCTAGGGTTATCTTCAATGGAAAAAGGAAACATCAAATCAAGAATTGAAGAGCAGAATTGCAGAGGGGGTTTGTCGGAAAACACGAATTGAGTGAGTGGTTGTTCTCTAAATTATCAAATTCTAGTATTTGGGAAGAAATTGATGTACAAATAGGGCAATTGTTGTGTAAGAAATTATCGGAGTTTAGCTGGATCAATTTCTAGGTTAATATAATTTGTGTTTTGATCATCATGTTCTAAGTTCACCTGCTAGGGTTTATATGAAGCCCTAGATTGCTACTTGTTATTCATGTTAATGACAGTAACTCTGTTGTGCTTAAATGTTCATATTAAAATTCAATCTTAGGGCTCAACACTTTACTTTCACAGTGTATGTAAGGCATTCATTGTAGTTAGAATACTTGTACTAATTAATTTTGTGTTTGTAGGTACTAAATAAAGATTGGATGAATCGAGAGGCCAAAAGAGCAAAGAAATGGTGACAATGGAAGAGAGATAACAAAGGCTCCCACTAGAAAGCAGTGAAGAATATCTTCTGTGATGAATATTTTGTGCACCTTATCAGTGAAGAATATCTTCTGTGATATTGTACTGAATGAACGTAACACTTGATCAGGTTTAAGTTTGAAAAATTCTTTATGCATGATCAACCAATATATGGAAATTAATAAGATTGTTCAAAAGATTTTTAGATAATGATTTTGGTATAAAAATACGGAAATTGGTAAAGAGTTTTTACGTTTATTTTTGTTATCTTTTTAGTTTAACATTTTTTGGTATGAAAATTAAAACATGGAAATATTCTCAGTATAAAATCCTTCTTTTATGGAAATTCGAATATTCTAAAATCTTTCTTTCCCTATTAATAAGATTTTGACGTAACGTCGCTTCTTGACGGTGTTACTTAACGTCCAGTTAAGTATTTGGTGTAAACCCGATGTAATTTTTTAATTAGGTGTAAATCAACACACAAGTCTTGTACACCCACGTTTCTACTAAAGGTTTTAGTATTTGTCCGTTAAAATCAGGGGGCTTGGACCAATGACGTTCTCTACTAAGGGGGTGCTTTTAAAAAAAAAATCTTCGACCAATAACGTTACGACGCTTTTCTTCTCCAGAATTGGTGTAGTTGAAAGCTTTTATCTAATTTAATTTGAGGTGGTGTCATGCTCACCGTGCAACGTGGGAGCTCATATGACTTAGCCTTTTAAAGGAGGAGTGATAAACAAAAACTGATTTGGAATAATAACAAACTTTATTAATATACAAAACCCATAAATAAGGAAAAATACTTTTCTTTCCTTTTTGCGGAATTTATTCTTGATATAGAACCGTGAAGATATCTTATGAAGCCTAACCATATCAGGAAACCCAACGATCCGATGGACGGCCATATACTTATATCATTAGTATCACAACCCATGTCATATTTTAGATAATTTTTAGGCTTGTTATTTAATTTTAAAGTGCTATCATCAGAAATATTGTGCAAACGGGGTATTGCACATGCGAATTTCATTCTGAACTGCAAAAAAACATATTTCATCTACACAGGCAGTGTAAAAAGTACATTTCACCATAAAAAAATCTAGTGCTAAATATACAAAAAATACATTTCGGAGTGTGTTTTCTAGGTAAACGTTGCATGTTTCATGTGCAAAATTATTAAAGCACTGTATTGAATCAGTATTGTAAGACTTCTTCAGTTACTACTAAAATCTTGTCGTATAGACTTTTCCCAAAACAACTCTTGTGTTATTTCATATTTGTCTACCAATACCAATGCTAGAATAATTCCCTTCTTCACCATTAAGATTGTGACACCTATTGTCCAAATTTTGGACTAGCCCCTGTTGGAGTAGTGGTAGCCCTAGTTAGCACTTCGGCGAACTGGTTGTACACGAACAATTCGCCCGAACAATTGAAATTCCGACTCCAATACAAGCGATTTCATTACCTTCCTGAACTATGCGCGATTTTTACGTCCCGAACGAGGAGTCAGCGAACTAAATCGGCCAACCATGCTCCCGTGAAAGACTGACCCAGTTTTTATTGGGCTTTTGAATAGCATATTGCAGGTCCCAATTAACCTTCACCTTTTTTTTTCCAAAAACTCTTCGGGAGGGAGTCGAACTACTAAGTCACTAACGTATTACTCCTTTTGGTGGCTCTCTTCCACTGAGCTAATGATTCTTTTGAGCTGACTTTTACATTTATTCTGTATATGAAGTAATTTGTAGACACATATCACATCTTCTCCACCATACTTAAACTTTTCTTTCTATTAATATACATGCCGACTTTTGTGTACCGAACTCATATCTCTAAAATGAATTATACACGTACGTATGTCGTTCCGTATTACTGCCGTATCATGAACCGTTGACCGAATTTGACTTTTACAAATCCGTATAATACCCGTACATATCCCGTATCGTGCGTCTCTCGTACCCCGAATTGCTAACTAGGGCTGTAGCAAGGTGTCTATATTGACGATATATTACGCATCCACAAGCTAAAAGATGTTAATTAATCAACATGTATAAAAGATGTTGTAATAATCAAAAAAATTACTTCTTTTTCTCAAATAATTATCCATAAGTATTTTGTTTGATCATAAATTTGAGGAGGGATCCCCTCACACTTTTATTATCACACTATCTCACACGTTTGGTATCATTTTTGTGAATAAAAACCAAACCGTAATGGATTTAAACATTTAAATTTTTGGTCGATCCATAACTATAATCAAAAACATACTATGTATCTATAAACCCTAATTAACCTAATAACAACTAAATATATGTTACAATTTCATTTTAATATATATAAAACCTTTTTAATTTTCTTATTAGTAATTATTAATTTATACTCCCTCCGTCCCACTATTAGATGACCTAGTTGAAGTTTGCACGTATTAAGGCAAAGAATGAAATGAGTGTTTTTAAGTATTTTACAACTATAACCTTATGGATAATAACTTGTAAAATTTAGAAATCATTTAGTATCTCTCAAACTATACCATAGATTTTCATGAACTTTGTATCATTGAAAATCATTTTAAAACACCTACGAAACTAATATTGAAGGAAACAATTTTTTTTTTAAAAAAGGGACATTTTATAAAGTACGCCTATTTTGAAATGTACACTTCAAAAGTACCCCCGTTTTTTAAATTTTTTCTAAAGTACCCCGTTTTATTCAAAAGGCAAATTCCATCCAGTTAAATGCTAGGTGGCAGTTATCTTTCTAATTAAAAGTCTTATTTACCCATGAACTACATCTCCTTGGTAGAGAGGATAAATGATTCGACGAACCTGAAAGAGGGTGTAACGATCCTGAACTAGGCTCGACGAACCTGAAAGTGGTGTAACGACCCTGAACAGACTCAACCAACCGGAAAAATATTGTAGAAGATTGATTCTCCACCAACAGAAAACCCCAAAACACTTGGGAATGATAAACCCTTTCGGGGAATGATGAAACGAACCTGAAAATGATAACACGATCCTGAACCGAGCTCGACAAATTGGAAAAATGATGTAGAAGGTAAATGTACTAACAAGTAAAGGGTAAATAAGTAAACTTCAAAGAAAGTAAACTTCAAAGAAAGTAAACTAGTTAGGATAGAAAACTAAATAGTTGGGGCACTTTAGAAAATTTGTAAAAAACAGGGGTAACAAAAAAATGAGGTCAATAAAACGGGGGTACTTTATAAATTCTCCCTTAAAAAAACGGAGGGAGTAGTATAAAAAGGAAGCCATAACCACAGGTCCACAACATCAATGAGAGGCGGAGCCAACGATTAAAATTGCGGGGGGCTAAAAAAGATTTTACAGTAATATATGGACTATAATGGACTAAATACAAAGTATTAGGTGGGCTAAATTGAAAATATAGGATAAACATAAGGGTATTTTAACGATTTTGCTAATTTTATGGGGGGATAGATCCAGGGTTAGTCAAACCTTGGCTCCGCCCGCATCCCAATCCAATCAGTGGCGGACCCACCATGAAGAAAGGGTGTGGAATTGCTAGTTTGCTACCCCTTGCTTCCAAAATTCTCCACTAACAGCCTTAGTTTTCCAAGCCAAAGAAATTGATGCGCCCCCTAACGCCCAACTTACTGCCTAAAAAAAATGAGTTCTTTCTTCAGGTCCATTATTCCAGGTCCATTTTTCTATATCGAGGAAACACACAAAAACTCAATTATCTCTCTTGTATATATCTTCTTTACAGAAATTTCTATAATGCAATTACTTGAGTCTGGTAAATTTGATGAGATTTGAGCTATTGTTGTCTTTCTTCCACAACTGCAGGTACAATGGAATTTTCTTTTTGTAGTATTACTAGAGATAACCCGTGCCGTAACGTCACTTCCTTAATCCGACTGATATATTTTTTTCTTCCAGCGTTTTGATTGTTCAATTCCGAGAGAAATCTATATTTTTCTTTAATCTAAAATAATGTTCATACATACATTATAAACTTAGCTATTTATATCATCAAATTATGACAACCAAATTATTTAATTAATATACAGTTTACATATGGATATCATTTCCCTTCAAATTCACCTTGCAACCACTCTAAATTTTTATTTTTTTTGAAGCACTAAATCTAGTTAATGCATGTATGTTTTCACTGAAATGTCTTACAAAAAATGAATAAATGTATGGTTAGGTATCCTAATCGCCAGTTTACGTTTAATCCGTCCAAATTTATCTTATTACCGTGTTTGTACCCGTAATATATATATGGCATATACGTTTTCTGTTTGCTTCAACATTAATATTTTAATTAATAACTTGAGTTTTGTTATTCATTAATTAATATCTTGAGTTATGTGATCAATTAATTAAAGGTCAATAAATTAAGGTTCATAATGAAAGGGGTTACAAATACCACGATTGTCTGATGCCTATTGCTAGGATGAGATTGGGATGGTTGGATCGTCCGTTTATCTCTAAAAATGTTATCTGGCCGTTGGTGCTCAAAACCTATGTTGTTTTGTATTATAGATTCTCTTTGCTACCCCTGTTTTGAAATCCTAGATTCGCCGCTGAATCCAATTGTCTCAAGGTCGTCGTAAAGAAAAAGACCAAAGCATTACTCAACCACTGCGCTAGACGTTTGTTGGTGTCATGGTTGGGTATACAAAATATATATTGCATTTTAGGTCATAAAACATGCCATATACATGTAACACATACTAGTATTTTGTTGATTAATGCGTGCCGTATTAACCATACCGAACTCAGACTAGTAGAACGAATTATACACATATGTATCCCATTTCGTATTACTGCCGAATCACGAACCGTTGACCGGATTTTTGACTGAATTTTATTTTTACGAATCTGTATAATACTCGTATGTTTTCCATTCCGAACGTATGCCGTATCCCGAATTGCTAACTAGGATCTAGCCATGAGGTAGCGGCACGGTTACATTCTAGTATCCAACATAAGTTCCAAAACCGAATTGTAGATTTCTAGTATCCAACATAAGATCCTAAAAATAAAATAAAAATAATAAACTTGTAGACCTGCAGACTCTATAGTCTTCTCTAGTCTCTAGATGACAGTAGAACCAGGCCAAACCCGAAAATATGTGGGTTAGAAATCCATCATCACACGTCAAGGATTTGGCCCCACTAGGGTCTCTTGTCTATTCTGTATTCTCTACTCTTTAGATGACAAGGTAAGACGTAAAATTCCTTCCAAAACTTGTTAGATTTCGTGGTCGTAGTCTCCCCCTGTAATCATCAGAAAAGACGTTTGTTTTTCCCCATGTTTTTGTCGAGTTTCGTTAGTACCCTATGAATGTGATCTACTTCCTAGAAGCAGCTTCTGATTTTTTAATTGTTAAACTAAATGAAATCGCTAAACGTTGACTGGTAGTACTTGCTTACGGATTGCTGCGATTGCAAGTGTTTTTCACCTCTATTTCGAGTAGGGTGAAGAGTTCGACTATAAAATAGAACTTCTCTCTCTCGCAAGTGAGTGAAATATTTTGTTGTCACCTTGGCTTCTCAAATCTAATTCGGAAGACTTCTATTACTATTAAATAGGGTATCATAGGTCGAGACTCGACACTCGAGAGTAGAAAATAGGGGAAAGCAAACATATTTTCACATGGACCAGTAAATAGGGTATCACAGGTCGAGACTCGACACTTGAGAGTAGAAAATAGGGGAAAGCAAACATCTTTTCACATGAACCAGTAAGCCTGGGGTTTGAGGGCAGAGAAAGAACGAAAATCGAAAAGAAAAGCAGACTGGATGGAAAAGCAGCCATCTCGTCATGTCTCGTTCTCGCCTTGTCTAGTCCTATAATGAGTAGAGTAAACAAAAATGTTTGGTGTACTGCACGGTGAAGTACCGTGATTTTGGTGTGAGAGGAAAAAGCATAGATGGGCTCCACCAAACACCCCACCCCCCTGCTAATCACCCCAGGGCTTCCCTAAGCAGTTGGATCATTTTGTTGTGCAGATCACGGTACAAAATCGTTGTACGTGTATCATTGCTGGTAGAGTAAATGAGACGTAACAACTAAACTCTTCTCTCTACTCGAAGTTATAAAGCATTTTCGGGAATCACTGGACCCTACTAATTTACTACTCCGTATTTATCAGAACAAAAAGTCTCGACAGACCGAGATCAAAAAAATTTCATTTTCCTTAGAGCTAGCACTATGGAGAGGGATATCCCTTCCCTATCCCTCTCCATCCCTGAAAATCCCAAATACTCAAGTACTGTGGTCTCCCATATCCTTATATGAGTATGGATACACACCTCTATCCCTACTTTCCTGAACAGATTTTTTCAGCCTTGTAGGGAAGGGAAATCACACGGGTACTGAGTACCAGTATACTTTTTCACTTTACGCATAATGAGTATCCGTATATTTTTCTGGTTTTTAAAGTTTCCTTTCTGGCTTTACCGCAGAGCCACAGTTAGCTTCCGGACCGGTTAGTGTATAATTAGTTTTAACTGGGTCGGGGCATAATCTAAGCCATCCAAGCCGTCCTTTATCCATCACAGACACCACCTTTCCTTAGAACATTGATTATAGGGTTTCCATATGTTTACCTTTTTATAATTCAGCGTGATTAATTCGAAGAAACCTAACCGCATTATACTCCACTAGATTTTGTGCTCGTGCTACGCACCGGGCGGAATCAAAAATCATCAAGAAAACCATCAGAGGTGTTACGAAGTTTATTTGTCTTGTATGGTAAAGAAAATAGAGCATTTATAATTTAAGACAATAAAGCATTGTTATCTTGATATACCCCTGAGAACGGAAAAAAATAAACTAATATAACCAAAAACATATTAGGAAAATTTAGTTCATGATTTTTTTCAAACCGTATATACACGGTCAAGATTAAAAAATAAAATAACTTGGTATAAAAACCAATATATGGAAATTAATAATTGTTCAAAAGATTTTTAGATAATGATTTTGGTATAAAAATACGAAAATTGGTAAAATAATTTTTACGTTTATTTTCGTTATCTTTTTAGTTTAAAATTTTTTTGTATGAAAATTAAAACATGGAAATATTTTCATTATAAAATCCTTCTTTTATGGAAATTTGAATATTCTAAAATCTTTCTTTCACTATTAATAAGATTTTGACGTAATGTCCCTACTTGACGGTGTTACTTAACGTCCAGTTAAATATTTGGTGTAAACCCATTGTAATTTTTTTATTAGGTGTAAATCAACACATAAGTCTTGTACACCCACGTTTCTACTAACGGTTTTAGTATTTGGCCGTTAAAATCAGGGGGCTTGGACAAATGACGTTCTCTACTAAGGGGATGCTTTTTAAAAAAAGAAATCTTCGACCAATAACGTTACGACGCTTGTCTTCTCCAGAATTGGTGTAGTTGAAAGCTTTTATCTAATTTAATTTGAGGTGGTGTCATGCTCATCGTGCAACGTGGGAGCTCATATGACTTGGCCTTTTAAAGGAGGAGTGATAAACAAAAACTGATTTGGAATAATAACAAACTTTATTAATATACGAAACCCATAAATAAGGAAAAATCCTTTCTTTCCTTTTTGCGGAATTTATTCTTGATATAGAACCGTGAAGATATCTTATGAAGTCTAACCGTATCAGGAAACCCAACGATCCGATGGACACATATACTTTTATACTTTATAAAACATATAACCAAGCGATCCGAGTCGCCGGATAGCGAAATCGGTGGTTGTAATTGTCCACATACACAAAGGGGATTTCTTTTTATAATATATAATAAGTATCCCCCCGGCCTACGGCCGGGGCTCAACCTTTTTCGATTTTTTTGTTGTTAGGTCGGTTGGTCAGTATTCTCTCACAAAATTTTAGTCATTAACAAAAATAATTATATTAGAACTATTACACATCAAGCCTATGAGTTAGTTGGGGCATGCAACCCTAGTGTTTTGTGGTCGTGTCAAATTAGACTGGGCTTACAGCTCCAGCCTTGGCCCCTTGAGCATGCCCTAATGTTTTGTTGTTCGTGTTAAATTAGCCGGGGCTGTAAGCCCTGACCGTGTCCCCTTAAGCATGCCTTAGTGTTTTTGTCGGTCGTGTCAAATTATCCGGGGCTTACAGCCCCGGACGTGGCCCCATAAGCATGCCTTAGTATTTTTATCGGTCGTGTCAAATTCGTCGGGGATGACAGCCCGGCCATGACCCTTAAATTCTTTTAATATATGGTATTAAAGAAAATTTATTTACAATAGGAAATGTAATTATATAAGGACCGACTCGAACCTATAGTAGATTGGCTGGGACTTGCGGCTCCAATGTTCTGTTGGTAGGTAAAACCAGTCGGGGTTGCATCTTAAATTTATTGTGAAAAGTAATATTTCGCATCAAAGTTGGCCTTCGTTAATATAGTTAGATTAGGAAATCTAATAATATTAGAAAACTAAGTCACTATGTGGATTTTAAAATGTTTCAGAGCATTGTTACCGAAATCAGTTTAGTTATATTATCAAGAAAATCGACCGACGACCGAATGATGAAATCCAAGTAACAATACGAAATCCTAATGATTGAAGGGGAAGATATTTATAGTAAAATGACGACGTGGTAGCCACATGAAGTCGCATGAACATTCCGCAGAACACACAGTTCTAAATACAACCAATCCATAACTGTAAAATAGTATAGCTACCATAGAACCGTAGAACCAATAAAGAGAATCCATGAGTGAATGGTTTACTCATGGATAGGCCAACAATGTATCTGCTTGGGACACTCCATTAGCCAGGTTTGCCTGCCGCAAAGAATCAAAGGCCTTTATCAGCCGTAGTTGCGGAAACAAAGGGTATACTTAGTGAATGCGTCTTGGACATAACATATGTTGAATGTAAGACTATTCATAATATTGATCCAACATCAATTGCAACTATCCAAGATTTTCAACTATCCAAGATTTTCAATAAGGGTAGAAGATAATAATATAGACACATGCCTAGGAAGCGATAAACGAAGTTACACCTAATTAGAGGATCCAGAACATTACCTAGGGACAGAATCAGAAATTTGGCATGCATATTGATGCTCAAAGGGACACCCAACTGACTAACAACTTTCAAATTGAACTCATTGCAAACTATCTGGTTCTGACGACTAAGAATAGTTTAAATTTTGCCATCAAAACTATGTTATAGCAAATTGAAATAATAAATACTTTTCTGTCTTTGGGATTGATGATAGAGTAGCAACATAACATAGGCACAATTACCAGTCCGTGGAAGCTTCGACGTCCATGAATACTTACCTCCTTTCATGCACTCAGTGGTGACCATAATTGGATGCAAATCCATGAACCTACTGTGGTTCCACAATCCACAATAATTGTTTGATAGAACACTGGGATTTCCAATGATGACAAAGTATTGCATTCAGCGCACAATGGATGATAAATTTTAGAGTTATTCCCGGTCTCTTTCAGCGTAGTTTTTTTGGTGGAATTCCCTTGCTATCAACCAACTCAACTTTTATTTCATTTCACATGGACGTCACATTGCTACATCAAAATTGTTGAACATAGTTCAATATGTACATCGTTAAGTTCTTAAAGCATTGTGACGATATGAATTACCTTGTTATTGAGAACTCTTAAGATTTTGATTGCATCCAATACAGATATCATGCGTCCT
Organism: Papaver bracteatum; assembly: GCA_023529315.1. NCBI lineage: Eukaryota > Viridiplantae > Streptophyta > Magnoliopsida > Ranunculales > Papaveraceae > Papaver > Papaver bracteatum. The sequence goes on from JAJJWX010003621.1 coordinate 162,578, forward strand.
GTGTGATTGAAGGAAATCACTGATCAGGATGAAACACTGTTAGAATAAAAATACAACGAAGAGACGATCGACAAAGAGCACGTGCCTGGGCTACCATCTGTTTTTCTTTCTTAAAATGCCCTATCAGTGGTAGGAAACAAAGTAATCTAAAATACTTAGTGAAATAATCAATTGTATTATGATTTTTTTCTATTTTTAGCGACTTCCCTTTACCCATCAAAGACTCCATCTCAATGAAGACATCCAATAGCATGGCTAATATCAAAGACTCCATCTCAATGAAGCCTATGTGAGCTTGGTAAAAGTAGTCAAATCTATTTGAAATTATAAACGTTTAGACATATGTAATTTCAAACATAAACAATGGTTCAATTAATTATTGACTATAAGAGTTGATATCGCCTCAAAAATTAAATGCATAGTGTATCCCTAATTGCAGACAATCATCACCTGCATCATGAGAACTTGAAATATGATTTTCGTTGGCAGCTTCTTTGCATAAACTCTCTTCATAACCCCTTAATGTTTGCAAGGAAAGGCTCTGCTATGTTCCAAGGTGTGCGCATACATACACTGTTTTATGAATTCCGCATCTTACCAATCAATATAGAGATGATTATAATGACGAAAGGATAATATAATAATTTATTATAACATCAGAAACAAAGCTTGCCTCCACCTAGTCTTTGCAACCACTCCGACAACCCCAAACCCTAACCTACGAAAATTGGTTCCAGTTAAAATTAATAACAGTAGAGATTAATAATAACAAAAATTATGAACATATCAACATTAGAGATTACAGATACATATGTGTAGCTCAGAAAGCAATAAGATTTTCACAAGGTTAAAGAGAAAAAAAAAAGATGATGGTTAATGACTGTGGGAGAAAGGAAATTTAGTTATAGGGATTTAATTTATTTGGTCGAATAAGAAAAATAAAATCTCAGCGTTCTAAATCTCCCCATCCAACGTCCTCGGTTGTTTCTCGGCCAGCTTTCGACCTGATGAATGAAATAGATGAATTCCTGCAGGACAGAAACGTTTAGTGAGAAGAATAGATTAATTCAACAAACTGATCTTTATTAATAGCATGAGTTGGTGCTGATTCAGGAAACCAAAACATAATATTTTTTATCTTTAATTTGGAATTTTTGACGGACATGGAATTGGTACTGATTCAGGAAACCAAAACATAAGGGGGACGTAAGTATTTCTCAAAATTTAAACTAAAGACAGACCAAATAAGGAAACCAAGGATCGTTTGTTTTTCTTCTTTACTTTCTTTTTGAATTTTAAGACTATCAAAATTAGGTAACCCACCGATCCGACAGACGACCATATATTTTTATATATCTTAGCCATGGGATGACGAAATCGATAGTCGGATTTGTCAGTCTACACAAGCAACACTTCTTTTTATAATATATATTTTCAGAAATACAAATTATAATAACAAAACTACGCAGAACAGGCTGTCTTTTGCACCACATTTCACGTGATCAATGATGCATGTCGTAACCACAACAAATTAATTAAGATATTTCCCACTAATTAACTGGTAATATAGTGGTAGTAAGAGATCGTTCCCACGAAGAGCAAAACAAAGTAATTAATTCAGAAACCAAAACATAAGGGGGACGTAAGTATTTCTCAAAATTTAAACTAAAGACAGACCAAATAAGGAAACCAAGGATCGTTTGTTTTTCTTCTTTACTTTCTTTTTGAATTTTAAGACTATCAAAATTAGGTAACCCACCGATCCGACGGACGACCATATATTTTTATATATCTTAGCCGTGGGATGACGAAATCGATAGTCGGATTTGTCAGTCTACACAAGCAACACTTCTTTTTATAATATGGATATGTAAATGTTATTTAGATAGCAAAACAAAGTAAAAAGAGGGTTGGTTTATGAAATAAATAAAAAGATAACAAAAAGAATAAGATGAAAGGGGTGATCAAGGAATCCTTCGCCGTTACCAAGCGATAACTGGATTAGTATACTTATCTATCTTCGTAAGAACCATTCATCACCAACCGTAGGAAAGCAGCTGGCGCAGTGCTATCCCCAAAGTCCCTTATGTAACTTGATACTGAAGCGCTCGCATATCAAATTTTATCCAACTGAACCACCAAGTAGTAGCGCACTCAATGTGTAACCCAACGGAAGCTTTAAGTTATGTGAACTTAGGTTGATCCTAGCAGTTAGACTCTTAGCGCAAGGTCCACTTACTAGTGTTGTCTTCACACACGATTGCTCCACAGAATCCCTCTGCAAGGTCTCGCGTTCTCTACTTGTGTAAGGATTATTCAACAATTACACGGATATAACCCAATACTAGCAATAGAACAATTAATAGACTAATCTAGTATGCATCCCAAATCAATCTAAGAATCACTCATAAACTTTAGATGTAGTGAAAACAAACGATAAGATGATTAAAACTCCGAACAAACTTGTATAATAATAAAGCTTCACGCTAGAACATTGAATTCATCCTTAACCAACAATAGTTTAGCTTCTCATCATTACGCAATTACCCGGTTTCCCCCTAAAGGGGTAAACCCTAGAATATTAATGAAGAACAAAGTATAATATGAGATGTAGAGATATGATATGTGTTATTAAGAAGTCTCTTATATAGGTATTCCAATTGTTGAAGTGACCGTGATCCAAATCCCGTGTAAAGTTGGTTGTGACCACTTGCCAAAAACTAGCTTACATTCCAAAATAAGCTCACGCCCAAGTCTTGGTCGTGAGAAATACTGCAAACACCACTGATGGGCTCACCCGAATGTCGAAAAGATCCAGTCCATTATCATCGTTCAACTGTCATTGGCCTGTCAGTTTCTGGGAACTGACAGGCATAGTTTTAAGCTACCCAAATTCCCCTCGTTCATTCCTCGGACACAGTACCATCCGTGAGTTTTATTTTCCCTGAGTTTTGGTTTTCCTCCCGTCAGAATCACGGCAACTCAACTCACCAGTCGTGAGTTTTATATTTCCCTGGATTTTGTAAACTTGGCCGATACTTCCACGGATACTCATGCCTCCGTGAGCTTTTTAATTCCCTGACTTTTCTAAAAAACTCAAACTGCTCCGACATCTACACAGCTTCCTCCTTTCTTTATTGCTCACCGTTTACAAACAGCATACTCAACCATCAGCACTGTATTCTGACGATTCTCCATACAAACTAATTTTCTCAAGTTCAACCATAATCAACACTTCCTGCTGCACTTCTCATCATCTCTACCAATTGCCAAAGCTAGAGCGCTCAACTCAACCCCACTTCATCACTTTACTGACTGTTTACTCGGAGTAAAATTTTGATGGGGGCGTTTTTTGATGGGGGCATGGGGGCAAATCATGTCTTGACATGTGTTTTTCCTATTAATTATTTTCACAAATTTTGTTACCAAAAATATCAAGAATTCAAAAGGGTGTTGGTGCCCAGCTTGTTGCCAGGCTACCCACCAACTTTTTGTAATCTGACCTTCAAAGGCTTTTTATATATAATTAGAAGATCATTCAACCAATATAGATAATCATTATTTTTACCAATTATACAGTTCTTTCATATATTTGGAAACAGAATTTGATGAAATAAATTTATAGCAAAGACACGTGTCAAAATATGATTTGTCCCCCATGCCCCCATCAGAAAATGCCCCCATCAAATATTTTTCCGTTTACTCGAGCCTGTGAACAACACCAGCATCCACTATCTCGAGCTCTAAGCATTATCACTGTCATAAACATCATTTACCAGCCATCCCTAATCACCACCAATCACCGATCTCAACTGACCCACCATTCTCGTCGTCACTTCCACTACTGGCATTAACAAACTCAAATGTTCAGTCCGTATACTCCTCTGCTTCGTTAATGGCAGCAATTCCATCTATCCATCCGATCGAACTCACAGATCCATCATCATGCAACAGTTCATCACCAACTCGAGCTCGAATAATACTTCTCCATAACTCCATCTCTTCTCAGCAAACCCATTACCTTCTGATAAGCCTAAACAGTCCCAGCTGACTCTTTCCATCGCTGATGACGATGAACAACACCCTTTCTTCTCGTTGGCAATAGATCCAACCCCATTCTCTGCTCGATCACAACCTTCCAATGGATACTGGTTACCGAAAACCATTAGTACTTCAAGCATCCATCTCCATCTCGTCACCACAGCACCATCTTCTATATCAATCATTTCCAAGCCATGTAATACACAGACTCCTCCTCCGTCGATCATCCTCATTTTCCTATAAGTAGTTCAACTATATATATCACTTCCAAGCTCGAGTTATTGACAGTTTCATAACTCATCTATTTCGATAATGGCAGCAACTCAACTCGGTTCCAGCTCCCACTCAACCATTCCCCGGCAAGCCAACTCCTTCAATCACCGAGTATCATAGACAAAAGTAACCAACGTCAGTGCCATCTACCTACTCCATGTATTCACCTACGGTCATACGCAGCTCATTCTCCAGAGCTTCATCTAACACTGCCAAAAGATCTTGGCTACTATTCTGCTCTTCTCCATCAGCGCCATTAAACAACACCAATATCTCTTGTTCGATAACCAACAACACTACAACGAGCTCCACCTTCTGTTTGCCAGTCGAGCTCCATTCCCTTAACTCGTAACTCAACTACTGATCTCCACCCATCAATCTCCGATCATGACCAGCCTTCTCTGCCAACATCACGATGACCATCATCTCTGCTATGCCAGCTAACCACAATCGAACAACACCCATCTACAGTTTCCATGAATAGCCATGCACGTTAGGCAAAACCCGAGTTATGAAGATGATGGCAGCCCCTATCGAATGAACTGGTGCCTTTATAAATTGACATTCAACTCCTTTTGAAGCATGTCTGCCCCTTAACGTAAGGCGGGCTGCCGATACCAATTCTGTGCTCTTGTACACCTTTCGACAATTTCGACTTGCTTTAACCAATCATAAGTTCTTCATACGACGTCGCATTGACATCGTTCTTTCTCCCTTAGCTTCACCTTTTCGTCCCCTTCGAGATAATATCAAGCACTCCTAATTTTGAATGAGCTCTACTTGGTCTTTGGCCTTTCTCCACTTGTAGACTTTACTTTTATAGCTCTTTTCATTTCTTTTCGGATGATTCGCCTAGCAAAACATAAATAAAAGAAAACAAGAGTAATATACAATAATTTGCAAGAATATATAGCAATTTCTAGCATGGATTCGACACTAAATATATGCAAAATATGCACTTAACAATCAATCTTCATGTGAAGAATATAAACTAACATAATAGTTCATGTGAAGAATATAAACTGCGCATCACAACTAAAGTAATATATGTCGACTTGATGGTGTTTGTCAGATAAATTCTTAGTACCCATTTTTTGTATTGACGGACGATGTTGTTTTGATCTTTCAGTTTCTTGACTAGCTGCAAACCAACAGCTCCATTGTAGACTTGAAACACTCGAATGCCTTGTTATCACGGTTTTCCATAGATCCCTATGGTTTACAGCGAATTCAAGAATCTGAAAGATCAAATGGAAATTTCTCTAGGGTTTTAAGTGTTCATCCGTCATTAACTTCTTCAAGTTGCTTGCAACACATACCGCACACAATGGTCCACGGAACGCTTATAGTAATATTTGGTATTTTAGTTGATATTTTTAGCCTAAATCAAACAACAGTGTAAAAGTGATAAATGCCGGGTACTTTCATAAATTCAACAAAATTCTTAACAATGTGTGAAACAACCAATGAGAAACTTTCTCAATCCTCTATGTGAAACTATAAGGTGAAGTGAGGTTGTGGCCGAGGTTAATTGCATGCCTATTGAAGAAATTAGTAAAACAATTATTTCGTTAAAACAACATGCTTAACTAGATATCCTGACTTCCGATTATCCTGGCTCTCTTTGCAAATATCCAACCAATGGTGTCTCTTGAAGAAATCTTGTGGGAAAATGGCATGCTCGTACTGATAGAGGGACCGAAATTTCTTGCCTACAACATTTATAATATACTGTCAGTATAGTATACAATAAAGACGCTATTTATTGCACTGTGTTCCACCATTTTTATAATAAAGACGTTGTTGATTGATTACACTGTGTTTCACCACTTTTAGAAGGTTGTGATTGGAAACTTATTTTTTCACCCATGTAAGGTGAAGATTTGTATTTCCACATTTACTCAATCATTTTAATTAATAGAGGTTAAGAAATTTCAGAACAAAGTCAAAGACTAGCTGTATACAATTACACCTGGAGAGGCAAGGAAAACACTCTAGGGTATAACTTGTACAAATCTTTAATTAAGATAACATATTGCTGGAAAGAAAAGAGTTTAGGGGATTTGATCTGTAAACCAAAAAAAAAGAGTGATTTAAAAAAAAAAAAATCAATTACTACAAGCCGTAAAATATACCTGGAAACCGTAAAAGAATTGAGTGTTTTCTCTACATCATATATGTTATCTGGAAAATATAATATATAGTTATACAACGAATACGTAACTAACGAACTTCGTTAAACGGAGTGACTATCTACATTAAGTAAGAAATATACACATTAGGAAAGATGAAGCTTAGTAAAAACCCAATGGAGAGGAAATTCATTAAAGAACATCAGAAGTTAGGTGATTTGTCCGCCATGCATTTATTTGGTATTTTAACTTTCTCCTCAAATGTTGATCAGCTGGTGTTTTAACTCTCTCCCCAATACCAGAAAGCTGTATCAACATGAAGACTCTTAACCCAACATTTTTTGCAATTCAGGTAATCCAAAATATCTAATAAACACAAACAGCAGTCGGAAAGGAAAACAAGAATATGCTTGATAGAAGCTTCATTAAAAAATTAAACTTGGTGAGAAGCTAAACTGAAATACGGAGCCTTCCCAGAGATCTATTGTACCTGTGCTTTTACGAATTTCCCGGTTCTAGTTCCACTCCTTACAAATTATACAAATAAAGATAAAATGTTTATAAGATGTACTTTAAAATAGATAATTTCAAGATCAGAAAATAATAAGATATTTAGCAAGTAAAATTATAGGATTAAAAATGAAGCTAACCCCAAAATCATGAATAGGTAGCACCCTCCCAAAACTCTATGGATATTGATACAAGTATCTCCACGGAGAAAAAGAAACCAATAATTTACAGAACATGTAAAGAGGAAGGTCATGATAGTCAAAACTGCGAACTAATGTAATGCAGCTGCAATCGCTTACGGTCTTGATAAAAAGGGAACTTTTGTTAGTGAGAATCTTTGATCTTGGTGGGAGTACTTTAGATGTTTCGATAATCAACATAGAAGAGAAATGTTTGAAATCAATACTACAAGCGGAGAAGAGATTCACATCTTGGGGGAGAGGATTTCAATAGCATAATAACTAATCACTGATTAATCATTCTTCTATTGAAATCCTCTCCCCCAATATGATGTGTATCCCAAACTGTAACCCGGACTTCAAACATTGGCCTCTTATTTTCACCAGCAACGACCTCCTCCCTCTGTTCTTTCACCCATTTTAATGAATTGCAGAGACAAGTGACGAAAATGAGGAAACTTCAGATAGAATTTTTTTAGAGATGAAGTTGTTATTTAAAGGGATTTTTAGGGAATCATTTTCTGTGAGAGAGAGTGGTTTACTGCAAAAAGAGTTGATTTTGTCAACTGAGAGAGACGAAGTGGTGTTTTCAAGAAAAAGGAAAGAAAACGAAGAGACAAGGGAGAGTTAATAGTGAACTGATTTGACTAGACCAGCGTCACGACCAACCCACTTGGGCGTTAATAACAATGGAGGGTAAATGATCCGACGATTCCGGAAATGGAAGGATTGAATTCATTGCGTTAATAACGTAGTAATGTCGATCCTTGCAGTTTGGTGAAATGTTTGGGATTTTGAAAGGAACTTTAGTTAGTCTCCTACAAATTTATTGCATTTTATTACGGTTTTTATGGCGGTCCATTAAGAATGGTTAATTTCCAAAACAAAAATATTCAATTTCGAAAACAATAAATTTGAACCAAAACCCAGATGTGGTTTAGATTCCAAAAAGTCTGCAAGGACCGTCAAATGGACCACATAAAAACCTCGCAGACTCGGGCATTTTAAATTGGATGGAAAAGCTTCAAAAAAAAAAAAAAAATTGGATTGAGGAATAGGGAAGTGGAAAAGAGAGAGTTGAATAACATTAAAGTTTTAATATAATAAGAGAAGAATAATAAATTTCTTATGCACATGTATAAGAAGGTGTAAACCTTAGTGGTTCTAAACAAACCGATAAAAAAACCACTCTAAAACCGAGGTATTCCAAAGATACCCCTAAAAGGGTAATATTGAACCATTTTTAGGGTGTGGTGGATCCCAATTTGAATGCCCTGGGACCCAGTAGAAAGATATTTTTTTAGAGGCGGTGTTAGAGTTGTTTTTGGGCACGGTTCATTAAGAATTTTTGTAATATTAAAGGGTAAATGATCCGCCGATCCTGGGAACGGAGGAATTGAATTGGAAAACTCTAGAAAAAATGTTCAACAATCGGATTTGATCAACGAAGGTGATACTAATCCTAATTCGAAGAACAGTAGAACAAACAAAGATTCTGCAGGGAAATGTATTTTTTATATATTTAGCACTAGATTTCCGAAATGTATATTCTGCAGGGAAATGTATTTTTCTAAACAAACAGAAGAACAAACAATGATCGGATTTCCGAAATGTATTTTTTGTATATTTAGCACTAGATTTTTTTATGGTGAAATGTATTTTTTTGCACTGCCTGTGTAGATGTAATATGTTTTATTGCAGTTCAGAATGAAATTCGCATGTGCAACACCCCGTTAGCACAATATTTCTGATGATAGCACTTTAAAATTTTAAATAACAAGCCTAAAAATTATCTAAAATATGACATGGGTTGTGATATTGATGGGCTGACATGACTTTGATGTCGACATGAAAGTTCTAAAAAAATATTTGCACAAGAAACTGAAAGGGAAGTTGAATTGTTGAATTTCTTGAAATATACGGAAAGTCGATATTGCAAATATTGCATAATTTAGTTGATCATGCAAAAAGAGTTTTTCAAAGTTAAACCTGATCAAGTCTTACCTTCATTCAGTACAATGTCGCAATATTTTATTTCATTTTGGATACACAAAATTGGTTAAAAATACCAAAATCAAAATTTCCTGGGTAAAAATGACAGTTAGATTTAGATACTGTTTAAATGGACAAAAATTTAAAAATAGGCAGGATGTAACCAGTTTCATCCTGCCCATTTTCAAATACTTTTTCTTATTTTTATTTTACACAGGATGCATACAGTTTCATCCTTGTTATTTTTTAAGTTTAAGCCAGGATGAATCCAGTTTCATCCTTGCTATTTTTTTTGTCCATTTCACCTATATAAATCTTTGTTTGTTCTATTGCCATGAGTAGTTTTTTTTTACTCGGTCCAAAAAAACTATTGCATATAAATCTACCAATCTTAATTTCAACCGTTAACTTTGAACGACTGATATTCAAAGGGGTAGATGGTCATTTTATACATCTCGAATTGTGTTCATTTTTTGTAGGAATGTAGAGTCATATAAGAGGTAAATATTATCAAAATATTACACTTAAATTCATTGTCTTTTGGGTGTTGCGGAGAAAATGACGCAAATTTTGTCTGACCTTGTCCATCTAAGAGTGTCCATGGATCCTACCTCTTATAGATATACTCCTAAAGGGTTAAAATGCTGCTATTTATATATACAAACAACTTTTCACATGGTGGCTCCTTTTATTTTTATATATACAAGCTGACTCGAGATTAGAAAATTAGGGAAAGCAAACATCTTTTCACATAGACCAGTAAGCCTGGGATTTTGGGGCAGAGAGAGAACGAAAATGCTTAGAAAAGCAGACTGGATGGAAAAGCAGAGGTCTCGTCTTGTCCAGTAAGTAATAGACGTCTCGTCTATCAGAAACTCTATATGCACCGTGGAAAAACCACCGCAAAATGCACCGGGTGAGATAGAAAAAAGGGGCCCCTATAAATCTCTAGGTGGTGGGTCCCAGAGGCTTGTTCCACTGGGTGAACTATACGTTTTGAGACTAATACCTTTAAAGTTCAAAGTTCACTTTCCTTTTCTTAAGCTACTCGATTTAAACTCTTGTTTGTCATTGTCTAACTCTAAATGTATAGTTTTTTAGTGTTTCTTGTTCTTAACTTTTTTTTTTTTTTTTTTGGTACTGCGTTATTTGTTCTTGGTATCTGGACTTTTTTTATAGCGATTTTGGAGTGCAACTTTGTGCACCAACGGTAAACCAAAGGTAAACATTCCCTCTCTGTATCTGCTTATACTTTACCTCTGGTTATGTGTATTGCAATAGTTAAATAATGGGCAATTCTACACTCACCGCGTTTTTACACCGTGAGATTCACCGAGTGGAACAAGCCTCTGGGACCCACCACCCAGAGATTTATAGGGGCCCCTTTTTTCTATCTCACCCGGTGCATTTTGAGGTGGTTTTTCCACGGTGCATATAGAGTTTCCGTTAAATAATAGTTTTGTTGCTTTGAAAATAGACACACAAGGGGAACGAGAAACAGACTAAATTATTATTAATTCATCGATCCCTATTACATAAATTTCACTATTTCTGTTTCTTTTTTCCTGTTAAGATCTCTTTCATAATCTCTCTCTCTATTTTATTTTTTTTGATAACATTTCATTGGCTTTTGTTAACTTGTATACCCCCGTATACATGTTAAGGTTTAATTAAGAATTATTTTATATCTTTGGAAATTGTTTTTTTTGTCTGGTTTTTCTTGCACTAAAAAAAAAAAATCTTGTTCCCAATGCAATAAAACAAACAAATCTTGTTTCTATTGCAAAAAATTATTGGTTTAGTAAACCTTAATGTGTGTATGGGTAATCCTTTGCGCGTTAAAATCATATATTATCCCAAATTCTGTATATTTTTTTTTTAAGAATAAATACTTGTACTAATTAATTTTCTAAAAAAAGGTACTAAATAAAGAATGGATGAATCGAGAGGCCAAAAGAGCAAAGAAATGGTGACAATGGAAAAGAGATAACAAAGGCTCCCGGTGGAAAGCAGTGAAGAATATCTTCTGTGAAGAATATTTTGTGCACCTTATCAGCAAGTGAAGATTATCTTTAGCACCTCATCCGCAAGTGAAGAATATCTTCTGTGAAGAATATTTTGTGCATCTCATCAGCAAGTGAACCATGCATATATAACCTGGACGGACAAAAAGAAACTGATTCTTGACCTATATATATAACCTGGACGGAGGAATTAGCTTTCAGTTTATTAGTGGTGTCTTCTTTAGAGGAAAGAAATGGCATTTTGTGGTTAGCTTAATTTTTATCCTAGAATTTTACTTGTTGAATATCTAGTTATTTTTGTATCATGTTTCTTCAATCAAGCATATTCTTCTTTTCTTTTCCTACGATTGTGCGTCTTTATTTTTATTCATTCTTGCAAATTTATTTTGTATACCAGGCAACATTAGTCGATCAAAGTTGAGGTAAGACAACTGTTTGTTGAATGTTCTCTTGATTGAAGCTAAACTACGCTTCTCCTTATGAAACAAAACTAATACTTGAACCAAAATTCTTGTGTTCTTGAGACTCTTATGAAAGCCTAAACTATAGAAAACTCTTAGTATAGAACCTACCTACTCTCATATACAACAAATGGCATCATTTGACCCCGAGGAAGATTTAGCAATCACCCAATCATGGTACGCCGAAACTCGTCCTTTAACTATAGATAACAGTTCGGGGGATTCCATGTGGTTGAAGATTTTTAACAAGGGGAGGAACCTTTTTTCAGGGTCAAGTCTAACCATATAGAACCGTTTTTTTCTCTTATACTCAAGGGGAACAAGGGGGAAAAGCGGTTTGATTTGGTTAACTTGATCCTTATGAAAGGTCCTATGAAGTTCAAATTGGAAAAAGGAGAGCAATTCACACCTTCAAAGTTCACTTTTCCTTTCCTTAAGGTACTCGATTTAATCTCTTGTTTGTCATTGTCTAACTCTAAACGTATAGTTCTTTAGTATTTTTTTGTTCTTAACTTTTTTTTTTTTGGTACTACGTTATATGTTCTTAACAAATTCCTGGTATCTGGACTTTTTTTATAGGGATTTTGGAGTGCGACTTTGTGCACCAATGGTAAACCAAAGGTGAAAGTTCCCTCTCTGTATTTGCTTAAACTTTACCTCTGGTTATGTGTATTGAAGTAGTTAGTTGTTTTGAAAATAGATACACCAAGGGGAACTGGAAACAGACTAAATTATCATTAATTCATCCTATTACATAAATTTCACCATTTCTCTTTCTTTTTTCTGTTAATATCTCTTTCATAATCTCTCTCTCTCTCTCTCTCTTTTTGTTGATATCATTGGCTTTTGTTAACTGGATTTTGTTAACTAAATTATGCAATTCTTTCATAATCTCTCTTTGTTAAGATCTCTTTCATTTGCGCGTTAAAATCATATATTATCCCAAATTCTGTTTTTCCTTTGTTTTTCAAGAATAAATACTTGTACTAATTAATATTGTGTTTGTAGGTACTAAATAAAGATTGGATGAATCGAGAGGCCAAAAGAGCAAGGAAATGGTGACAATGGAAGAGAGATAACAAAGGCTCCTGCTAGAAAGTAGTGAAGAATATCTTATGTGAAGAATATTTTATGCACCTTATCAATAAGTGAAGATTATCTTTTGCACTTCATCCGCAAGTGAAGATTAGCAAGACTTAAAGACTAGGTATGGGATTGAGATATTAGCTTTGAAGAATGTTTGAGCCTAGAAGAAGATCTTTAAAGAGATAAAACCCCAAACCCGTTTCCAATCTGAGCCGTCAGATCCGAGTCAGATGATCAACATCCAAGGCATCTCCACATAAAGCCAAACACCTCCTTCATACTTTCATCATCTCCATAACCTGCAAAACCATCAGTTCATCAATCTCTCCATTCTCTCCCCGACAAATCTCTGATCAAGAGCCATCAATCAACTTCCTAGTCTCTTTCTATCTCTATCATAGCATCTTCCCCAAAACGGTAACCCTAGAAGCTATGATTGAGAGAGACAGAGCTAGGGTTTTCTTCAATGGAAAAAGCAAACATCAAATCAAGAATTGAAGAGAAGAATTGCAGAGGGGTTTGTCGGAAAACATGAATTGAGTGAGTGGTTGTTCTCTAAATTATCAAATTCTAGTATTTGAGAAGAAATTGATGTACAAATAGGGCAATTGTTGTGTAAGAAATTATCGGAGTTTAGTTGGATCAATTTCTAGGTAAATATAATTTGTGTTTTGATCATCATGTTCTAAGTTCACCTGCTAGGGTTATTCATGTCAATTTCTAAGTTCATCTAATCTTTATTTGCTACTTGTTATTCATGTTAATGACAGTAATTCTGTTGTGCTTAAATGTTCATATTGAAATTCAATCTTAGGGCTCAACAATTTACTTTCACAGTGTATGTAAGGATCCATTGTAATTAGAATACTTGTACTAATTAATTTTGTGTTTGTAGGTACTAAATAAATATTGGATGAATCGAGAGGCCAAAAGAGCAAAGAAATGGTGACAATGGAAGAGAGATAACAAAGGCTCCCGTTGGAAAGCAGTGAAGAATATCTTCTGTGACGAATATTTTGTGCACCTTATCAGTGAAGAATATCTTTTGTGACATTGTACTGAATGAACGTAAGACTTGATCAGGTTTAAGTTTGAAAAATTCTTTATGCATGATCAACCAATATATGGAAATTAATAAGATTGTTCAAAAGATTTTTAGATAATGATTTTGGTATAAAAATACGGAAATTGGTAAAGAATTTTTATGTTTATTTTTGTTATCTTTTTAGTTTAACATTTTTTGGTATGAAAATTAAAACATGGAAATATTTTCAGTATAAAATCCTTTTTTATGGAAATTCGAATATTCTAAAATCTTTCTTTCCCTATTAATAAGATTTTGACGTAACGTCGCTGCTTGATGGTGTTACTTAACGTCCAGTTAAGTATTTGGTGTAAACCTGGTGTAATTTTTTAATTAGGTATAAATCAACACATAAGTCTTGTACACCCACATTTTTACTAACGGTTTTAGTATTTGGCCGTTAAAATCAGGGGGCTTGGACCAATGACATTCTCTACTAAAGGGGTGCTTTTAAAAAAAGAAATCTTCGACCAATAACGTTACGACACTTGTCTTCTCCAGAATTGGTGTAGTTGAAAGCTTTTATCTAATTTAATTTGAGGTGGTGTCATGCTCACCGTGCAACATGGGAGATCATATGACTTAGCCTTTTAAAGGAGGAGTGATAAACAAAAACTGATTTGGAATAATAACAAACTTTATTAATATACGAAACCCATAAATAAGGAAAAATCCTTTTCTTTCCTTTTTGCGGAATTTATTCTTGATATAGAACCGTGAAGATATCTTATGAAGCCTAACCGTACCAGGAAACCCAACGATCCGATTGACGGCCATATACTTTTATTTATCATTAGTATAAAACAGGGTTTGGACAAGTTGGCCTTTGTTAGTGGTGGTCAGGATTTGTTTGGACAAAGATAAATCATGGGATGTGGTTCTCCTGACCACCCCCTACATCTCGCACGTGTGGCGTTAATTCCAATATTATGAATGAAAAATGAATACTCAAGTCAGGATATGGAAATTCAAAAATTATAAAAGGGAGGTTCGAACTCATGACCTATTGTGTCATAAGAGTGGCCTCTAACCATTGTTCCACCTTGGTTGGAATTGATAGAAAATATAAATCAACAATGGTGGTTTGTTCAACTTAAATACCATAATTGCTTTATTAATTAGTGTTTCACTAATTGCACATAATAAATAATCTATTCATTATAAAGTGTTTTATTAATCAGTCTTTCACTAATTGCTCATAATAAATGACTAATCATTTTTTAAATATAAATGTTTTCTTAATTAATTATAATATTTATTTTTATTAATAAGTAATTTTGATAAATAATATCAATAGACATTTTCTGCGACAATGAGTAGTAGAAGAGGTGGAGGCCGAAAGATTAGTGGTGGTTAAGGGCGGAGCCAAGCACAATTATATTTATTTTTGTTCTTTTATTGTAAAATGGGATACAAAGTCTATTTTTCACATGTATCCAACTTGCCAAGATCCAAGTACAATTATATTTATTTTTGTTCTTTTATCGTGAAATGGGATACAAAGTCTATTTTTCACATGTATCCAACTTGCCAGGAATTTTTTTTCTCTCTCTCCCCTCAAAATCCTGGCTCCGCCCCTGGTTTGTGGTGGAATAAGTAGTGACGGTGAATGCTGGTGAATAGTGATGGACAATATTAATTTTATGTTGTCGTTACCACATCGATAATATCATAGTGTGGAATATGTGGTTGGTTGTTTTTAACACTTATTTCAGGGATGATATCATACAAGATAATATTTTCATGATCGTAGTTGGATCACCCAAATGGTGCCCCTGTTATCTTTGGTACTATATCGTATAAATCTTGATTTTTTAATGTTAAAATAAAATTGATTAAAATACAAAAAAGAATATATACACGGAAAAAAAAAATGAAACTAATCAATTGACGAAATTTTGTTCAATCTAAACCTCATACATGGCATTTGTGATTGAAAATTAGAATTGCGTCCAACAACCTACATGGGATGGGCGGCAGTGATGGTGTCAGTGGTGGAGTCAAAAATTGACATTGAGGAGGCCTATTTGAAGAAAAAAAACATGTAAACTTTGGTGGACTAAGCCATAAATATATATGGACAAAATACTATTTATAAAATAAACTAAAAAAATTACGTAGTTATTAAAAATTTAAGGGGTTAGAGCCAGGTTAGTCAACCCTTGGCTCCGCCACTAGGTGGTGGTGGGTAAAAAAAGTGGATTCATATGGTTTTATGGTGGTGGCGGGTATTGGTGAAAAAAAACATATTCTGCTAATTTCGTAACGCCACAAAATGTATAACGTTATATTATAAAGTATAAAACGTGGTTGATCATTTTAATATTAAAATAAACTCGATAAAACACATGTCCATTTTAGAAAATTGGTGCAATCAATTGACATGTTATGTAATAACTAAACGAACGACACGAATCAAGATCAGAACATATGAAATTATTTATTATCGATTTGTTTATGTAAAGAGTGGTCAAGATTTGACCTTGGCAAAGATAAATTTCAATTGACATGTTATGTAATAACTAAACGAACGACACGAATCAAGATCAGAACATATGAAATTATTTATTATCAATTTGTTTATGTAAAGAGTGGTCAAGATTTGACCTTGGCAAAGATAAATTTACCGCTAGGGTTTGTTCAACTTAACCATTTTTAAATGTTTTATTAATTAGTGTCTCATTGATTGTTCATAATGATTAATTAAATTTCTATTATAAATGTCCTTTTAATAATCTAACATAAATACATAATTTTATTAATAAATAATTTTACTAAAAACTATATTAATTTAATGGTGAGTATAAACGGTGGCGGGTGTTTGTGAATAGTGGAGGCAGTAACATTACTATTGGTGGAAGAAATAGTGGCGGTGGGTTTTGGTAATAGTAGCGTATAATAATAGTTTTTGCTTTTTAGTGAGTTTTATTGACTAAGTAAAAAAATAATCTTCACAAAACGTGAAAGATGTAATTGGTTGTTTTTAGCACGATTGATAAGGAAAAAAATCAAATATTTCGAAGATGATACCGGAATATATAAGACAATATGAACATGACTGTTCGATCACCCGTATTATATAAAGGCAATTGGTGTACCCGCGTAAGAGAACATTATCGCTCTCTCAAGTACTATTACATTCTTTTTCCTGAAAGATCATCAATGTCGAGTTTTTTCGCGACAACTACCTACAAAGACAACAACTTTCACTCAATTCCCGATATAAAACTATATAGTCCGGGAAAATATATTTGCATTCTAAAATATTTGTTTGAAAATTATGTATGTTCATCAAAATCATCATAAAAAGTTAAAAACTCTAAATGCTAGGGCATATGTCATCATCACTTCACGTCCATATTTCATCATCACTTCACGTCCCTTCATCACTTCACCTCTCTCCATCACTTCAATCCCCGACCACCTCTGAGCATAGCCACCTTCTCGGCCTCCTAGTTTCTCTCTCTCTCCATCTTATCTTCTCCCTTATCAAATACAGCAACCCTAGAAGCTATGATTGAGAGAGATAAGACTAGGGTTTCTTCTTCGTTGTAGAACATAAAATCAAGGAGCTGCTTCCCATCTACCGCTTTTTTACACCAAGCTTTTACACCCCTATGTGTCATCAATATCCACCATGGATATCATCCTCACCCTACCCCTCTTGGGAAAAATAGGGGGTCCGCTTTAAAAGTGAGCCAATAAAACGTTGACACATGGGGGTGTAAATTTTTAGCGTTTTCCGACGAACCCCTGAAAATGCTACTCGTCCCCCTCAGAAATCCCCCAAATTTGTCCCCCACCTCACATAACACTAAATAGTGGACCCCCTGCGTTTCTCCGGCACTTAAATTTGGGGGATTTCTGTGGGGGATGAGTAGCACTTCGGAGAAAACACGTTTTGGGTGAGTGGGTATCCTCCCATTATCCAAACAAACAAGATTTTTTTTAAGCATAATAATAAGAACGGGCCCTAGCTCAGCTGGTCATCCCTGTTCCCCAAAGTTTTATGCCTTCCAAAAGGTCCCAGGTTCAAGACCCCAATGGCGTAAGTAATATTGCAGGAATTAACAAGGAAAGTAGTGTTAGTTTCCCCCCTTGTGACATAATTTAAGCCCCCCATCCGCTTCGGCTCCCTTGGCCAGAAGATCCAAGGTTCAAGCCCCCAATGGCGTGTTAGGTGCCCCCCTTGTGACACAATTTAAGCCCCCCATCTGCTTCGTCTCCCTTGGCCAGAAGATCCCAGGTTCAATCCCCCAATGGCATAATATTTCAGACCCCTTGTGACATAATTTAATCCCCCCATCCGCTTCGGCTCCCTTGGCCAGAAGATCCCAGGTTCAAGCCCCCAATGGCGTAATAATGCAGGAATTAACATGGAAGGTAGTGATAATGCGCCCCTTGTGACACAATCCCACCCACCCATCCGATTCGGCTCCCTTGGCTAGGTTAACCATGAGGCTCGCTGGAGTGTTAATGCCCGTAATCCCTGGATTTAACCAAGACCAACCGTTCTTTTTCGGATGGAAGCCCGGGCCGTTCGTTAATGGGTTGGATGCGGATGGATGCCCGGACCCAACTCTTATTAGTTTATATTAATAAAATCACTAGTTGAGCCCAATTTGTTCATTTTGCTTTGTTTCCCCGAAAATGATTTATCCACTTCGAAGTGCAGTATCGTGTGAGAGAGGGTGGGGCCTACTCATGCCTCAAACCTTATCCCAATGCAGAGAGGGTGACTTTTCTGCCGTTGGATCCCACTTCGAAGTGGATATAGCAAAGTCCTTGTATCCTATAGTGGAGAATTCAGTTTGTTCATCCACATGGATGAACAAATGTTTGAGTTTGTTCATTCCCATAGGAAATGCTCTAAGTGCTACACCAGGGCCGTTTCTTTTTTTTTACGATTTTTTAGAACGACCCTATTAATGTAATTTACTTAAAGAAAGATACTCCCTCTGTCCATTTTTATCTGTCCTAATTACTACTCTTATTTGTACTCGTTATGTGGATAATTGAAAGAGCTTTTCAAATATATGAATTTCAAAAAAATCCTGTGTATTTTTTAAAATATATTTAATTTTTAAAAAATTTCATCTATTTTTGAAACAATGGTATTTATGTAAATATATAAAAAATGGGGACAACTAAGTAATTTAGGGGGTCTCCTACCAAAAATTTCTCTTTTTTTTATATTAGTATAAGATAAGATAATATGTGAGAGTGGGTGAAAGCTTAGGGGAGCAATCCGGGGGGCACTTTGCATTTTCGGTCTAAATCTGTATAAAAACCAGTGAAAAACCTCTAAAATTTACATTTTCCCTAAAAATTCAATTGTATACTAAAAAACAATGAGGAAAAGTGTGATACTAAGTAGTAGTCATAGTAGAAACAACAACAGCAAGATGGTCAGAGAGGAAAAACAACCAAATCTATGTTCAATTTGTCATCTTGGAAGCCATGAATCAAAGATTTGTCCTTGGTTGTATTCTAGGTGTAAGCATATACCTTGTAATGGTATAAGACAATTAATTAGATCAAGTAAAACTGAAACCGATGGAAAAATGTTCTTAAAGTGCTCGAATCCTTCCTGCACATACTTTGAATGGTTTGACTTAGCCATTGATGCAGTCAAATGTGTTGAGATCAAGCTACCACTTGAGATATGTTGTTATGCTTGTGGAGAAGCTGCTCACTCCTTCAACACCTGCCCATTGCACCATCTTCAGTGCTTCAAAACTCACTACAAATAAATAATGAATCTGCATTTATGTAAGAATGAGCACAACTTCAACATCGCTTACCTAACCTGCACTGATTGTGATGCTTTCAGATGGGTTTCTGATCACCTATTCATTGCTTCAAAAATAATTGTGATGCATTCGCGTATCCATGTCGATGATGTATGTAAAGATCTTGAAACAAATCTGGTAATGTAATCTGCAACATACTTTAAATAATAATAAAGGGGCATCCACCTATTCGGTGCGGCATATCATTTGTTTTTCTTTTTTCCTACCACTAGGTTGTACCTGTAACCATGTTGTTGTGGTTATGGATTTACGAAATTACTTTATGACGAACTTGAGACAATTGGATTGGGATGCAGGCGGAGCCAAGGTTTGATGAACCCTGGCTCTACCCCCCCCCCCCAAAATCAGAAAAATCGTTAAAATACCCTTATGTTTATCCATTATTTTCAATTCAGAATATGTTAATGTGTTTCACTTTGGTTGGTTTATAATTTGTCACTAATGGAGACAGAATATAACCATCCAGCAACTTAGGTCAAAATATTCCAAACATTTCACACCGTAAACGTTGTAGCGAAATAATGTCATCATATGTCCCACGATGATCAATATTCAGCATTTCTATGTGAATGTGACTCAGTGTTTTCCTCTAACGATGTTTTTGTTTTTAGACAATCGGAGACTAACAGAGATTCAATGGATTTTCTTTAGCATGCAATTATCTAGAGGTTGTGATAATGGAATAATGACGATGGTGAAACTAAATTATTAGGCTTTTAGAATCTTGGGGATTTCAACGTAAACCAACTTGCATAATACTAATTAATAACATCTATTTCTTGAATTGATGGCATACATCATCTTCATTTTCTCACCTTCCTCTTCGCTGCATGATTTGAAATTAAGCAATCTAGAATATTGCATGTGTTTCACTTTCTTTGTTTCGTTAACAGTAACTGATGACGTAACCATTCAGGATTTCAGGTCAATATGTTTTAAAGGTTTCTCAAATATAATGTCATAATGAAAACGTACATCACACCTAAATCACGCTAACGTCCTTCTGGTATCGCACCATAATTATGACTTTTACACATTTTATAGTTTGGTAAACGAAAAAATTGATCACGTGAAATACAGTGCACACGATAGTTTTCACTTCGCAACCTATATTATTATTTAATCCTTTTTGACCATACAAAATCATGTTTGCATCCATTGTAATTGTTTTTATATATCCGTTCTTAATATATTCACGTGAAATAGTTTGGTAAACGAAAAAATTAATCACGTGAAATACAGTGCACACGACAGCTTTCACTTCGCAACCTATACTATTATTTAATCCTTTTTGACCATACAAAATCATGTTTGCATCCATTGTAATTGTTTTTATATTTCCGTTCTTAGTATATATTCAATGACCACGCAGAAGAAACTTAGGTTTAAATGTTGAGGTTATCATAAGCAAAACAATTACCTACGAAAGCTCATTTCTGTCATTTTTTGAAATAAATTTGGTAAATGCTAGCTACTTACACAACAAACACCACACGCATTCTCTCGGTGGTCGCTACAACCTCTGTTGCCTGAGATGAGGGTAACCTTATCTTCTCACCCTTTTCTTCTTGGAACTTGGTAATAAATTTAGCAATTCAGAATATGTCTTTCATTTCAGTTTGGCCCGTTAGTTATTTGTCACTAATAGTGTCTTAATATAACCATTCGGCAATTCAAATCAAAATATTTCAGAGATTTCTCAGCGTAAAATGTTGTAGCGGAATAAGGTCATCATATGTCCCAAGATGATCAATATTCAACATTTCAGTAAAAATGGGACTCGGTGGGACTCGGTGTTTTCCTCTTTGAATGTTTTTGATGTTTTTAGATAATCGAAGAATGACAGAGACACAAATGTTTTTATTTTGAACACAATTATGCATCAACTGTAATAATAGAAGAATGACGATGGTGAAACTCAATTAGTAAACTGTATAGAATCTGGGGCATCATAACGTAAACCAACATGCATATAATAATTAATTGTTTGTTAATGTGAACTGCGGTTTATATTATTCACATGAGCTAGTACGTTAGTTCATGTGATGTTTCTGTGTTGCACCAAAAGTTGTGTAACATATCTCTAATATTAGGTCCCAAATGTGGACTTAGTACAAAGAGAAAAAGATAAGGAAAGAGAATGGAACCTAATAAAATATCTAATAGAAAGAGAGTGAGAAGAACCTAAGAGAGTTCGCACTTCTCCATTAAAACAAAATAATCTCAAACCCTTATTTTAATCACACTAACCTTTCCAACACTAATACAAGAGATTTACCTGATTCCCGTACTAATTGTTGAAGCTCGTTGATGTTATCATATGTCCCAAGATGATCAAAATATAGCACTTCAGTATAAATGGATTAAGAGTTTTCCTCGATTGTAGTCTTTTTCTTGGTCAATTGCAAAGGAGATTAATTAGTGATGGTAACTGATGAATTATGACGGTGAAACTAAATAAAGTCAACCGGCCTGAATAATATGAGCAATGCAAGTGATTTATAAATCTCATACTTTATAGATATTTTTTTAATAGTGAAATGAATGCTTTGGATTCGCACAGTGGCAGCACCTCACCCTATCAACCATCGCAAAAATATATCTGGTGCTTGAAATGAGGGCACACCCATCTCCATTTTGTTGCCTTCTTTTTCCTTGGACTTTTGTGAAGCAGCAGCTCCGGAAAAGACACTTGGCACATCTTGATTCGTATGTATATTTTAGAATGACGAAAACCACATATGTGAGTAGATATTCTAATAAAAATAATTACAATCCTCGTTGTTTATGGATATAATCTTTTCCATAGAGAAATGATGTTGTTTCACAACTTATTCTCTCACCGGTCGCTCAAACCTCTGTTTCTTGAAATGAGGGCATACGTCATCATCATTTTCTTACCTTCCTCTGCGCGGCATGATTTGTATGATTTTGTGTTTCACTTTCTTTGTTTAGATAATTGTATCTCATGGTATATCCTTCTTTTTCTCAAAAAAAAAATGTATCTCATGGTGTAACCCTTCAGGATTTCAGGTCGAGTGTTTCAAAGGTTTCTCAACTCTAATGTCATAACGAAAAAAGTTTAAGGTGGGATGATGTTGTGGTTGACACAAGTAAATTGCACACTCGTCCCTCCATCGTCGCACCTAAATCACGACATTTACACACTGTATTGTGGTGCACGAATAATTAAATCGTGCAAAGGAAACTTTTCACTCTAAAAACTGTATTATTATATAGTCCTTCTTTCTCATACAAAATTATGTTTGCATCCTCTGTAAATCCAAATTAACTAGATTCTACTCCCACAACAAACACCACTCTCATTCTCGCAATGATCGCTTAAACATCTTTTTCCTGAAATGAGGTCATACGTCATCAACCTTTTCTTACCTTCTTCTTCTTGGATCTAGATTAGAAATTAAGCAATTCGGAATATGTTAATGTGTTTCGCTTTGGGTGGTTTGTTATTTGTCACTAATGGAGACAGAATATAACCATCCATCAACTCAGGTAAAAATGTTCCAAACATTTGTCACCGTAAACATTGTAGCAGAATAATGTCATCATATGTCCCACGATGATCAATATTCAGCATTTTTGTGCGAATGGGACTCGGTGTTTTCCTCCAACGATGTTTTTATTTTTAGTCAATCGAAGACTGACAGAGATTCAACGGATTTTCTTTAGCATGCAATTATCTAGAGATTGTGATAATGGAATAATGACGATGGTGAAACAAAATTAGTAGGCTTTTAGAATCTTGGGGATATCAACGTAAACCAACTTGCATAATACTAATTAATAACATCTATTTCTTGAATTGACGGCATACGTCATCATCATTTTCTCACCTTCCCTTCGCTGCATGATTTGAAATTAAGCAATCTAGAATATTGCATGTGTTTCACTTTCTTTGTTTCGTTAACAGTAACTGATGACGTAACCATTTAGGATTTCAGGTCGATATGTTTTAAAGGTTTCTCAAATATAAAGTCATAACGAAAACGTACATCACACCTAAATCGCACTAACGTCCTTCTGGTGTCGCACCATAATTATGAATTTTACACATTGTATAGTTTGGTAAACGAAAAAATTAATCACGTGAAATACAATGCACACGATAGTTTTCACTTCGCAACATATACTATTATTTAGTCATTTTTGACCATACAAAATCATGTTTGCATCCATTGTAATTGTTTGTATATATCCGTTCTTAATATATTCACGTGAAATAGTTTGGTAAACGAAAAAATTAATCACGTGAAATACAGTGCACACGACAGTTTTCACTTCGCAGCCTATACTATTATTTAGTCCTTTTTGACCATACAAAATCATGTTTGCATCCATTGTAATTGTTTTTATATATCCGTTCTTAATATATTCAATGACCACGCAGAAGAAACTTAGGTTTAAATGTTGAGGTTATCCTAAGCAAAACTGTCATCTTTTGAAATAAATTTACTAAATGCTAGCTACTCACACAACAAACACCACACGCATTCTCTCGGTGGTCGCTACAACCTCTGTTGCCTGAGATGGGGGTAACCTTATCTTCTTGGAACTTGATAATAAATTCAGCAATTCAAAATATGTCTTTCATTTCAGTTTGGCCCGTTAGTTATTTGTCACTAATAATATCTTAATATAACCATTCAGCAATTCAAATCAGAATGTTTTAGAGATTTCTCAGCATAAAATGTTGTAGCGGAATAATGTCATCATATGTCCCAAGATGATCAATATTCAGCATTTTAGTAAAAATGGGACTCGATGTTTTCCTCTTTGGATGTTTTTAGATAATCGAAGACTGACAGAGACACAAAGGTTTTTATTTTAAACACAATTATGCATCAGCTGTAATAATAGAAAAATGACGATGGTGAAACTCAATTAGTAAACTATATAAAATCTGGGGCATAATAACGTAAACCAACATGCATATAATAATTAATTGTTAGTTAATGTGATGTGCAGTTTATATTCTTCACATGAGCTAGTACGTTAGTTCATGTGATGTTTCTGTGTTGCACCAAAAGTTGTGTAACCTATCTCTAATATTAGGTCACACATATGGACTTAGTACAAAAAGAAAGAGATAAGGAAAGAGAATGGAACCTAATAAAATATATAATAAAAAGAGAGTGAGAAGAACCTAAGAGAGTTCCCACTTCTCCATTAAAACAAAATCATCTCAAACCCTTATTTTAATCACACTAACCTTTCCAACATTAATACAAGAGATTTACCTGATTCCCGTACTAAGCTGAATCTCGTTGATGTTATCATATGTCCCAAGATGATCAAAATATAACTCTTCAGTAGAAATAGATTAGGAGTTTTCCTTGATGGTAGTCTTTTTCTTGGTCAATTTCAAAGGAGATTAATTAGTGATGGTAACGGATGAATTATGACGGTGAAACTAAATAAAGTCAACCGGCCTAAATAATATGAGCAATGCAAGTGATTTATAAACCTCATACTTTGTAGATATTTTATTAATAGTGAAATGAATGCTTCGGATTCGCACAGTGGCAGCACCTCACCCTATCAACCATTGCGCAAATATCTCTGGTGCTTGAAATGAGGGCACGCCCATCTCCATTTTGTTGCCTTTTTTTTCCTTGGACTTTTGTGAAGCAGCAGCTCCGGAAAATACACTTGGCACATCTTGATTCGTATGTATATTTTAGAATGACGGAAACCACCTATGTGAGTAGATGTTCTAATAAAAATAATTACAATCCTCGTTGTTTATGGATATAATCTTTTCCACAGAGAAATGATGTTGTTTCGCAACTTATTCTCTCACCGGTCGCTCAAACCTCTGTTTCTTGAAATGAGGGCATACGTCATCATCATTTTCTTACCTTCCTCTGCGTGGCATGATTTGTATGATTTTGTGTTTCACTTTCTTTGTTTAGGTAATTGTATCTCATTGTATATCCTTCTTTTTCTAAAAAAAAAATGTATCTCATGGTGTAACCCTTCAGGATTTCAGGTCGAGTATTTCAAAGGTTTCTCAACTCTAATGTCATAACGTAAAAAGTTAAAGGTGGGATGATGTTGTGGTTGACACACGTAAATTTCACACTCATCCCTCCAGCGTCGCACCTAAATCACGACTTTTACACACTAGTATTGTGGTGCACGAATAATTAAATCATGCAAAGGAAACTTTTCACTCTAAAAACTGTATTATTATATAGTCCTTCTTTCCCATACAAAATTATGTTTGCATCCTCTGGAAATCCAAATTAACTAGATTCTAATCCCACAACAAACACCACTCTCATTCTTGCAATGATCGCTTAAACATCTTTTGCCTGAAATGAGGTCATACGTCATCAACCTTTTCTTACTTTCTTCCTCTTGGATCTAGATTAGAAATTAAGCAATCCAGAATATGTTAATGTGTTTCGCTTTGGTTGGTTTGTTATTTGTCACTAATGGAGACAGAATATAACCATCCAGCAACTCAAGTCAAAATGTTCCAAACATTTCTCACCGTAAATGTTGTAGCGGAATAATGTCATCATATGTCCCACGATGATCAATATTCAGCATTTATGTGTGAATGGGACTCGGTGTTTTCCTCCAACGATGTTTTTGTTTTTAGTCAATCGGAGACTGACAGAGATTCAACGGATTTTCTTTAGCGTGCAATTATTTAGAGGTTGTGATAATGGAATAATGACGATGGTGAAACAAAATTAGTAGGCTTTTAGAATCTTGGGGATATCAACGTAAACCAACTTGCATAATACTAATTAATAACATCTATTTCTTAAATTGACGGCATACGTCATCATCATTTTCTCACCTTCCTCTTCGCTGCATGATTTGAAATTAAGCAATCTGGAATATTGCATGTGTTTCACTTTCTTTGTTTCGTTAACAGTAATTGATGGCGTAACCATTCAGGATTTCAGGTCGATATGTTTTAAAGGTTTCTCAAATTTAATGTCATAACGAAAACTTACATCACACCTAAATCGCGCTAACGTCCTTCGGGTGTCGCACCATAATTATGACTTTTACACATTGTATAGTTTGGTAAACGAAAAAATTAATCACGTGAAATACACTGCACACGACAGTTTTCACTTCGCAACCTATAATATTATTTAGTCCTTTTTGACCATACAAAATCATGTTTGCATCCATTGTAATTGTTTTTATATATCCGTTCTTAATATATTCACGTGAAATAGTTTAGTAAACGAAAAAATTAATCACGTGAAATACAGTGCACACGACAGTTTTCACTTCGCATCATATACTATTATTTAGTCCTTTTTGACTATACAAAATCATGTTTGCATCCATTGTAAATTTTTTTATATATCCGTTCTTAATATTATTCAATGACCACTCAGAAGAAACTTAGGTTTAAATGTTGAGGTTATCCGAAGCAAAACAATTACCTACGAAAGCTCATTTCTGTCATCTTTTGAAATAAATTTACTAAATGCTAGCTACTCACACAACAAATACCACACGCATTCTCTCGGTGGTCGGTACAACCTCTGTTGCCTGAGATGGGGGTAACCTTATCTTCTTGGAACTTGATAATAAATTCATCAATTCAGAATATGTCTTTCATTTAAGTTTGGCCCGTTATTTGTCACTAATAGTGTCTTAATATAACCATTCAGCAATTCAAATCAGAATGTTTCAGAGATTTCTCAGCGTAAAATGTTGTAGCGGAATAATGTCATCATATGTCCCAAGATGATCAATATTAAGCATTTCAGTAAGCATTAAGGACTTTGATATATCATTCGTTGCACTGGTATTACGTCTTTTACACTTATAAATATGGTGCGCAAACAATTGATCCCGTTAAATGTGGTACATAATACAAATTTCACCGGATAGAATTTTGTGTTTAGTAACGTGAATCAACATGTATAATAACATAGATTTATCTGATTCATGTATTGAGCATAAATGAGATGGTGTAATCATCATCCGCATATTTTGTACTTAGGTTTCTCTGGTTGCTCGAAATCTATTTCATTCACTACTGATTTCATGATCATCATCATCATCCCATTATTTCTGTTCAAGTCCTGATCCTATCAACTTCTTCCTCTGGCATTGGGGTCTTGCCTTTTGATAGTTTTGAAGACCTTTATCTCTGAACTTCGTTTCAATCTTATTTTTCTCTTCTCTTGGCTTAATTTTCTCTCTGGAAAATGAATATATTCTCTTTAACTTCTCACACCTATTCCTCTATTCCAAAGAGACGCATACAGCGGTTAAATCCAGAGAAAATTGGGTTAACCTACTCTAGATAGTAATAGTAGGGTAATAATAATACCCTACTAAAATGTCATGTCCTTTCAGACGTACCTCATGACGTAATGGTTATACCCGTTAGATTTTGTTTCCTTTTAAATAAGAATCCAGTTGTAGGCTAAATTCGCGACATAATAAGTTATAACCGTTTTTTAAGATGTAATCTGCAAACATACGTCACTTGTTGGTACCACGAATTTTCAAATAATGCCTGCTCAGTAAGGACGCGACTATTCGCTAACAGGTGTATTGGATGTCTATATAAGCTTTACGCGTATCTGTTTGTAGAATTCTACAAAAAGTAACTTCTAAATGCTTGTAATTTATTTATTTTTGATCATCTTTCATCAGTAAAAGCGATGTATATGTTGCCGGAATTAGTAACTACCGATATACTACAGCGCCTCCAAACTGCAGAAAGCGTTTTAGCAAGCAAATATGTATTCAAAGAGTGGAATACTGTCCTTGGGAACAGAAGAATTGGACTCCTTTTTGGTGTCGCACAAATAATGGGGAATGATACTCAACTCTTCTACACATAACAAATTAACGAGGAAGATTTACGCCCGATCCTAACAGCCAACAATAACAGGGGCCCGTTTGACGGAAACTATGATTGGAATAAGTTGCACCAAATAGTTGGATCTTGCAACGGTCTGGTATTATTTTATGTTTCACACCACGTCATACAATATCCTGTACATATTATGAATCCAGCAACGGGTGAGCACCTCCATCTGCCACAACTATGCATCCCAATTGCACGAGACCAAGGGTGGTATGCACGATACAACATAATTGGGGGTTTTGCATACTGTGAACATACCAATGAGTACAAGGTAGTTCACATTCACATGGATGGTAAAGTTCAAGTACACACGCTAGGAGACGATAGGGGATGGAGGAACATAATAAGGGAGATTCCTTATACTTTTCATAGTTTAGGTGTGTTTGCACATGGTTGTATTTTCTGGAAGGATTGTCATATGCAGGATACTTGCATAGTTTCTTTCGATTTGGACATCGAAACATTCCATGCACATTCGTTACCCCCGCCTCATATTCCTGGGAGTGAATTTTGGGTAGATTCTTGTCCCTCACTTGGGATGGTCATGTTCGGAGTTCGCCTTTTTTTTTACTACATCCATCTGGTGTCTGATTAGCCCCGGATAGATTTCTGGACACCCATTTCCGAAAAAAATATTCATATATGGGCGCCTGGCCGGGAATGGGAATGGAATCATCAGATGAGCATTTTCTTGGAAGAGGATAGGGATGAATGGTGGCCGACGTATAAACCGATAGCCTATGGAAATAACAAGGACCTCCTATTTTGGTAGAATATGCGTTTGTTGCGTTACAATACACTCACCAGAACTAGGACGGAAATTTGTGGGAAACTACCGTGGGAAACATGGGTTGCAATTATTCCTCACATGAGGAGCGCTGTCTCGTTGAAGAATTTCGGTGGACAATTCCACTAACACATTCATTAGGTTATCTATGTAGCTTTTTTTTATTTTTTTTTGCTGTTGTTTTGTGTCCTTTGCACGGTTTTCACGTGATTAATTATTCGTGCACCAGAATATTTAGTTATTCTTTTTATATGTTGATTTGAATAAAGAAAGACCCAACTTGAACGAGTGGAAGAAATTGCTCTAATTTGTCGAATGCTTTCCAAACTATCATGTCTTTAACATTTAGGATTTATCCGAATATAGTGGACCTTACAAATTAAAAGCAATGTATATACACTTCGAGAGTAAAATAAGAAGAAAGTGTCCATTTTTTTTCCCGTTGTCCTTAAATATATTTATAACGGATATAGAAACAATTACAATGGATGCAATCATGATTTTGTGTGGTCAAAAATGACTAAATAATAGTATTGGTTTTAAAGTGAAAACTATCGTCTGCACTATATTTCACGTGATTAGTACTTGTATGCAAAGAGTGGAATTTTGTCCTTGCAGATAAAAGAATTGGACTCCTTTTCGGTTTCACTCAAAAAGTGAGATAAGAAAAAGTTACACATCTCTTATACAGAGAACAAATTGAGGAGGAAGATTACTACACGGTGATGGGAGATTTCTATCAGATGTTATTTCGAAATAATGGTACCTGGAATATTATCCAATCCTATTATGAAAATATGTCATACCCAATCGTTGGATCTTGTAATGGTCTGGTATGTTTTTTAATGGTCTGGTATGTTTTTATGTTTCACACCACGGCATACAAGATCTTATTTATATTATGAATCCAACAACGGGTGAGCACCTCCATCTTCCACAAATATGCGATCCAACACCAATGCCACAAATTAGTTGGGATCCACGATACGTCGTAGGGGGTTTTGGCTACTGTGAACATACCAGTGAATACAATGTAGTTTGAATTCAAGTGGGAAGTAAAGTGGACGTACACACACTAGGAGACAACAAGAGCATTGTATTGGATGGGTCTTCGAATATATTTTGGCCGCCTTATAAGCTGATAGCCTTTGGAAAGAACAACGACATCCTATTGCAAAACTACCGCTGTTTAGTGCGCTATAATGAACTCACCATAACTTTGACAGAAATTTCGGAGACAAGGTATGGTACTGCTACATCCAGCAATAGTGATGAAGAAAATGATGTTGAGGAAGAAGGTTTTGGAAGCGACGATGAAGATGAAGATAAGGATTCTGATTAGAGTTCTCCAGAGATTCAGAAAGATCGAGAATTTGTGCATAGTTTCAAGCTTAAATATGATTAACATGTTTTTCTCTAGAGGTTCTTATGTCTGATCTTCTTGTTGCTGGTAAGAATCATCTTGTTCTTGTGTGAAGTTCATATAAGTCAGCCAGTCCAAGTAGTTGTTTTCATTTTGTCGTCTTGATGAAATATATCAGTGTAGTTATAGTAAATGTGGGTGTTTTTCTTTTTAGGAGTTTGAAAAGGGTGTGAATGGATATTTTGAATGCAATGATGTAAATGCTAGAAACCAAGAGTACTGTAAATGCTGATCTCGGTTGTAATGAACTGGGTCTTTTCTGTAGATAGTGTTGAAGGTAGATTCAATCATAAGAGAATTTAATTTTGCAGGATGTTGTAGCATTGCAGGAGAAAATAACTTGGGAGAACATGCAGAAAATGCATACAATTTTCAGGATGTTACCCAGTTACCCTTATAAAAATATTCTTTGGTCAACCAATCAAAATCGAGGGTTTTGTCCACCTACATATTTACTCTTTTATCTAAAAAAACTCCACTGAATACGCGACACATGTGCGACTCATTTGCGAAATGTCAGTAATTTTCCTTGTAAAAAGTAGCACTGAATGTGCGACTCCATTGAGATTGATTAACGACACTTAAAATAATGTGCGACCACGAGCCGACGGCTCTTAACTTAATAGCACAGGTTTTGCGACCAGTATATGATGGATGTGCTACACATGAATGACGTAGGGCCCAAAGCCGTTTAAGCCGACTAAACGCCGGCAGGCTCTTAACTTAATATCACCATATTTGCGTTACCCTAGTGATGTGTGTATGACATATGTGCGACGAATTTTAATGGCTTGATTAAGGAAAATTAAAAGCTAATGGTTACTTTTTCTGGTTCGCATTAGTGATTCTACTGTTTGAATAAGAAGTAAATCTAATTGAAACAACATCCTATTGAAGTCTCAAGAATAGAGATTTGAAATCAATTACACAAGATACTGTTTTTTAGATTGACATGAATCATCATAACTAATCAATTTTAAACTTCCTTATACCATTTAGTTAATCGGCTGCAACAAAAACCTGATAATGATAGCTGATCCACCATCAATGGGAATCCTAAGTAGTCATTCAACAAACGAACCCCACAGAAACGATATAAATTCTAATCAGAACCTTAAAAGACCATCAGGATTTTCCATCACGAGTCTAATTAAAACTCTTTTACTGGAAACCCTGAATCACAAACTTACCAACCTAATCAATACTCTTTCATTACAACAACCATATATTTTATCGATCAAACATCCAAATCAATCATGCACCAGATCCCATTTTTCGAAATGTGCGACCCCAGTCCGAGGATATGTTAGGTAATATATATTTTGTTGGGGGCGAGTTAGTCAAACAATAAAATGGAATGCTATTATGATAAGTTGTGGTATTTTGTGTTTCCTTAACTTCTATTGTGGTACCAACCATCATTGGCCCGAGAAATGGATGGAGCTAAAGTCAGGGAAAATTGTGTTGTAGCTGTGGTTGTTAATGAGTGGAAGGATGAGAGCAATAAAGTCATGCATATTTAGCCGGGGCTTAAAGATCAAAATTTTTTGCAGGTATTCATCTCTCTTTGAAGCTGATTAGACTTCGTGATCTTATCTATTCTTTACTTGCATTGTTTTTCATTTTAATTTTTCTGAAACTAGCGTTGTAGGTATTTTAGATTCTACCTGTTAGTCATATGTTTATTAAGCAAATACATTGGGTGATCATACATTGGTTGGAGCTGTTGTTGTTATTCCTTTACTACCTGTGGTTTTTTATCTTTCTGCGTTTAACTAGCTCTTACAAACATATTTTTTTTTCTACACCGAAATGGATTTGTCATTGTACGTAGGTAGTTTTAGGACAATAATGTCTCCTCTCGCTAAGCTGTAAAAAAGTTGAGCTTCATATTTTGTGCATGTCGGTAGATCTGATAGGAGCTGCTGCAAGTATTTTCTCTTTTGATTTTGGTTCGATCAAATTTGCAAAAGCATATTCACTTTATGTATCTCAAACACATCAGAATTCATATAGCATACGTTAGCCATAGTACTTTTTCACTACAAACTTAAAGTTGAGTGTATAACCTTCCGAGAGGCAAAACTAACAAAAAAAATTCCTTTCCAGAATGTACCTTTCAACCTATTTTAATGTTTTTTTTCCGCTTAATGCTACATTAAGGGATATCTAAATTTCATCTTCATTATGTGTTTAAAATCTTGGCTTCCTTAAATTATCATACCATGACTATTTGGTTTTTCAAATTGGTTTCGTTTTAGTGAAGGAAGCTTGCTTGATTGATTTTGCAAACATTTTTTGAGTTGTTTTTATTGTTCGGTTATCGAGATTGTTTGTTTGATGGTTGGATTGTCTTTGTTTTTGCATAAATTAGCATCTGCAATCTAAAGGTATTGCTTTGTTTCTTATTTGATGGTTTTTTCGTTCAATTGATGTTTGGTTGTGATGGCTGGCTAACAGTCATTTCTAAAAAAACTCCATATTTCCTGAGAATCCTCGGTTTCTTTTCAAAAGAAGCTTCATCTTTAAGTCAATAATATAGAATCCAGGTTCGTAGAAAAGCCCCAATTGGAACCGTTTTTACACATCTAGAGCCGAGCTTAAGCTCGCAACATTTATTACACAACTAGGGTTGAGCTTAAGCTAGCTTGATAAGAGGTATGACACTCTTTTCTCTTTCTGATATGAAACTCTTCTCTTTTCACTATCCCATTTCGCTCACAAAAGTATGTGAAGTGGAAAGGTTACTTACGAGTTTTGGTAATTTTTTGCAAATAGCGAGTTATAAGATGACTTTTATTTTTTTAAAGCGTAGGTTATAGGATGACATCAAGGCACTAGATCATCTTAGATATCAAGAGAACCAGTCCTACATATAACTTAAAGGAAATTATGATAGTTGGGAAAATCCGAAAAACGAACCAAAGTTCCCATTCTTTCTGGTGGTTTGGGTCAGGATACTTCTACTTTCTGGAAATTATATTTGATCATTTTATGTACGCAGTGTGAAATGTTTGATTTATGCCATTATTTGTGTATGGTAGAGAAGGGGTACCTTGAGCTGGTAATCATTGAACATGTAACATCAGGGGATACTCACAGGTGTGCACATTGTTCAAGCAAGAGGAAATGAAGGTCCTTAATTTCCCAAAGACCTTGAAACTTTACATTCCACGGATCACAACTGTAGCTGCTGCAAAAGAATTTGAATCCACTGGGTCGGACAGAAAGGAAGGCCCTTGAGGTAAGAAAGAGTTTGGTACCTTAGATTTAATGTTTAACTCTCTTACTATGAAAAATGAAAAGAAGTATCCAACCTTACGCTTTGATGTTCAAATGAGGTTCAAGTCCTCGAGTATCAAATATGTTTTTAGAATCTGATTAGGTTACTTATCTCAAACTTAATTTTTTCACTTATTTTGTACATACCCTCCATCGTCTCGATACGGAGAACAATATAATGAGTGGTCTTTCGTAGGAGGATTTTTTGTTTTCTTTCTAATTTGTATGGATGCATTTTAGAGTGTGCTATGATGCATGCCAAGGATAAACTTAAGGATCTCAATGGATCGTCTTAGGCAAGGCTCTCTCATTACTGTCGTTTCCCTTGACCATTACTATATGAGCTTGGAAGACTTTGGGATTCCACGAGATAAAAAATTTATCCAATTTTTTTGATAGACCTGGGTATGTAGAGAGTGATCCAAACCTAAACATATCTGTGAGGAGTGGGGTCTTTGACAGAAGGGAACTTGCTTTTTGAAGTTGGCAACAGTTTATGTTGTAATTTATTGTTCATCACATTATATGGACTATCATTTTTCTTATTATTACTATATATTATCACATATTATCCACACTCAAGTTTCTTTACCTTTGTAATTGGCATAATAATCTCATGTTGTAGTTGTTGTTTTTTCGACTATCAATTGAGCTAACAAACAAGATGTAAAGGAATGAAATTATGAAGATAATTTGTTAAGGAACAAAGTATTAGGAAGGGGCGGATAATCAAGGATGGTGCGCTCTGTTGCTCTACCTACATGGAGAAAGTAGAGTCAATTAATCAAGTTGCTTCCATTATTGTCCAGTGCGGAGATTTTGTTTTGTGATTTAGGCATTCTTAAGAGAAAGCATTGGAGAAGGGTGGAACCGAGGAAGGTTCTTGCATTGTTTAATTGAATTTCTTATGATTTTTAATCTCTAATCTTATCAATAAAATGGTTCTTTCTTGATTAAACAAAAAGAAAATTCATTTATTATTCTGCAATGTAGTCTCTCATATTTTGAATTCAAAATCAGTGAATATGTTATCACCTTTGAGTGGTTAAGTCTAACGCCTCAACTCTCACCCAATAATACATGGGATGTTATTCGGTACATGAATGATCCATAAGTTCATATAGAATCTTAAAAATTTCTTTTGGTAAGTTCATTTTAATACAAAGCCATGCAAAACTGTTGGGATGGGGTGAGGCAAAGCCGGGCCAAACCAAATCAAAAATGTATCGCAACGTAAGTGACGAGGCGAGGCGAAAATGAGCCACACCAAATAAAAAATGCATCGTGATGGGGGAAGGTGAAGCTGAACCACACCAAATCAAAAATTCTAAGCGACGAGGTGCCGAGGCGAAACCGAGAAACACCAAATCAAAAATACATCGTGACGGATGGAGCAAACCAAAAATATGGTTAAAAGAAGAAAAGAAAATGATGGTGGATAGTTTTCAAGTCCGCCCGCTACGTAGTACGGGCACAAAATCTTACTCCTTTAAAATCCTAAGTCATATAAGCTCCCACGTCGCATGGTGACCCTTAACCTCACCCTCACCCAGAGAGGTCCTCTCTTTTTGCAGAGAAATTCTCTCTTTTTGTAGAGAAATTTTCTCTTTTCATGCCATGTCATCCCTAATTTTTCTCACCAAAAAAAAGGCCATGTCATTGAGTAAAAAAAATCAAACATTAAATCCTAAGAACAACGAAGAACATAAAATAACCTAGAAAAAAACATTAGCTCAGCTACCATGATTAACGACAAGAAACACAAAAACATCTCCACTTATGATGATTTAGGCTTGCTCGGTTGCTTGCTAAGCCATTTTATGCCCAGTTGAGATTTAGGCTTGCTCCCCTTATTTCCATCTTACAATTTCTTTAGATCGATGAGTTAACTTTCTGTGCATGAAATCATGGATCTTCATCATCAAATACCAGGCTTAAGCAAAGATGTTAGCAGACAAAAAGAAAACAATTGCTTACGGGAAAAAAAAAGGTTTGAAACCCTAAAACAACAGTTTGTTGGTTTTTTTTTAGGGTTTTCATGATGAAGATGAATTGAAGAAGAATAAGGTAACGTATAAAAACCCTAGAATAGATTACTATTATTATTTTCGGTTGATTCTTATAATTAACTATACACTGTGACACAATCTTTGCTCTTTTTTTTTTTAGCAAACCCTAACCAATGTTGATCTTCACAGTTAACCACCACTGTATGTTTTCTCTCCTAGATTACTGTTGGGGTTCTTCTCCCATTATTCTCCTTACGGTATGTTTTTTTAAGCAAACTCTATTGGATTGAGTGACTGAATTTCCCGCTTCATATTATGCAGTTCTTAGAGTCATCTAAGCGCAAAACATATACTATGCTTTGTTTGGAATCAACAATAAAGATTTGTTTTTTTTTTGTATGCAGCTACTACTATATGTTTAGATACTAAAAATCGGTTATCCATCTGGCACGTAGTACGGGAGCCACCCTTTCTGAATTATCAGTTGTTCGTGAGTTATTAGAAGCTTCAGATGCCTGCATGACTGAATGTAGCATTTCTCAAAATAAATAAATAATGAAATTCTTATTTAAAGACCTTTTTATTGTTGTGCACTTAGAGTTTAGGCTTTGTGCAGGTGTTTTTTCAATCCTGTTGCAGTTGTCATAAGTACAAAGTAAGTGGCAGAGAGTCATGTTGTAAACATTTGCCGTTTACCGTAATTAAGAATTGGATAGAGCTTCAGTGCCAACAGAGCTTGGGTTTTAAAGTTGGGATAACTTCTGAAGTTATCGTTCTTTGCTTTCTTGCTGGAAGAAATTAGAGGGATTTGTAGTGATCTACACTACAATTGACAACAGTTACTAAATCTTCAGGATCTACACTGACGATTTAGAGATAAGAAACCTCAGAGAGGTGAAGAACAACTCAAAACTTTTTTCATTCCCAAAACAAGGAGTATCGATCAACACATATAGGGTTAGAGGGCACATGTGCAAAACGCACGAATTAATTGATACACCTTAAGGATTGCTACACCTTAAGAGCACATGTGCCTGTCACATAACAATTTAATTAATACACCCAGAATTTACTAAACACACCCAGGTTCTAGATGCCCATACAAGGGACATGACAAATGCCCATCCCTACAGCTTATACTTGTCCTCAAGTATAAATTTAGGAAACTGGGAGGTGATGAAAGCGGTATCTTCCCAGCAGCAATCGCCCTCCGCAGCATGAGACCATTGTACCAAAATCTGTGGAACTTGTTGACGGCCCTTGATGATAACTCGAGCATCTATGACTGCAACTAGCTTAACTTTCATCAGGCCATCTCTGTCAAGCGATGGCAAGCTTGTTTTTGGAATAACTCCTTGACACACCTTCCGTTTTAGTTGAGACACATGAAATATGGGGTGAATACGAGAAGTAGGAGGCAATTGAAGTTTATAAGCTACCTGACCAATACGTTGCAGCACTTGGTAAGGGCCAAAAATTTTCTCGATGACTTAAGATTCTTGCTTGCAGTGGACAGTAGTTTGGCGATAAGGCTGCAGGCGCAAGTAAACCCAGTCGCCAATCTGGAATGAGCGTTCCACCCGCTTCTTGTCAGCTAAGCGTTTGATACGGTGTTGGGATTCTAGTAGATTCTTCTGCAATACCTCAGATAAAACCTTGCGCTGGTGCAGGTAGTCGTCCACGGTGGGGTGACCAATAGTGGAGCACGAATGCAACCCAAACTGAGGAGGGTCATAGACATACAAGGCCTGGAAAGGTGTCAGCTTGAGGATGGAGTGGTATGTGGTATTAAACCACCATTCGGCTAGAGAAAGCTAAGAGACCCATTTGACCGGGCGATAACTACACATGCATCTGAGATAAGACTCCAGGCAAGCATTGGTACGTTCCGTCTGACCATCAGTTTGCGGATGGTACGATGTACTAAGATGTAGGGAAGTACCAGTAGCTTGGAATAAGGCACGCCAGAAAGTACTTAGAAAGATAGCATCTCTGTCAGATACTATTGTCTCTGGTACCCCATGAAGCTTAAGTATAGTGTCTAAGAAAATTCTAGCTACCGAATGAGCGGTATAAGGGTGGATTAAAGCTGTAAAATGGCTATACTTAGTGAAGCGATCGACAATAACCAAAATTACCTCTCTCCCCTCTGATTTCGGCAAGCCTGTTATGAAGTCCATGCTCAAATGCTTCCAAGCTTGGTCTGGGACAGGCAAGGGTTGGAGTAGGCCGGCTGGAGGAGTGTGTTCGACTTTGTTTTGTTGACAAACATCACATTCCTGAATGAATGAGACTAAGTCCTTCTTCATGCCGGCCCAATGAAAATAAGCTTTGGCTCGTTGATAGCTATCTTGCATGCCGGAGTGACCGCCAATAGCTGAAGAATGGACAGCTGCTAAGATTTTCTGATGAGCCCCACCCATAGAGCCAATGTAGATGTTTCCATGTAGCTTGAGGATGCCTTGAGAGTAGGTGTAGCCCTCTGTATGCCCTGGAGAAAGAAGCATCTTGGGGATCAGTTCTTGTGCTAACTTATCATCTGCATAACTTGCTTGAACCTCCTCAAGCCATCTTGGTTGAATTGCACTCAAGGATGAACAAGATGCTCTGGATAAGGCATCGGCGACTCGATTTTTTGAACCTTTCTTGTAGTGAAGAGTATACTCAAAACCTAGCAATTTGGTGAGCCATTTCTGCTGGAACATGGTGTGTAGCCGCTGTTCCATAAAATATTTAAGACTTTGATGGTCTGTAAAATTTTTAAAGTGAGACCCTAATAAGAATGAACGCCAATGATTTACTGCCATCACAATGCTCAACAATTCTTTCTCGTAGGTGGATAGTGACTTGTAGCGTAGGCCCATGGCTTTGCTGAAAAATGCAATGGGTCTCCCTGATTGCGTCAAAACTGCACCCACACCACTATCACTGGCATCAGTCTCTACCTCAAACTCCTTGGTGAAATCTGGCAGAATGAGTACTGGAGTTGTAGTGACCACTCGCTTTAACTGTTCAAAGGTAGATTCCGCAGCTGAATACCAAGAGAAATTATTCTTCTTCAACAATGCAGTTAATGGTTGACAAATAAGGCCGTAATTCTTAACAAATTTGCGATAGTACCCTGTTAAACCCAAGAACCCACGCAAGCCTTTAAGTGTTGTAGGTCGTGGCCAATTCAGCATACATTCGATTTTGGCTTTGTCAGCTGCCACTCCGTCACCACTAATAACATGACCCAGGTATTCTAGTTGGTGCTGACCAAAACTGCATTTACTACGTTTTGCTAAGAGTGAATGTTCTTGCAAAATGGCTAATGTAGTACGAAGGTGAATGCAATGAGAAGCTAAGTCAGGGCTGTAGACTAGTATGTCATCGAAAAAAACAAGAATGAATTTCCGCAGGTAAGGTTTGAAAATCTCATTCATAAGTGATTGGAAAGTTGCCGGGGCATTAGTAAGCCCAAAAGGCATGACTCGAAATTCGAAATGACCATGGTGTGTACGGAAAGCGGTTTTCTGCACATCGTGTGTGTGTACTCGAATCTGGTGATAACCAGATCGAAGGTCGATCTTAGAAAAGATTGTAGAGCCATGTAGCTCAGCAAGTAACTCATCTATAAGAGGTATGGGGTACTTATCTTTAATAGTAATGGATTTAAGCTTGCGGTAGTCCACGCAGAAACGCCAATCGCCGTCTTTCTTCTTGACCAATAGTACCGGAGAAGAGAATGGGTTGTGGCTATGCTGTATCACCCCCGTGTTGAGCATTTCTTGAACTAGCTTCTCAATGACTGTTTTCTGAACAAACGGTACTCTGTAAGGCCGCTGGTTCGGTGGAGTTGAGTTTGGTACCAAAGGAATGTGATGATCGTGTGCTCTAGCTGGTGGAAGTGCGGTTGGCAATTGGAGGACAGAATTGAACTGATCTAAGACTTCCGCAATTGGAGCTGCAATGGCAGTTGATGCCGCTGTAGCCGAGATAGATGAAAGTTGACCAAATAAAACTGGATCACCTCTGCGAAGAAGTTTCTTAAAATGCCTGCCTGTCATGAGAGAGATGTTAACTGCTTCTTCCCTGTGACCAATCAACTCGATATTAGTGCCATTATGTTTAAATGAAATGGTGAGCTTCTTGAAATCAAAAAGCATTGGGCTCAATTCACGCATCCAGTCTGCACCGAGAACCATATCACAACCTCCTAAGTCGAGAAGGTGCAAGTCATGAGAAAAAGTGTGACCCTGCATAACCCAAGTAAACTCTGGACATGTAGCTTGACTCAACAGCTTGTTTCCATCAGCTACTGTAACCTGCAAGGTTTGAGTTGGGAGGATGGTGCAGCCACTTCTCTTGGCAGCAGATGGATCGATAAAACTGTGGGTACTTCCGCTATCCACTAGAATATTCAAACCTTGAGTCTTCACCTGTCCTTTAATCTTAATTGTTGAGTGAGAGACGTTACCTGCTAGGGCATGGACTGAGATTTCTATTTCTTCATCCACTTCGACAATAGTTGGACTAGAGCCATCATCCTTTTCCGTAGAGTTTAACTCTTCTTCATCATCTGCAACAATCATATACAATTGCTGCTTTCGACAGTCATGGACTTTTATCCATGGTTCATCGCAATTGTAGCATAACCCTTTTTCTCTTTTGGCACGCATTTCACCATAGGTAAGCTTCTTGACAGGATGCATTTTAGGGCTGGTGGCAGGGCTGGTAATAGTTGGTGCAGTAACTGATGTGTTTGGGGTGAAAGGTGTTGTTTGGTTGGGGAGTGTTAAGGGTTTACCCCCATAAGATTGTCGGGTGAAGAACCGTGGTTGGGGTTTTGCAGCTTTGTCAAGGATACACTCCTGTCTTCTGGCTAGCAGGATAGCTTGTTGCAAGGTAGCAGGGGTAAACATTTGCACTACTAACCGAATATCTTCTTTTAACCCACTAATGAAACTCTGTAGGAAGTATTCGTCAGATAGGGCTGGGTTTTTAGCTAACATCAAGGCTTTCAATTCTTCAAACTTTTCCTAATAATCTAAAACTCTAGTTGTTTGGTCAAGCTTGTTAAATTCACCTACAACATTGTCATGGCCTAAGTCCTGGAACCTAGTACATACATCAATAATGAAATCTTCCCAATACAAATTACCCTTACCTATTTGGTAGTTCTGGAACCAGACATCAGCTTTGCCATCCAAGTATAAGGTTGCGATGTTTACCTTCTGTTCATCATTCAGTTGATGTAGAAGGAAATATTTCTTGCATTTACGGATCCAAGCTCTAGGGTTAGTACCATCAAAACGTGGGAAATCAACCTTAGGCCTGTAAGGAGCAAACTGATTCTCACCCGATTGATGATGTGTATTGAATCGATTTGTATGAAGATGTTGATAATCCTGAAACTGGTTGCTAGACGAAGGATCAGGAATGTCTTGATTTTCCCAAGGACGATGAGTCTCACCACCTTGATGGTTACCCCGTGAATAGACAGGTCGATCGATAAGCAATTGTAATTTCATTCCCGGAAGTTTGTGAAGTACGCAGAAGATGCAATTGATTTTCGATATCAGCCTTCATCTGTGCCATATCCTCCTTTACTTCTGCACTGAGTTCCTGCAAATCAAAGCTCAATTTCGTAGTAGTATCATCCAAGTGCTTCAATCTAGTGCCGTCAGCCATATTGGTGCCGAGGAAAGACCCTCTCTGATACCACTTGTAGTGATCTACACTACAATTGACAACAGTTACTAAATCTTCAGGATCTACACTGACGATTTAGAGACAAGAAACCTCAGAGAGGTGAAGAACAACTCAAAACTTTTTCATTCCCAAAACAAGGAGTATCGATCAACACATATAGGGTTAGAGGGCACATGTGCGAAACGCACGAATTAGTTGATACACCTTAAGGATTGCTACACCTTAAGAGCACATGTGCCTGTCACATAACAATTTAATTAATACACCCAGAATTTACTAAACACACCCAGGTTCTAGATGCCCATACAAGGGACATGACAGGATCACACTGTAGAGGTGAATCTACAACATGAGTTTCTTGATTAGACATTCACTTTATGTTATTCAACGAAACAAGGTATACTCTTTTATTTCTTTCTTCAGGACTTTGCTCATTTTTTGCCTAAATAAACTTACGCAAGTGTAGGAAAAATGGTAGTCACCTTAAAATTTGTACTTTGGTAGTCACCTTAAATTCGTACAAGACATTTACATACATATATTGTACACAGGTCATTAGAAAAAGAAGATGGACGCATTTAGTTTTCCATAGGAGGCCAGCGCTTTTCTCTTTGTTCAACTTCAGCAGCAGCATATACCATAGCAGGCCAGCGCTTCCCAGTATCCACATCTCAGTGATCAATAATAACAACAGCAACCAACTCGAACTCTTTTGATTTTTATCCTGTGTTGCAACGATACAGATAGTGTATCCGATACAAGATACTAATACGTTACTCCGATATACCAACAGAAAAATTACAATACGGCGATACGGCATACGCAATATTAATCTATAGTAAATATATTTCATATAAATCAAAGAAAATTTGGGTTTGGTGCAAGAATGACTATCTACTGGTTCTAGAGGAGATAAACAGGAGAAGGTAAATCAGAAAAAGTTAGAGATATCAGATAAG
Source organism: Papaver bracteatum (assembly GCA_023529315.1). Lineage (NCBI taxonomy): Eukaryota > Viridiplantae > Streptophyta > Magnoliopsida > Ranunculales > Papaveraceae > Papaver > Papaver bracteatum. The sequence continues at coordinate 205,208 of JAJJWX010003621.1, forward strand.
CATTGGGTGGAGGAGAGAAGATTTGATAAAAATCTTAATTTTTATTATTAATATATAGAATATATTATTATTATTTTTTAAATAATAAAAACAATATCTTCTTATCTTCTTCTTCCCGCTTCTTCTTCTTCTCCTTTCTTCTTCTTATCTTCTCCTCGCTTCTTCTTCTTCTTATCTATCTTCTTCCGCTCCTTCTTCTTCTTCTCCTTTCTTCTTCTTCTTCCTGCTGCTTTTTCTTCTTCTTATCTTCTTAAATAATAAAATCAGATAAGTATTGGCCACTTCTTATCTTCTCCTGCTTATTCTTCTCCTTTCTTCTTCTCCTCTCTTCTCAGAAAAAAAACAAACAGGGATTGAGCCGTATTGGCCGTTTGGATACACGTATTCGCATAAATACGTATTGATACATTAAAAAAAAAATTATGCCGTATTGTTGCAACACAGTTTTTATCACATAAGCAACTGCATCTATTCTTCGGTTCTTCTTCATCTCGAACAGCACAACGATCTACCCATAAAACTCAACCATTATAACATCAAACTCGATAAAATCCAGACTATACAGCCGGCAACAACAACATGTAAAGGTGAAGCATGCATGTTTTTAGTTTTAATTTAAGCTTAATTCGTGTTTTTGATATGAACATGGAGTGAAATTGCATTTTGATCTTTCGTAAAATCATGATTTGTAAGTAGATGCATAGGATGTCCTGTTTATATATATTTAGGCAGCATCTAGGGATCATGTTGAGATAACCTGTAGGTGTAAGATGGGAAATGGAACATCGATGCTCTTCTTTTGGTTTTGGAAATCATGGTAAGCATTTCGAAAAATGTCAATAATTCTTAAATAGCTGCATGATATCGTTAATTAATTATTAACTCACATGCAGGCTATGCTAAGAATGGCCAACAATCAATTGGAGGAAAAATAAATAAAACAAAAATATGCAGTAAATTTTTGACCTTAACACCGATCCACACAAGACACATTGTTTTTTGTTGTTATGATACGATGACGAGTACATGCGTTGCAAAATGGACAAGCTTCACAGATGAATGATACTATATAGGATGTCTGGCTTGCATCCAGGAGTTCACGGAGATGGAAAGTATGCTTTGCAGTAGATTGCTTGACGGACCAAAGGTAAATGTCATTAACCTTTAACTGAAATGGTTGTTCCTATATCAGCTGAAACAGTTTACCATACTAAGCGGGGAAGATACTGGAAGGAACTCTGGCACAACATATGAAGTAGAAGAAATCGAAAATTTACCCTACAAAGGTGCTGTGGATGCATGCTACAAAGGTGCTGCCACAACAATTTTACCGATAGTAAGGCATGTTGTGGCTGGGCAGAGGGAAGCTGCCTAAAATTATATGTATAGGTATTGCAAAATTTTATCTTAATTACATATCTGATCGGAATCTCTTACTAATTTTTACAGTAGTAATATTAAGAAGTTGGAAGAGAAAGCAATTTTTATTCACTAAAGTTGTTTTGCTAATAATTTTTGTACCATCCTTTTTATTCAATTCATTCTCTTTTTCTTTTTAGTTTGATTACTTACTTAATTTGTTGATGTCGTTGTGGTTGAAGAGTGTGTTCAAAGGTAAGTAAATCGAAAGTGTTTTTGAGTTTTCATTATCAAAATAATTACTTGCATTTCTCTTATTCACTGATCATCGTCTCATATGTAGTGTGATATGATGTACATCGTTTAATTTATTAATTGGCCCATCTTTCCGTTTGTGTTGTTGCAGACGATTTGCATATCGATAGCAGTTTTGGACATATTTATTTGAATAAACCTATGAAAACCAAATGGATTAACAACTTTGGCAATGGATGCTAAAGACTGGGTTGTTCGTAACTCTAAGAATGGTAAGTTGCATCTTGGGTTCGATCTCTTGGTTTTTCTTAAGTAAGTTCTATGTTCATTAGTTTTTCTTAAGTCCATTTTATGTTATCTAACTACGTTTTTATTAAGTATGCATATGGATTTACAATTTTTTTATTTTCTTTTGGTAAGGCAACACTAATATCGTTTTTTTTTTTGCTCGATAAATAGAATTACATTAAAGAACACTAATATCGACGTTTTCAGTCTTCTATGAAATGCATGAGTTTGCAAGGACGTATTTGGTTAATTATCCTTCTTTAACTTTCCTCCTGGTAAGGGCTATACTTTATTGGGAGAGAGAGAATGTCTGGATTTCTCACAGCAAAAACGGTGAGAAGTTCATCCTCTCAACATCATAGGTTAGGGTTATTGGATTCAAATCAGCAGAGCGGACATGGTTTCCAGGGAACAGCGAGGGTATTGGAAGGATCTACATCGTGGGTTGACAAGGCTCGTGGTACGACAACATCAACGACATCGACAGAGAATGATTCACAACAGTGGACAACAGTATCAAGGAAGACGAACAACAGGAGTAAGGATTTTCAGGCAGGGAAAGAGATCAGTATTGATTGCAAGTATAAGACCTTCTTTCTAACTTCTAGATCAAGTGGCATCTTCTTTGATGAAAGAACCAGGAATACAAAGCAAGTTCTACAAGTGGAAATCAGCAACGAAGGGGTTATTTGGATGAAAAACATAATGAAAAGAGAGACTAAGAAAAGTTTCTATGGCAAATGGTACTGGACTTTTCATAGAGAATCGGAGCACATACTTTTTTCCCGTGATCAGAATAAATTTGGTGAGTTCTTCCGCGTCTCATACTCCCGTGAGAAGATTAAGCACTATATGTGTTTTCCGGCTGAAAATGAGACTTCTGGTTGGTTACCATTCATCCATGGATTCACTAACATTTTTATACAGAAAAATTCATCTTCATGGGCGAATCCTAAGCAAGACTTGCCTCCTCCCTAGAGTGAGTTGCGAGCGGTGCTTCGTACTAACTCTAAACCGGTTGAGACACAGGTGGTTCACTTTAACGGTTCTAAACCACAGAGTAACTCCAATAGTAAATGGGATCAGGCAATCATTATAGAAACCTCCATTGAAGTCACCTCTTGGAACTCGATAGGAATCGAAATTGCAAGACGCTTCTCAATGGATATTGGCTTTGATATATTTCCGTTCGCTTCAAAAAAGGCATTCTTCTTTGCTTCCTCTGAAGATAAGAAGAGGTTACTTACCAAAGGTCATTGGGATTTTGAGGGCTTGTTCATTAGACTGATGCCTTGGTGGAATACATCAAACTCGGTTGCTTTACCAACTATTCAATCGGAGGGTACTTGGATGGAAGTGCAAGGAGTGCCTTTCGACCTATGGGAAACTACTCTCTTCCATGAATTGGGTTCCTCTTTTGGAGGCTTGCTGGAAGTTCACTCCACCACGACTAACTGGGAAGATGCTTCAGTTATCAGACTTAAGGTCAAGAACTACAACGGGCTTAACACATCTTTTGTTTTTCGTTTTGGGGATTCATCCTTTCCAGTTCTTATTACTTCTTTCAAGGTTTTTAACGGAGTCTTCGATCTATCAAAACAAAGAGTTCTGGTTCAGATGCTGGAGCTTATACCGGCAACGCCGCCGGAAGATCTGGCAACTAAATTGGCTTTCAATGCTGACTGGTCAAAAATTCCTAGGAATATTTTAAAACCACTTGATGAACGCAGAAAAGACATGCTTAGGAAATATTCTCACGCGGAAAAAGGGAAGGTAATCATTTCTAATTCAAATTTTGAATCTGCATATAACTCGAATGGGAAGAGCACGCGGACCTCGGTTTCAGTCCCGGAAAAGGACTCGGATTCGGTTTCGGACACCACCCCGGTTTCAGATACCTATCCGGGTTCGGATACCCAATCGGGTACGGTTACACCAACGGATTCGGATTCACAACCGATGGATAAGTGTACCGGTCAGCTATCTCCACATGCAGAGGACTTCACGACAACACCAACGGAATTTCCAAATTCAAATCAAACTCCTACAACGGAAAATTTACAAACAGAAGATGAAATAAATGAACTTCTCAAGAAGGCAGTATCTATCCCTTATCTTCAGATGGTCGACACAAATGATATTACAAAGGGTAAATCCACAACTACTACCATCGTATCACACAAACACACGGCTAAAAAAGATTCTTCAAGGACATTCGACTTCTTCTTAAGCACTGCGGAGAAATGGAGTACTTTGAAGTTGAAGGTAGACCCCGTTCTGAGAAAGGATTTTGAAAATGTAATTATGCAGATGGTACATATATGCCCCAAATTGGGTATTCACTTTAAGGGATCACAGGCCGAGATAGACGATGCTATGCTGGATACCCTTAGAAGTCATCTCCAAAATTTCATCGTGGAGAACAAAAAGGTATTTTAGAAGTTGATTCTTTATGTGGTTTTTTGGTTTTAATCTTTGATGGATTTTAAAACAATAAATTGGAATATTAGAGGTCTTAATGACTTGAATCGGAGAGATATTGTAAAAAAGAAGATTCATGATTGGAAACCAAATATCGTTATGCTTCAGGAGACCAAAATCCAACAGTGTAATGACTTATTAGTTTGGCAATGTTGGAGTAATAAGGCTGTCAAATGGTTGGATTCTCCTTCTCAAGGCAGTTCTGGTGGAATTCTTTGCATGTGGGACTCTTCAAAGGTGGAGGTTATTGACTCTTTAATAGGCCCGTATTCAATTACAATTCATTGCAAAACAATCGCCAACTCCTTTGAGTGGATGCTCACAGGGGTGTATGCTCCTTCGGCTTCGAATTCGGATGAAGTAAAACTTTTTTGGAGAGAGATCGAAGAGGTTAGGTGTTTGTGGAATTTACCCTGGGTAATTGGAGGGGATTTCAATGAGATAAGATTCTCTCATGAAAGAACTTCTGGTGGAGATTGTACTTATGGTATGAGGAAGTTTAACAACTTCATCTCAAGGCATCATCTGATTGATCTTCCTCTACTGGGTGCAAACAACACTTGGACTAACAACCAAGTGCAGAGTATAAGAAGCCGCATTGATAGATATGTTATTTCTGCCGCCTGGGAAAGTTTTTACCCCCAAGTTATTCAACAAGCTCTGGCTAGACCCTGCTCTGACCATAATCCAATTGCCTTAATTTGTGATGGTGTAAAGCATGGACCCTCGCCTTTTCGCTGTGAGTATTTCTGGTTCTCTCATCCTCAATTTTTCGCTTTTGTTAAAGAACTGTGGCTTTCCTTTTCTGTTACAGGCAGTGCAGGTTTTGTTTTATGTAAAAAGATGCAGTTGCTAAAACCACTATTGAAAAAATGGGGTAAAGAGAACTTTGGGGATCTTGAATTAAGACTAGAAGAGATGGAGGATACCTTTACTGAGCTGGACCTGCTAGAGAACTCAAGCAATGGCCTCACAGAAGCTCAATGGGAGGAGAGAAATACTGCAAGGCAAGAATATTGTAAACTAACAATTCTTAGAGCTGAAAAGCTGAGAAGCAGGGAAAGAGTCAAGCATATAAAAGATTTTGAAAAAAGCACTAAGTATTTTCACAGGATAGTAAATGATAGGAGAAGAAGAAGCTACATTGGGTCTTTAAAGATAAATGGAAACCTCACTTCTGAAGAGCCTGAAATCAAGAATGGCATTGTGGAGTTTTTTCAAAATATATTTCAATCTCAGTCTCACAGAACAGTAAACATGGAAGGAATGGTCTTCCCAACCATCTCTGAAGAGTTGAGCGTTTGGCTTGAAGAATAAATCGATGAGGCAAAGTGCTTGGCGGCTATCAAAAATCTTGGGCAAAATAAAGCCCCAGGACCGGATGGGTTTCCTATAAGCTTTTATTTGTTATGTTGGGATTTCATTAAAACTGACTTTCTCAACGTTGTGAAAGAGCTGCAGGGTAAATCCTTTCTTGATTGGATATTGAAGAACACCTTCATTGCCTTAATTCCTAAAAGAGATTCTGTTGAAGAAATCAAGGACTTGAGACCAATCAGTCTCATCCATGGAGCTTACAAAATAGTTTCTAAAATTCTTGCTGAGAGGTTCAAGAAAACTCTTCCGGATATTATTTCTCAACACCAAACTGCCTTTGTGAAGAAAAGGCAAATCCTTGATGGAGTGCTTATTGCTAATGAGCTCATAGACTCAAGAATTAGAAGTGGAAAACCAGGGATATTGTGTAAAATAGACTTTGAAAAAGCTTTTGATTATGTAAATTGGGATTTTTTGGATGAAATCTTTCAGCTCATGGGGTTTGGTGTCAAATGGAGGCAATGGATTAGATGTTGTGTTGAGTTCACCAGATTCTCTATCCTGGTTAATGGTAGTGCAACTGGTTACTTCACAAGCAATAAGGGAATTCGGCAAGGTGACCCCATTTCCCCTTTTCTGTTCCTTCTTGTAGGGGAAGCTCTCACTTTTATGATCAAAAGGGCGCAGCAGCAGGGCTTACTTTCTGGTTTCAAATTCAAGGAAGATGGGTTACTTGTTAGTCATTTGCAATTTGCAGATGACACTTTGGTTTTCTTGGATGCTGATATTGAGCAGGTGAAGAATTTAAGACTTATCCTTCTCTCCTTTGAATTGCTTACAGGTTTAAAGATCAACTTTGCCAAAAGCCAAATTTTTGGGGTAGGTTATGAGGGTGATCTGGATGTGTTCTCCTCTATTCTTGGCTGTTATCATGGTAATCTCCCTACAACGTATCTTGGTCTTCCTATGGGGGATAAATGTGGTGGTGTGGTGAAGTGGAATAAGGTGGTGGACAAAGTCATCGACAGGCTGCCGGGATGGAAGAAACCTCTCCTTTCCAGAGCTGGTAAAATTACTCTAATTAATAGTTATCTGGAAAGCCTCCCGGTCTATTACATGTCCCTTTTTGCTTTGCCAGGTTCAGTTAAAAACAGACTTGAAAAAATCATGAGAGATTTTCTCTGGAGCGACAATAAAGGTAGAAAAAAAACCCATCCAGTAAAGTGGATTGCTCTGTGTAGAAAGAAGAAATTTGGGGGGTTGGGAATAAAGAATCTTCAACTTCTAAATCAGTCTTTACTCTACAAGTGGTCTTGGAGATATGCCACAGAAGAAGATGTCATGTGGAAGAAAATTGTTGATGAAAAGTATGGTGTAGGGAGTGCATCCTGGAGCCCAAAAATTCCAAAATGCTCTTTTGGCAGGTCTGTTTGGAGGGCAATCTTGAAGTCTAACTCCATTTTTCGGAAATTTGTCAGATTTAAAGCAAACAATGGCCATACAGTGAAATTCTGGCATGACAACTGGTTGTATGAGAACTCAATCAAGAGTTGCTATCCTAACCTCTTTAACTGTACAAGAGCTAAAAACTTCGCGGTGGCAGAAATGGCTATGAGCACGGGCAATGTGTTAACTTGGAATCTGTTCATCCCTAGTAGAATTAATCCGGCAGCAAGGATCGAACTGAATCTACTTCTAGCTGACTTACAAAATGTTCAGCTCAACCATTCTCAAGAAGATGTGTTATATTGGCCTCTTACTACTGACATGAAGTTCTCCGTAAGTTCTGCTTATGACAAGATTTCAATGGAGGACCTGCCAGACATCTCGAGTGCCTTCTCTTTTCTCTGGGGATTAAATTGTCCCCCAAAAATCGGGTTCTTCTTATGGCTTATTGCGCACGGGAGACTTGCAACTAGAGACTTGCTGCTGCGAAGGGGAATGGACATGCCAGGAAGATGCATTTTTTGTTCTGACTTGGAGACCGCCTCCCATTTGTTTCTCCACTGCACTTTTGCAAACACAGTTTGGGACGCTATTGGTTCGAAATTAAAATGGCTCTATGCAATGCCATCAGATGTTATACCTGCCATTCAAGCTTGGCAATTAAGTCTAACTGACAACGCAAGGTCTGAAATTTGGAGATTAATCCCAGTGGCGGTTATTTGGTGTTTATGGAAGGAGAGAAACAATAGAATCTTTAAAGATGAGATCAAAACGGCTACTGCCGTTGCGTCGAAGGCGGTGTACGTTCTGTTTACTTGGTCGTTAGCTTTCAAAGAGTTGAAGGGTGGACTCAAAAGAGGTGATGAGAAATTGGTGTAAAATTTATTTCAACATAACTTAAGTGTTGTTAGTGGGTGGTTTGGTCTTTTGTGCTCTTAGCTTGTTTTGAGCACATTTCTTTCTTTTTCCTTTGTACTTTGGCAAGGGTGGTATTTCTCTTTTATACCCTCTTTTTTGATCAATACATTTTCTTTACCGATCAAAAAAAAAAAAAAAACTTTCCTCCTGGTAATTTTATGTCTCTCACTATTTTCTTCATGCCCTTTTTTCTTTCTATCCAATTTTTATGGGGACTGTTTTCATTGTCTTTTTGTCTTCTATCTGTTTACGGTGCTTCTAGCATCTTTCATGCTTGACATGGATGAAAGTTTGATCCACGATATTAAATGTAATTATTATGAGAAGTTCCACGACTTGGTTCGTAATGCTACCTTGGGAAGTATATGGGGTAGAAGCAGGGTTTCATCGGGGGGAAATAACTCCGCCAGAAAGTAACAATTTGGTAAGAGTCAAAAATGGACATGGATCAGCAATTTTGCTTATCATAATTTAATTATCTTTTGTTGGTATTCCACTACACTTTTTGATAATTGGATCCTATCTCTGCCACTACAACAGACAGGTTTGCTTTATATTGCAATCCCAATAATGGTTTCTCATAAGCATACAGGTTAGTTCTGGAACTTTATGCTCTTCTACAACAACTGTGAGGCTGTTTTATATTCATAGAATTGAGCATGTTGCATTTTCCTTCGGAACTGGGGTAATTGATGCAGCTGCTTTAAGTACCTCACCACCTCTAGCACAGTAGGACGATAGTTTTGTTGTTTGTATGTTGTTTTCACAAACAACAAAGTGGCTACAAATTTCTGCTTATAATAATTTCTCCTATATGCATGTGTTTGGTATGCAGGTGATTAGTGAACACGTAATATTTCTTCTAAATAAAGATTGGTGATAGTTAAGGGACATTTTAAGAGTAAGGATTGGACAAATAAAGAATGGATAGTTATGAATTATATTTAAACTTAAAGGTCAAAATTTTAATGAAAAAAGCAGGTCACAATTCATATTCTTGCATTCTTTTTATGTTTTCGTTTACGTTACATTTGATCTTTTAAATGATGAGGAGTCATAATGGAAAAAAATGATGGTGATGGCCAAAAGCCTTTGCCTGCGCCTTTCTTAGAAATTGCAAAGCAGTCTCCATGGGTTGGTACAAAGGTATTACTGAAGCCTTTCGTTTTGTATATTATATAATGCAAATCAATAGTTCAGTGGTTTCTCTTAGTTCTTTTATGACCTAAGTCATTTACTTAGGTTGAAAGTTTAGATGTTGTTTCATTTTTGTAATATGCAACTTCTATAATGTCTTAGAACTTCCATTTCCCTTGGCTAGAAATTAAATTAGAGAGTCTGTTAAAGAACTAACTTCTATCTCTATGCCTGTTTATTGATTCTTTCCTAGGTTTTTTACTACCAACACTTATTCCATTTCCATGTGTCTGTTAGTTCTCTACACAGGTTCGCTAATATTGGGATTTTATTAAAAACACTTGAATCAATTTGTACTAAGCCTGTAAAAGAAATCGATATGATATCAGAATTTTTTTTTATTTTTGTTTTCATTTTTCCAATGTAATTCTGTAGTCTTATTAAATATTTGGATATATATAAAGATAGTGATGATGTTCTGTGGAGATCCACTAATTCCTATCATTGTTACTCCTCTTGATATGGGGAATGTGAAACCACAACACTTCACAAGATATAGATGAATAACACAATTGCAGCAATGATCAACTTGATATATTTCAACTTGATCATACTATTTTCCCTAAAAAGTCATTTCTCTTCTCCATGTTTTTCCTTCTTTCTTCTCCGTTCTCTCAGTTGATTTCTTTTTCTTATAACAGGTGATAATATTGTTTTCGATAGACGATGCTTTTATTTTTTACTGATTTATATGTACTTTTACCATTGTGTGGGTTTGCAGGGTTTAACTGTTAAGTGGAATGAAAAGCTATGCTGAAGGGTGAGAATCAAAATACGATGTGATTCTGGAAACTCGGGTGCCAGATGTGACTACTGATGTATTAGAGTTTCCAATATTACATTGCTTCTTGGTTGCTCATATTGCCTCCAGATGAATTCAGATCTAGGGATGGTACGTTCTTATGCGAATGTAAATTTTAGTTTTCATAGAATCAATTTGGACTATAATTTTTTTTTGTATGATTAGCTCACTCACTTGGTGTTTCCTATTTGTCTAAGTCTCTTTCAATTAATGCCAACTTATTTTAATGTTATGTAAGGAAAACATTATTTTAATGTTGTGTAAGGGAAATAAATAGTATTCGCCGGTGAAAAAGATAATAAACGATGGGTCCTTGGGCGAGGCGATGCTGAGCTACACCAAATCAAAAATGCAGCTAAAAGAGTAACCTGTTACTTATGTATTATGTAAATACTTCTCAAGAGGATGATTATAAGCTAAAATCATTGTTTTGAAAATGCTTTTGACTAATTATAAGCATAACCTCATGTTTTGTCGGTTTGGAATCATTATTCTAATTTTAAGGGTTGTATACTCAATAATTAATGCAAAGTACTGTAATAATAGGATACTGATTATAATTATCAAGGTTATCAAGGTTCTGTTGATTCTTACACTTTCTTTTGTTCTGTTGATCATAATTTATCAAGTTTATCAAGAATTTTCTATAATATTGTTTATTCTAATTTCTATTATTGATAAAGAAATCATAACCTTATCAATGGTTGTACATTTATAATCACCATTCAACTGCATAAATACGATTATGATGGAACCTAATCGCTCACACCTGAATTTTATCTTCATATTTAAATTTAAATTTTATCTTCATATTTATGGTTCACCAAATCAAAAAATCCTAAGCAACAGGCACACCAAATCAAAATCAGGATGAGGGGAGGCCAGAGCCGAGCTTTACCCAAATTGGGTCCGGGCGAGGAGAAGCCGAGTTTATCAAATCAAAAATATGGTTCAAAGAAAGATGTTCAATGCGTAGCACATGCATACAACAATATTAGTTCAAATCGGTATGTGGCGAGACGAAGTCGAGATTTACGAATTCAAATCGGGACGGGGAGAGCGTTATCAAATCAAAAATATGGTTCAAAGAACAAAAATGCCCGAGCGTAGAACGGGCACAAAATATAGTCTTGTTTAATTAAAATTACGGAGTATTTTATTGTTGTCCTATATTTGATTTGGGCTATAGTGGGAAATGATCGCATCCAAATCCTGGCTGCTTAAATATCAGATTTCTATAAAGCAATATAACGATAACACGTCAGTAGGATATGCCAACATTTGCCAACTGTGGAAGTGATCTACAATCAGCAAATATATTGAACTGAGTTGAAGTTCGCAAATCGGAATAACGATCTAATTTGAATATTGACAATGCACAAAATGCAAAATTCATGTTCCACATCTCTTTTCTCGTAAACCCTGGGGGTGAGCATTTTAACCGTAATCTGCGGATTTAACCGGGACTAACCTTGTTTTTGTGGATGGATTGCCTGATCGTTCGCTAATGGGTTGGATGTGGATGGATTTCCGGATCCAACGGATAACGGATTGGACCCGGATGCAACCTTGAATATCTGTTGGACATCCATACCCGTTAAATTAAGGGAATTTATATGGCTTCTAGAAAATATATAAATAGTTTTTGAACTTTTAAGGTGTTTGGTTGGAGTGTTGTCCATGTCACTTCTATATTTATATACATATATAAAATTTGTAGGTTCTATAAGAAGCCATCTATATTGGTTTTATTTTTTCATTATAAATTTTAACTAACACAAATTCATTGGATTATCCGCACCCAATCCGTACATCCATTGGATGTTGGATTGGATGCGGATGCCAAATTTGAAATCCGTAGTGAATTGGATTGGATCGCGGATGAGGTAAAAACCGGTCCATACCGGCCCATGCTCACCCTCACTACTGCCTAACCTAATGGACCAACTGGTTATTTAGCCCGTTTCAAGTCATTCTTTGTTCAGCCTATTTGTTCTTAATGGGACAAGAAGGTACTTGGAGCCCATAATATCTTCATAATAGTATGGTAAATTTGGAACCCTGTTTTAGGGCATACCCAAAACTTTCAGGGCATACGGAATAAAGACAAAAAAGGGTTGTAAATAGCAAAATCAGAAGCCCCTTAACCAAATATTTTTGGTAATGGAAAATCTGCCATTTTAGGATTAGTGTTAATACTAATGATTAGTTATAATAATTCTGATTAGTGATTAATGACTGATGATTGGTGATTAAGATTATTTAGTTATAAATTTGTGTAGATGAAAATTTTTGAGTAAGAAAAAAAAAGTTAGGTTTTTTTGGAGAAGGAGAAGGGGAAAGTGAGAAAAAACTTGTATTTGATTCAATGTATGAGGAGGGTCAATCTTCATCTAAAAAACCTAGGAAATACATATCAATTACAACAATGATCCGGAAATGGCTGATTTCTTAGATTATGAGAATACATAAGCACAAACTCAAACTCAAGGTGATGTTTTTTATGAGCCAAATCCGGATGATGAATACATATATGAGGAACCCAATGCTTCTAATATACAGGTACACTTCTATCTCATGTTTAATCTCACTTTTGTAGCTTAAAATCATAAAAAGTTTGTGTTTTTTCACTATGGTTCTAATGAGTCGGAATATGTTGAAGCTTAATTTATCAGCTGAACCCACCTGGATATTGACAACTAATGAATAGTTCGGCAAGCTGAAAGTGTTATGATTATGAGCCGAACCCACTTTCTAGACCCTTGTTCGGCTTATAATGAAAATTGATAACAAGCCGAACACATTAAGTCAAGGGTTCGGCTAACCCGTAAAACATAATATGAGCCGAACCTACATCTAGTTTATTTTGCAAACTAACAGAGCATGGTTCGGCTTAAATTCAATATTTTATAACAAGCCGAACCTATACTGAAAATCATAACTTTGACTAGGTTCGGCGTATATTTGGTATACTATTTCAAGCCGAACCATTCATATACACTTTCAGGCTGAAATTTTGAAGAACAGTTCGGCTTAAAAAACAACAACTTTATGAGCCAAATCTATGCATGAAACCGTCTAAAACCCAAAGTTTTATGGAATTGACCCTATTGAATCGATTAAAAACATTAAATAAGACATTGGGTTTGTAGAACTTACTTTCTTATCCTCATTTCAGGAGTTGGTGCTTCGATTGATCACGGCGATAAAAAAAAAAAATCTCGCGAGAGAGAAGAAGGGTTCGGCTAGAGAAGATGAAGAAGTTATATAGAAAATGATTTTGATTTTCTTAAAACTGATTTTAGGTTTTTGTATTAAGGGCAAGGGTAGATTAGTAATTAAACCGGTTGGAGGGCATATGGGTAAGTAAAATACCCAAGGGATACCCCTTATAAGGATATCTTGGATGGTATTATTGGTTTGTATGCCCAGAAAGTTTTAGGCATGCCTTCAAAGTGAAAACAGAGTTCTAAAGTTTTAGGTATGCCTTAAAACAGGGTTCTAAATTTGGAGCTGCCCGTGTTTGGATAGTTACGACGAAATCGACGCATACTTTCTGAGTAAACCCGCCAAAAAGAAGACCTAACTTCGATCATTCCTTTTTTCGCTTGAGTCGTTTTCACCGGAGTTGTTCTGAGTCTGCCATTCTCTACCACTAAAGGTTACAGGTAAGTAATATTTACTGTTCATTTGTTAAATCTTCTATCTCAATGATCTTAACGAAGATTTCTAATTGATTTTTTAGGGGTTTTTTTTTTCAGTTTAAACCCACCCCTAAAACCATCACCTAATTTGTTCAGTTTTAGTTTTTACTCTTTCGCTAGGTTTGTGTTAATGGAGGAAGAAAAAGATGCTTTCTATGTTGTCAGGAAGGGAGATATCGTTGGTGTATACAAGAGTTTAAGCGATTGCCAGGCCCAAGTTGGAAATTCTGTAAGATATGTCCTATTAAATATGTCTAAATTTGTAAATGGTGTATGTATTATTTTGGGTGTTCTTGGTATCCGGTAAAAATTGAGATTAATAGAAATGGCATGGAGGTGTTCGATTATGTTATGTTGTTGTAGTATTCATTCTTTGGGGACTGATAAAGTGGGAAAAGGGTCATAGAATATTGCGTGTTTTAGTAGAGTTGCAAATTTTATAGTGTTCTTGTCTTTTATGTTAAACTTAGAGCTCCATGGGGAATTTCAATTGAAATCTACTGTTGTGCTCTTCAAATCGATTTATTATTTGACATTTCCGCAACTCTTGGCAGTGCTTTTCCAATTGCTAAGACATGTAACTGATTCTCTTTTGATAGGTATGTGATCCTTCTGTTAGTGTATTCAAAGGATATTCTTTGGCTAAGGAGACCGAGGAATATCTTAATGCGCGTGGTCTTCAGAATGCCACCTATACCGTCAATGCAGCAGATGTAAATGAGGACCTCTTTAAGGATCTCGTACCATGTCCCTTTCAGGTTAAGTATTTGAGCACTATAGCTTTCAAATTAATATTAATGTAGTCGTTGGCCATAGATTATATCTTCTCCTTGTTATGGTAGGGGAGAGAGCTTTATATTTGCTGGCTGCCAAATCAGACATCCTATTTCCGGTCTTATTTTTATATTTTATTATTTCAGCAACCACCTTCCTCCAAAGGAAAATTAGCAGTTAAAGTTGGCCCACAAAAGAGATCACATGAAATGTTGCAATCAGGCAATATAGTAGCTGTAAGTAAAATTACAAATCTTAAATCATTAGAAAATTTTCGTTGAAATGGACCTTTTCCTTCCAAAGTAGATTACATGAACTTCACACAGTTTTCAAGATTATACTTGTAGTAGACTAGCAGTCTGTTTTCTGCTGTTGTGTATATTGTTGAGTTTATGGTTGAATGCTATACTGGTGAGTTTGTTGATTCTTTGAGGTGGCATTCTAGCTTCTTGTATTTTGTCTTATTTTCTAATTGTTTTTTTTGTTTTTTGCAGCAAATAAATGGTTCTAGCTTTCATGCAATGGGTCCGAGCAAGATAATCAAACATGAAAGTTCTGTACAGGAACAAGTGAGTGCTCTTATGTGGTTCTGAAGCAGTATTAGAGCATGGAGTTGACTCTTTTATCTCTTTCTTTCTTTTTTTTCGTTAGAAGGGTTTATGCATAGTTGAATTTGATGGTGCTGCAAAAGGAAATCCTGGACCAGCTGGTGCTGGAGCAGTACTTCGAGCTGAGAACGGGCAAGTGGTATAGAATTTTCACCCTTGGCTAACGATTTTATCTGTTGTCTTTCCATATTCACAATGGATGGCTCTCTGACTCTGTGTCTTTACGAAGCTCTGTCGATTGCATGAAGGTGTTGGTGTTGCTACCAATAATGTGGCTGAATACCGGGCGGTGCTTTTAGGGGTGAAACACGCCCTTCAGAAAGGTTTCAAACGAATTTCTGTGCAAGGTGATTCGAACCTCGTAGTTATGCAGGTTTGTTTGATACAGTTACTTATCTTCTCTGAAATTCAAGAAGCCTGTGTGACCTGTCAATATGTGGTTACTTTCATCATGATACTAATTTGTGAAAACTATAATTTATGGTGACACTCAGTGTGATACTTGAATTATCTAATGTCACTTATAGATTGTTAATTATTATCGCGACTAGATAGACTAGTTTCCTCTGCGCTTCCATAACTTGATTGACCCTCTTTTAATGAAAGTTCTGCTCGTTCCTTCTCCAGTTGAGGAAAACTTGCAGTGCATGGAATCCATATCTATGTTGGCTCTTTTGTGTGTATTGACCCTCTTTTAGTGAACGCTCAGGTGCTCCTTCTGCAGCATACATTTTTGAGGAAAACCTGCAGTGCATGAATCAATATCTATGTTGGCTCTATTGTGTGTATTAACTTGTTCTTATTATGTTAATAAAATTACTGATAATTATTTGCTGAAACAGGTTCAGGGTAAATGGAAATGCAAGAATGATAACATGGCAATGTTGTGCAAGCAAGTTAAGGAACTTAAGGATAAGTGTGTCTCTTTCGAGATCAAACATGTTTTTAGGGTAAGCGTAGCCCATATGCTTCTCCCATATCTCGACAATTCTTGCCTCTTTTGGTTTCGTCTTGTCACATTTGGAATGATTCAAAGTTGTAATATTTTCTTTTGTTTTTTTTAAGGATTTTAACAGCGAGGCAGATGCTCAGGCGAACTTGGGAGTACATCTAAGGGGTACGATGAATCTAATCTCTATCACTCTCCCGTCTTGCATTTAAAATCATCAATAGCAGGGTAACGAGATGTTTCTGTACTGTGCAGATCATCAAGTGGTCGTGGTGGATGAGAACAATTAAGTTGCCGGATTGGTCTGATGAAGCTCCACTTGTTACTGCGCTATGTTCCGTCTTAAAAAACAGCTTACAAGCATCCATCACATCTCCCACATGTTTCAATTGGCTCAGTTTTTGGTTAGCCATTTTGCAGGTTAATGTGTTATGTACCACATTGCCATCTTTAATCTTCGGCAATATTCTAGGACCGAGGGGTTTAGCCTTGTCGCAAGGGAATACTAGCAACGGTTTTTCTCATCATTTCTTTCTTAATCTGCTACAGCTAGTTCAAAGCTACAAAAGTTGGATAACACAACTATTGGTGTATATTATGATCGCATTGTACTAGTTCTCAGTCTCGTATCACTTTATTACCGTTCCATTATTTTTCTTGAAAAACTTTGTTTTTTTGATTACCTTAGGTGAAGAAGGAGAATGTCAGTTTATGGTCATCAAGAATGTCCAAAACTGGTGAATACTTCCTGGAATCCTTGTGATTAAGAAATAATTAAATAAATGTCCAAAGTTGGTAAATACTTCCTGGAATCCCTGTGATTAAGAAATAATGAAATAATAGAAATCAGTAGACTTGATGAAACTTGAAAGAGCTGTGTAGGAGATGAAACCTACATCAATCTAAAGGAATTTCTGTTTTCATTCATGAGTTTTGATTAACATTAACATACATTGTATGAATACAATTACGGAACGGTTCAGAGTGAGACTCTCTTTTTCTCCCATCACTCGGTCGTTCTCTTATTTACAACAACAAGAAGAAAAGGTTTTATTTTACATTCAACTTCAATAAACGTAGTAATTGAGATCAAATGTCAATACCTTGAATAAATTTCTTGGAAACCCATTTCTTAGCATCATATGAGACCTTGATATCTTCAACCAAAACACTTCTCAACTTGGGCAACTCCATCAAAATCACATCCACACCTTCAACTCCCACCCTTGAACACTGCCTGATATCCACATTCTCTAACCCTTTACAGTTCTTACACATTAAAACCATAGCAGAATTTGTTATCCCACGACACCCTCTCAGCTTAATGTCAACCAAATTCTTACAAGAAACAAGCATAGACACCAATTCCTTATCAACTAACATTTCATTAAAAGACAAATCCAATTTCCTTAATCCCTTCAGATTTTGTCCCAATGTAGTTAACAGACCAGGTTCTCTCTCAACAACATCACAATTTATAAGTGCTAATTCTTCAAGTTTCATACTATCTGCCCCAAGATTCTTAAGACCTTCACCTGTAATAAGACAACAACTTTGTAGTCTAAGACTTACAAGACCATTAAAACACTCCCCAATTGCAGATATATGATAGTTATCAAGGTCTAATGGTAACCGAAAATCGAGACGCTTAATACTCGATTTAGTACTTGTTATAAACCTATGCAAACCTTCTCTACTACATCCGTCGTATAAGAGCAGTGAATCCAGTGAATTACAGTGTTCCGACAATTGAAACAGAACAACATCAACAATTGTTCTACTTGTTCTTACCTCAATTTGTTCAAGATTCTTTAAACATTTAAAAAATGAAGTAAATGAATCACCATACCCGATGCTTTCACAGTTTTTTAACCGTAAATTCCGAAGGTTTCTGCAATTCTTCCATAACCAATTCATTCCATGATCCTCAGCTCCAATACCGGATAAACACAGAGTTTCTAAGCACAGCCCAGATTTTCCAGAAACATGAGTTTCCTCCTCGGAATCAGAATCATAATCAGGATTGGAATTGAGGCTGTTGAGTGTTAGATAATCATCATATTTAGGGCTTGAATTAGTAAAAGATAGGTCTTTCAGAAATGGGAAATTCTTAAGCCAGTGGAAATTCAAAGGTCTGGATGATGAAACATGAAGAGAAGAAAGATGTTTACAGGAATTTGATACAGATATTAAAGAAGATGGAGATATAGGCCCAGCTAAGAATCTAAGTAGATGAAGATTAGAACAATTTGAAGCTACAGACATCAGAACATGATCACAACAAGATGAAATTTTGGAGTTTGGGTTTGATTCTGAGACGACTGTAATTGAAGAAAGATGAGGGTGATTAGAAATAAATGAAGAAATTGAAGAAGGGTTATTATTATTCTGGTTTATACAAATTGAAAGTGAAGTAATTGAAGTTCTGTACAGGTTTAACCATCTTTTAGAGACCAACGAAACTGATGAGGATGATGTTGAAGGTACACGCGTGAAGATTTCTTGAATTAGTTCATCACATAGTAAATTCTCCATTAATACAGAAGAACAGAAATTTTTCTAGATAAAGATGAAGAACCAAAGAGAAGAGGAAGGGATTTTAGAGTAGGTAAAAGGAGGAATTTATATAACATAAGTAGCACCATTTTGGGTGTGAATAAAAAAAGGGAGTGGCAAAGGAAGTCCGCGGCACGCTATGAAGGTCCAAACGAATTATGACCGTCTGATTGCGGTGATTATTGGAGATGAGTATAGGGACTAGGAGGATGGCGAGATGAATATGTCATGATGCTTTTTTCTTTTTTCTTTTTGTCTTTTTATTTGTTAATTATTAAGTAATACTGTATTTATGGTGGGTGTGGTCCATTTTTGTTTGCAAGGAAGGGTCGGCCAATTTTATTTTATTTTCATTTTTTTTTGTTGTTGTTGTTGAAGCATGTATATATTAAATAAACTAGGAGGAAACCATACGAGGGTATCTAGTACCTATGGAATTGTCGAGTACAACTTGATTAATGAACTTGGAATTGTATGCTCTCAAATTTTGGTTCCCAGATTTCCACAATTTTGGTTCCCAGATTCCCTGTGTGGCTTCAATTCGCTGCATGATTAGCAAGGTCGTTCGTTGTTTGGTTTCCTCCTTTATAGTTATGCTTAATGGCTCTGTGTGGTATCTGATTAATACGGTGGCTCTGTGTTGACCAATTATTGTGTGTATACATGTTGATGGTTTCCTACAAAAATAAAATAAAATAGTATTTTTTTTTTATATAGACAACGGTTTTTAATAAGGCTAATGATCCCCTTCAACTACTGGCATAAGCCAAATAGGAGGAACATACCAGTACATAGTAGAATTGTTGTTTTTAGCCCAAATTGCAAGTTCATGAGCAGCAAAATTACATGTTTTAGGTTGAAAAGTAAAAACACATCCGACTAAAGAAGAAGCAAAAAACGGAATATCTTTGAAGATGGCATCAGTCCTTGGAATACCATCAAACCTTTCAGAAGAAAATTGGTTGATGAGATCTTTTGCATCACTTTCTATGATAATGTGAGTAAACTTTTACTTCACTGCCTTCTTTAGCACTGCCGAAATAGATATATCTTCAGCTTCTTCAGCAGATTCCACATCAAAAACAATAGATGCACAAAAGGTAGCGTACTGGTAAAATCTCTCATCACATAGCCTGCACCATTTTCCAGAGTGGTATCATCAAAAGCACCATTAGTGTTACATTTTATCCATCCAAAAATAGGGGGCACCCAGATATCATTATAAGGTATGGTTATACTAGAGGGGATCTGAATTTTTTCCTTTCTAGTCGGAAGCATGGCTTTTGCTCTATTGATAACATTTGAATAGGTTTCCTTAAGATTTATGAAGACCAAATTATTCCTACTACTCCAAAGAGACCACATAATGGCCACAAAAAAACAATGTCTATCATCGGGAATTCTAGTAACAGGGTCGACTAATCAGAAGTTCAGCTAATCAATAAAAAAATTATCTATGAAAACATTGGTGTTGGAACAGAAATAGGCAAGAGAACAAACATGACTAGCAAAAGGACATATAACCAAAGCATGCATAACAGATTCATTAGGATCGAGCATCTGGAACAATCAACAGAATTCATAGGCATTCTAGAATGAAGAACAGTTCTAGCAGAAAAAGCATTTTTAGCAGTTATCCAAACAAAAAGTTGAATGCGATGAGGAATACAAATTTTTCAAATGTACTTCTAAAGTTTATTACTAGGGGAGGACCTGTAGATGGTGGATTTTCTACAAAGTATAAAATCGTGAACCCATAATTATACGAACCTCTGATCCAGCAATCAGACGTGAGTACTGAGACACGGGTCTCTCATCGAATCCTCTGATTGAGAATACTTTATCTCAGAGTACATGTAGATATGTGGTCTCACGGCTAGACAACAACATATCTCATGAATACTGAACACTTCAGTAATTATTTCTATATAGTATCACGAGATGGACGGCTCCTAGACAGCTTTCTCTGCTAGTATAGAGGGATAACTTCTTCAGGATACAAACAACGAGTTTACCCTGACTATATAAAGGATATGAAGCTCCAGCAAGCTCATATCGGAATAATTAATGCTCCTAGATAGCTTGCTCTGCTAGTATAGAGCCATAAGTTAATTCTTCCTAAATTCTTGGATTCATCCACAGAATTTCCGAAAATATTAAAATATTTTCGCAGATATTTCATTACTGCAAACCATGGTTCTTCCCAGCAGAAATCCATGGGTTAGTAATAAATATTCAACGCACGGGCGTCTGAGCTACCTCTGAGTAAGCCCCGATTTAAATGGTGATAGTGTACTCAACGACGATGCACTAACAATCACCGCACGAACGAGTATTTCAAAATACGACGAGACGATGAACCTATGCAAAATAGGAAAGAAAATAATAAATAATTAAAAATTGACCAAGGCGTTGGGAGCATGGGCCCATTGACCGGACGACCGTGTCGTGGTCAATCCCACGCCAGATTCATATTTTTATCATATTTTTTGTTATTTTCCTTGAGTTCATGAAAATTCTTTCATTTGAACAAATATTCTTCATTTGAGGAAACTCCTCAGTTTCATGGTGTTTCTTTCACATCAAAGAAATAATATAAAATTAGGGAATAATATTGTGGGGCATGACCATTGGCCAATCGGCCATGCCTTGGTCCCAGCCGGCCCCACACCTCATGGTTCCTCATTATTTTATTATTATTTCTCAAATTTCATGAAAACTCCTTAATCTCATGATATTTCCATGGTCCCATGAAAAATAATATAAAATTAGGAAAACCGTGTGCACGGGCCATAGCCGGTCGGCCGAGCCCTAGATGGCCCCACATGTCCCTTTTTATTATTATTATATTTTTCATGTTTTCATAATCCCATGAAATTCCTTGATTTCATGATATTTCCTTCAAATTATGAAATTTCCTTTAAATTGTGAAATAATACATAAAATTAGGGAAAACGCACGGGACCGGGCCCTGGCCGGCCAACCATGCTCCAAGCCGGTCCCACACGCCCACACGTCCCTTATTTTTATTTTATTTTTTATTTTTTATGTTTCCCTCATCTCATGGAAACTCCTTGATTTGAACAAAACTCTTTAATTTTAGCAAAACTCCATGATTTTATCATATTTCCCTAAAATCATGAAAATATTATGAAAATTTTGGAAAAACGTGTGGGATTGGTCCCTTGGACATGGCTGGTCCCACGCTTCATAATTCTTTCACTTTTTTATTATTTTGGTTTCTTCATATTTTCTAAAATGATTGCTCAAACGCACATCCGAAAATATCAAAATACTCAGAACTGAGATACGAACACTTTGGGGACATGAGCATGTTACCTTGACTAACCAAGGTTGGATCTTTGGCTCTCAATGATCCGGTCTTACATATGTTCACAATTTGACCTAATTTTCGCAATTGCACATATTAGGTCCAAAACTCTTCCAAACGACTTGGAACTTCATGGAACGATCAACACTTGATCTCGTGACCACCCAGGGCCGGTATCATGACCCCTTGGTCGGTCCTCCACTTCTTCATAATAAATTAGGTTTTATCACATAATACTGAACCCTGCAGTAATTCGAATAAATGATTAAACCAACATTTAATCATTCTTTCATCAACAAGTCACCAACTCTTCAAGAGGTCTTGGTGTTTGCTCACGTGATCATATGGGTGTTACATGATTGACCCACGGTCTCATGAAACCAATCCTTCCTTCCCTCCATGGTTCAATTCCTAACAAACCACAAAGTGGTCATCAATTGATCAAATTAGGGTTTCTGAGTCCAAGGATTATAATTCCAGATTCAAACACTAATAAATTTATGACGATCTCATGATCAATATTCTTATTAATTATGCTCGGTTCAACTACTAGTATTTTAATTAATATTTTATTTTGGTCACGCTTCCAATAATTCATCAGATGAGCAACACTTCTCAGATAAGCAATACTTGCTCAAATCAAAGAATATTGGTTCAACTATCAATATTAAGCAAATCATCAATGAGCAATACTTTATCGCCTCAACTATCAACGTGAAGGTCATACCCACGTTCAATCCATGAGTTTCAGAATATTTTTACAAAATCATGTTCAACTTAGTGAATACAAGGACTCATCGTCACATGATATCATGAAGCCAGTAACCGACTAAACTAACCACGAGACGTCTATCGTGTCACTTGGGGGGATATCAACTAGGGTTTTGGTCTGGCGGTCTACGGCACGTGTGTTCAAATACACGATGGAATGTGAGCAATTCGTGCAATCAGTTTAAGAAGTTAAAAAAGTAGTGGGTGGAAAATCAACCAAGTCTCCGCACGATGAGCAACTGGTTTCAAATACTATTTCCATCTATCCACTCTTTGATTCCATCAACTATCACACTTCATGGGATCATGGTGTCTACAATTCTAGATATATAAATAAGTCTTTGAATCATGATTGAAAGGACAACAGCGTCAACAACGAAGAGAATCTCACGTCTCACCGAGATCAACAACTCATCAATTGAGCAATTACTCTCAACTGAGCGATTTCAATCATTCAGAGCTTATCATATTCAGAATTCACAACACACCCACAATCTTTGATTACCATTGATTCCACACATTTCTTAGCTTCCCTCCTACAGATCAACCCATCCTCTCTTTGTGACCGAATTTACTCTGGAACGGCCATTGTCTTGGTTTAGGCCGAAGTACTACAGATTGATCTCTCGAATTCAAAGCATCCCCTTTGTAGCGGTGCATCTGTGTGAGGTTAAGCATTTCACTCGGTTCAAGGAGTCTCCTCCGTACGGTCGTCTCCTTAATTCCTTAAAAACCAGCAAATCGTTTTTCCCCATATACAGATTGGCGACCACAGTGGGAGATTAATATCTCGGTTGCAATTCCAAATTCATCGAAATGGTTGGTCTTAGGTCAGGGTCAGTTACAAATCCTAACGCAAATATTGCTAGCACTAGCAACAATGAAAATATCCCGGAAACTATTCCAGCCACTATCACTGACGGTGGTGACGTTACTCCTCCTCACGCCAACACGAAAGGTCATCCTTTGTTCGGCCGAAATCCCGAAGAAGTCAGAGGAAATCCACCCCCTACCATTATTGATCTCATCAAAGCTCAAGAAACTCTTGCAAAGAATCAGACGGATATGGCTGCAGCACAACAAAAGCTATTAGATCACCTGAAGACTCTTACTGATAAATTGTCAGAGAAAACTCAAGACAAAGGGAAAGAGAATGATAAGTCCTCAAACGCTGTTGATCCTGAGGTAATTCCAATTCACACAGTGAATGACGACGAAATCAACAAAGCTACGGGAAATTCGTCAACAAAAGAATCATCAAACTTCATCACTCGGGAAGACTTGGAGAGCCTTCTAGAGAATCATGGAAAAGACAAGACATCACATGTTCATCGTCACCAACCCCCTTATCCTGCTTCTACACAGAAGATTCCCCTTCCAAAAGGTTATGTCTCTCCAACTTTCACTCTATATGATGAAACCGACAATGCTCGGGAACACGTCTCTCGTTTCTTTGAAGCCCTAGGAGAGCATGAACATAACCATGTTATTCGCCTCAAAGAATTTTCAAAATCTTTAAAAGACAGGGTGTACACCTGGTACAATAATATTTCACCTGGAACCATCAACAATTGGGGATAAATGATTAACTCCTTCTAGAAGAAGTACTTCTTTGTGTCAGAACAAGTCACTCTCTCTTACCTTGGAAGGATGTTTCAGAGGGACGGTGAAAATCCCAATGACTTTGTGAAAAGATTCGGAGTCCAATCCTTGGACTATCATGATCCGAACGTCATAGAACAACAACTGGTGGACTTATGTATCAACGGCATGCTCCCGGCCTACAGAGATCTAATGGAGAATCTTCGATTCCAGACTTTCTCAGAGCTCCATGAAGCAGCGAAGAGGTCGGAAACCACTGCACCTGCTCTATTAGAAAGAGAAAAATCCACAAAGACTGAAAAAGCACGAGACACTCGAGGAAGCAGACGTCTGGTCAAAAGGCAGTACAATCTGCATCCTTCCACAAATGCTATCACGGAAGGAAGCAAATAGAAAGCTGAGCTACAGCACAAGCATACTTCTTCCACCCCTTCAAAGGTACAAAAGAAGGATAACGTGCAAACTTCTCCTTAGCATACAGAGGATCCAAAAGCACCTTACTTTCCTTGCTCCATTGAAGAAGTCATCGAATTGCTGGAAGCCTGGATTCAAGACGGTGCAATCAAATTTCCATATGTCAGGAAGGAACCAACTGAAGAGGCTATGGAAAATCCTCGGTACTGTCGCTTCCATAGGTTTGTCAGCCATCCCACAAGCGATTGCAAGACTTTGAAGTGCATATTTAAAGAAAAGGTCGAGTCAGGAGAACTTAATCTTGGGGCCGAAGGAGTGTACAGAGATACCCTTCCTATCAGGGCTTTCTCTATTTCCGAAGCACCAGTCAAGGAAGCAGTTCAATCATTAATAGAGAATGTCTGCGAATTTCTCTATCTATCGAAAGTGCAAAGGGGAGATATGCTTACGTATTTGAATCACATAGTTTCTGGGCAACGCCTGCTGATTTCAGATATACCTCCTGAACCTTCAGCCGCTGACAAAGAAATGTATGACTGGGGACTGCTCACCACAGTGCACATCAAAGGAAACGTATTTAAAAGGGCGTTTGTTGATATTGGTATTGATGTCAACATCATTCCTTTGAAGACCCTTAGGGCTGCCAGCATTACTCAACAAGAGGTTACTCATGCTTCCACAACAATCAGAGATCATGAAGGAATTTCCAGGAATGCATATGGCTTCATCAATATCAAAGTCACAGAAAGTTCGGTCTGCACTGAGATGAAGTTTTACATAATCCGGGAAGACCCTGGATATGGCATGATCCTTGGAAGGACTTGGATCCATACTGGAAGACTGACCTTCATGTATTCAACACACTCCACTACTGACAGAGACTCTGAGTCAGAAGAAAAAGAGGAGAACTCCCCACCATTTGAACATCTAAAGGAAGTTGAAACCTTGATGGGACTTGCACAAGAACCTGAAGAGAGTCCACATGCCTTTGTCGAAAGGTTTCGAGCTTAGGAAAGTCTTATTCCTCTTCATGCTCCAATATTACCGATGTTCAAATATGCTACTTTGGTCCAGGAACTTCTCCCCGTGAACAGTTTAGCAATTTCCAAGAGTTATGAATGGGTAACTTCACCTCGACAATATTACACCCAATGGCTGGGTTCAGCATGTATCCATGTTGATCATCCCGTCAAGAAATTTATTGCTGAAGACCAGGAAAAACACGACAGACAATATGCTGGATATCCTCCTCTACACCAGTGTTCATATGTGCCCCAAACATGGAGTCATCACAAAATATTCAAGGCACGGACCATAAAGCCAAACAAGTTCAAGGAAGGGGATTTGGTTCTCAAAGCAACTAAATGGAATCTCCATTCTGCAAGGATCTCTAATTGGGAAGGACCATTTATGATCGCTAAGTCCATCACCGGAGGATACTACAAACTGATCAACACGGATGGAAGAACCTTACCAGTAATTCACGAGAATTGGCTTAAGGCGTTTGTCTGAGATTATTGGGCATTTGAGGTACTAGGGGTTTAAACATTCATGAAGTCTGGATTTGGCATTTTAGGATTTTCTTTCATTGTATTTCAATTCCTCCAAAACGTTTGCAATACGTGCAATCAGTATTTGAATTCAGCAATTTATCAAAATTCAGTTCATATTTCTTAAAAGAAAATCTCTATCAAGTCCAAAAAAAATCCTTAACCATCTACCAATCCAAAACCATGATATCAAAACCCAAATAAAACCTCACATCTCTCAGAAATTCATAAGTTCAAGAGATTATGGAAAATGAATCAAAGAAAATCAACGAAGAAAGATTTTTGCGCCTCTGCATCCTTCAAAGCCTGTAAAGCCGCATTCTCCTTGTTCATCTCTTCAGTCATCCTGGAAATCTTGTCTTCCTTCTCTATCATAGTATCATTGGGAAAGGGTATGTCATTTTCACATGAATCCTTAATAGCATTCATCTTCTTAGGAAGCCACTTCACATTGAAGCCAAGTCTCTCAGAATTCTCCAAGTTGAACTCCCAATCAAAGAGTATATCTGGGGTTAAGTCATTTGTGGATCTAGTGCATATGTCGCTTACAATACGCAAGAGAACACTTACATGCATTGTTAAAGCATAAGCACGCCCAGGATTCATGTCGACAATTATATGGCCAAATTTCTCCCATATTTTCTTGTACAAACCCACATATCCAATGGGAACGCTGAATCCACCAACTAACTCATGATACGGAAGTGAGGAATCGAATGGATGATCAAAATCAACTCCTGTACTTGGGTATTCATACACAATTATACGGTTTTCAACTATTGGAGCAGCTTCTACAATCAAGGCAACAGTTTCTTCAGTATTTTCTGCTGGTGTCCTGGATTCTTCTATTACTGAAACAACAAAAATCTGGGTCCCCATGACTTCATCAACAACACTTTCATGGCCTTGAAGAGCATAGATAGTTGCCTCCTTATAAATAGCCTCAGGGTCGCTCATTTCATCATTTTGGGTTCCTTCATTCTCAACTTCGGTATTTTGCACCTAATACGAAGATTACATGAGATTAGGATCATCTAAGCATGAAACCAAAATAAATCATGAACTATGGCATACAAGTGGTCTAACATCATCAAAGTCTTTCATTATACATGCTAGATGTTAGAAAATAACATGAAAGTCACAAAATCACGTTTTACAACAAGCCCGCCTGAGAAGATTTTACACTGCTATGTACAACACGACGAACTGGGAGAAATTGGTAAAGAATCAAGGATTGAGTTATATATCATTCTATTCGTATGGGTGTTAGCTACAACATGTCAAAATTTCATAGAAATTGTACGAACGATCAAAACGATGTGGTCGAAACTCGGGACTACACAACATCTGAAAAAAGTTCTGAAAGTCTCCTGGAAGTTCACTATTTCGCCCTTTTCAGGCCCTGAACGTGCTCAAAACTTAAAAACCTTCTTATTTAAACCTTGGAAATTTCATGGGATTAAATATGCATATGCGGATCATGAAAATATGATATCAGGCGAGAATTCTACGACGTTTTTCCTAAAATGATGAGTTCTGAATTTTCTGGTGACGTATTTTCGGCAAAACTTGTCATATATTCACATACTTTCTCATTCATTCACTCATAGACCAGTGAGTTTATACTTCTATGGATGAAATACAAGATGAATACTTACGTGGGTGGTCTCTGAAGTGTTCAAGGAACCAGAATGGCTTGCATCAACATCGACAACTCTGTCACCTTCATTCGGTTTTGAACTCTGGGAGTTTTCTTCATTGCCATCCTTTGAACGAGTGTCACCGGTATTTTCCACATCCATGGAATCATCCTCCTGGACATATCCTCAACAATTAGCATTTCATTCATGAGGCGCCATAATTAATATGGGAAGAAATACTTACAACTTCTTCTTCATCACTCAAGTCAGAAATTGTTCGCCCAAAAGCGGAAAACTGAAGACCGTCAATACTCGATGGAGTAAAATTCTGCAACGGAATAACAAAGGTGGTTTTAAGATCCTAATTACGTGGATGAGAAGAAGTCATGATGAAAGAGGTATCGACAACTCACCAGACAAGTCACTGGGGACTTTATAGTGTTGGGTAACATCATATAACCTTTATGCCTGCCTTCTCCTCCATGAACAACCGTCTCAGTCTCTGAGAAATCTACACGTATTCGAGGTATTACACTACGACCGTCCTGTGGTAAATTTCGATAACAAAATCAGAATACAGCTATTATAATTTTATGAAGATTATATAAAAAGTGTACTTGAGAGCATCTTGGAGATGATTTTCGCTTATCACCGGAAAGATACTTCAATCTTGGTCGACCAGCGATCATCTCATCAGAGGGACGACTCCTTACTGGAGGCTGACTGACTGTCACGAATTCATGCAATCACTCAAATTGATCATCCAAGAAGTTTGCATAACCTGGAGTCACATGTGCAAATCTATTGGAGTAAGGGAACCTGTATTTACTTCCTTCCACATGGGTATGGTCTAAGCGAATCATGAGCTGCTCAACCGATGGATTCCTCCTCCGAATAGTTGGAACACATTGATCCATACCCATTTGTCGAGCTGCTCTATCAATATTATACTCTTTCACTGAAAGTTATACGTACGAAACCAATAGCAAATGACCAGGGGTGCATCTCAACATGAAAGATCTCTCACCATCGTTCAGATCCACACCAGATGACAAACTCGTGCTCTCTCCAGTATTGAAGGTCATCGGTTGAGAAACGTAAGGATGCACTGACACACAAGGACTGAAATTAAACTCTGATTCGTCATCCAACACGTCAATAAGGCGCGCCTTAGACTGAGGATGCTTTTTGGACCAACGCATGATCCTGGCGTTATCTTTCTCAGCGAAAATATGACGAGCATCAGTATTCGGTCCTTGTAAAACATTATGTGGAATGGGTGCATAATTATTGAAATGTTCCCACATCAGAGCTTGAAGAAACATCGTGTTAGAATAACATTCAATCTTCAAGAAGCTATTCGACACGATGGA
This sequence comes from Papaver bracteatum, assembly GCA_023529315.1. Taxonomy (NCBI): domain Eukaryota; kingdom Viridiplantae; phylum Streptophyta; class Magnoliopsida; order Ranunculales; family Papaveraceae; genus Papaver; species Papaver bracteatum. The sequence continues at coordinate 234,543 of JAJJWX010003621.1, forward strand.
GTCTATAACCAAAGAGTCTAAGTTGTAATACAAGGAGCCCAAGAACAAACTACCTATCGGGAGTTGCTCACCTTGAGCCATATTAATAGCAAAGGGGATCACGAAAGGCTTCAACAAGTTTCCATTGTCTTCAAAAACATCTCTGGACAACCATAAACATAAGAAAGCAACAATGGGTAACATACCGTCGATAGGTTTATCAGAAACCTCGTATTTGGGCCACCAGCGTGTCAACCAGAGAGCGTATCATCCTTTACTGCCAGCCTTATTTGCTACCTCCATTGCAGCTGTCAAGACATGAGAAACGGCGGTCTACTCATCTTAAAGATCCCCAGGGAGATTTCCCGTGATTGGGAAATGCATCAGATCTGCCACGTCTTCCAAAGTAATGGTGAACTCTCCCCATCTATATATGAAGGTGTGGGTAGGAATGCACCAGTGAGCAAGCAAAGCCATAATACTTCTTGCGTCATGAAAAATGAACAACTCTCCAGAAGCCTGAATAGCCTTTGTCACCTGCGCCTGATCGAGCATGGCCCTCACATGAGGAAAACCCAACATATGCCTCGCCCATCCAGCAAACTTCTCCAAAGGTCGTCGAGAAAGCTTAAATTCTATGATCGATGCAAGGAAGACTCCTTGTTCAAGACAAAACCGGATAACTGTCTTAGGATTCACGAATTTCTTCTGAGTGACAGTCCTGGGATTTATCAGAAGACGATACGCTGGAGATTTCAAATGTTTTTCAACTCCTGGAGTATCTTCCTTGAAAAATGTATCATCTATGTTCGGGACATTCTTAATCCCAGGAGCTTCGTCCTCGTCTTCACCAGCAGAAGTTTCATCCGTGCATGTCTCATCTCTAAAGATGTCGTCATCAACACACATTTCATCTCTTGAAGTGTCGTTAACTTGGGAGTTGGTCATCTTACGAAGTAGCTGCAAAAATTCACATTACATTCTACTTCAGTACACCATCCAGAATCAAGGAAATACTAGCGTCTAATGATAACTCTTAACTCTTACATTTTATACTTCCACTAACAATAGTGATAGTAATGTTAGAGTTAACACCTCAAAATCGTTCGTTTCTTTGAAACCTACAAAAGACGAACAAAACTCAGATTTTTCATAAAATCATGAATATTTCTACTAAAATTCACCATGGAATCATGAAAACTAAAACATTATTTCATCATAAATAATTGTTTATTTCTAAATAGTATTACACAAAACTCAAGTTTTGATTTTAGAGAAAATATTATATATTTGCATATATATATAAAGAAAACATTTTATTTACTCATGTAAATAAATAAATAAAAATTCAATGTGAGCAAGGCTCATGAAAATAAATTTGTGGACACTCCACAGTTTCAAAAAAAAAAAAAAAATCCATGAATAGACCATGGTTTTATAAAAATTATTTTCCTTCGTATCGTCGTACGTATTTGAAACGAAGGTTTATTTAGATCTTGTGAAAACTCACACATCATAAGATAAAGTTTTGGTTTACATGAAAGCTCATACACAAAATTTTATCACTAGACACAAGTCCATATATATATATAAAGAATAAAAACTTTTCTTCGTATCATCGTCATTCCTTAAAACAAAGGTTTATTCCGGTTTTATGAAAATTCACCTTTTCATGATAAAACTTTGGCTCACATGAAAACTCATAAACGTAGTTTTATCACTGAACCTAAATATTCATATATGAAGAAAAATCTCTCCTAAATCAGGGATTATTATTAGTTTTCAAAACTAATGATTAAACAAACATATGTTTTCAAAAACGAGGGTTTTCGACGAAACCCACACTCATATATGCACATGTATATAATTTTATCATGATCAATATGTGAACAACCCATAGAACTCAAGAACATCAACAAACATCAAAAAAAAAAATCGCACTTACTTGTTCGGCGCCGGCCGGATGGTGGCGGTGCAATCGGTGGCCCTGGAACTCCGACGTGAAAATTTTTTCCCTCTCCTGTGCACGGACGTGAAGGTGATGAAGGGATCAAAGCTCTGGTCATGGTAAAATAAAAAACAAAAAAGAGAAACAATTCCTTTTATATCAAATTTTATTTATTTCCAAAACCTAATTTTCTAAGGATTTCCTTATTGGGCCCGGCCCGCGAATCCTAAACGACCAAGGACCAGTCGTCCGAATCAGTGGTTCAACACCAATTTATGCTCATCAAACGACGCTCTATCATGCCACTGAGATCTTCATTCAAGTCATGATTTGCTCGTACTATCTAAGTCTGGTAACATCTTAACTTACGACTAAATTCAATTACTTGTATTGTTTATGACCAGAAAATCACCATTCAATGCTGAGTGAGTAACACAGCTTTCCATCACTAAGCAGGGGACTTAATGCAGATGGTGGATTTTTGACAAAGGCTAAAATTGTGAACCCATAATTATACGAACCTCTGGTCCAGCAATCAGACGTGAGTACTGAGACACGGGTCTCTCATCGAATCCTCTGATTGAGAATACTTAATCTCAGAGTACATGTAGATATGTGGTCTCACAGCTAGACAACATCATATCTCATGAATACTTAACACTTCAGTAATTATTTCTATATAGTATCACGGGATGGACGGCTCCTAGACATCTTGCTCTTCTAGTATAGAGTGATAACGTCTTCAGGATACAAACAAAGAGTTTACCCTGACTATATAAAGGATATGAAGCTCCAGCAAGCTCATATCGGAATAATTAATTCTCATAGACAGCTTGCTCTGCTAGTATAGAGCCATAAGTTAATTATTCCTAAATTCTTGGATTCATCCACATAATTTCCGAAAATATTCAAATATTTTCGCAGATATTTCATTACTGCAAACCATGGTTCTTCCCAACAGAAATCCATGGGTTAGTAATAAATATTCAACGCACGGGCATCTGAGCTACCTCTGAGTAAGCCCCGATTTAAATGGTGAAAGTGTACTCAATGACGATGCACTAACAATCACCGCACGAACGAGTATTTCAAAATACGACGAGACGATGAACTTATGCAAAATAGGAAAGAAAAAAATAAATAATTAAAAATTGACCAAGGCACTGGGAGCATGGGCCCACTGACCGAACGACCGTGTCGTGGCCAATCCCACGCCAGTTTCATATTTTTATCATATTTTATGTTATTTTCCTTGAGTTCATGAAAATTCTTTCATTTGAACAAATATCCTTCGTTTTGAGGAAACTCCTCAGTTTCATGGTTTTTCTTTCACATCAAAGAAATAATATAAAATTAGGGAATAATATTGTAGGGCATGACCATTGGCCAATCGGCCATGCCTTGGTCCCAGCCGGCCCCACACCTCATGGTTCCTCCTTATTTTATTATTATTTCCCTAATTTCATGAAAACTTATAAATCTCATGATATTTCCTTGGTCCCATGAAAAATAATATAAAATTAGGAAAATTGTGTGCACGGGCCATAGCCGGTCGGCCAAACCCTAGATAGCCCCACATTTCCCTTTTAATTATTATTATATTTTTCATGTTTTCATAATACCATGAAATTCCTTGATTTCATGATATTTCCATCAAATTATGAAATTTCCTTTAAATTGTGAAATAATACATAAAATAAGGGAAAACACACGGGACCGGGCCCTGGCCGGCCAACCAAGCTCCAAGCCGGTCCCACACGTCCTTTTTTTATATTTTATTTTTTATGTTTCCCTCATCTCATGGAAACTCCTTGATTTGAACAAAACTCTTTAATTTTAGCAAAACTCCATGATTTTATCATATTTCCCTAAAATCATGAAAATATTACGAAAATTTTGGAAAAACGTGTGGCATTGGCCCCTTGGAAGGACGGCCATGCCTTGGCCATGGCTGGTCCCACACTTCATAATTATTTCACTTTTTCATTATTTTTCCTTCATCTCATGAAGTTTTGACGGTTTTATCAAAAAAACCTAGTTTCTTCATATTTTCTAAAATGATTGCTCAAACGCACATCCGAAAATATCAAAATTCTCAGAACTGCGATGCGAACACTTTGGGGACATGACCATGTTACCTTTACTGACCAAGGTTGGCTCTTTGGCTCTCAATGAGCCGGTCTTACATATGTTCACAATTTGACCTAATTTGCGCAATTGCACGTATTAGCTCCAAAACTCTTCCAAATGACTTGGAACTTCATGGAATGATCAACACTTGATCCCGTGACCACCCAGGGCCAGTTTCATGACCCCTTGGTCAGTCCTCCACTTATTCATAATTAATTAGGTTTTATCACCTAATACTGAACCCAGCAGTAATTCGAATAAATAATTAAACCAACATTTAATCATTCTTTCATCAACAAGTCACCATCTCTTCAAGAGGTCTTGGTGTTTGCTCACGTAAACATATGGGTGTTACATGATTGACCCACGGTCTCATGAAACCAATCCTTCCTTCGTTCCATGGTTCAATTCCTAACAAACCATGAATTGGTCATCAATTGATCAAATTAGGGTTTCTAAGTCCAAGGATTATAATTCCAGATTCAAACACTAATAAATTTATGACGATCTCATGATTAATATTCTTATTAATTATGCTCGGTTCAACTACCAGTATTTTAATTAATATTTTATTTTGTTCACGCTGCCAATAATTCATCAGATGAGCAATACTTGCTCAAATCAAATCAGAGAATATTGGTTCAACTATCAATATTTAGCAAATCATCAATGAGAAATACTTGATCGCCTCAACTATCAACGTGAGAGTCATGCCCGCGTTCAATCCATGAGTTTCAAAATATTTTTACAAAAGCATGTTCAACTCAGTGAATACATGGACTCATCGTCCCATGATATCATGAAGTCAACAACTGACTAAACTAACCACGAGACATCAATCGTGTCACTTGAGGGGATATCAACTAGGGTTTTGGTCTGGCGGTCTACGGCACGTGTGTTCAAATATACAATGGAATGTGAGCAAGTTGTGCAATCAGTTGAAGGAGTTAACAAAGTAGTGGGTGGAAAATAAACCATGTCTCCGCACGATGAGCAACTGGTTTCAAATACTATTTTCATCTCTCCACTCTTTGATTCCATCAACTGGCACACTTCATGGGAACATGGTGTCTACAATTCCAGCAATATAAATAAGTCTCTGAATCATGATTGAAAGGACAACAATGTCAACAACGACGAGAATCTCACGTCTCACCGAGATCAACAACTCATCAATTGAGAAATTACTCTCAACTAAGCAATTTCAATCATTCAGAACTTATCACATTCAGAATTCACAACACACCCACAATCTTTGATTACCATTGATTCCACACATTTCTTATCTTCCCTCATACAGATCAAACCATCCTCTCTTTGTGACCGAATTTACTCTGGAACAGCCATTGTCTTGGTTTAGGCCGGAGTACTACAGATTGAACTCTCAAATTCAAAGCACCCCCTTTGCAGCGGTGCATCTGTGTGAGGTTGAACATTTCGCTCGGTTCAAGGAGTCTCCTCCGTACGGTCATCTCCTTAATTCCTTAAAAACCAGCAAATCGTTTTTCCCCATCTACAGGACCTAAGCCCCCTAAGTCCCAAGTTGGAAGATTTAGAGGAAAATCTACCATTCTTTTAAAGATCCCAAGCCCTCTGTCAGGAGTGCATAACCGACTTAAAGGAATAGTAATGAACTTCTGGACATAAGCATCATCAAAATGAGTATTTAATATACTAGTATTCTAGGATCTAGTTTCACCATCAATGAAATAGGAAACTTTAACACTGGGGTCAAGGGGGGACCCAAGCATTAAGAGTAGCAGATCCTAAGGTAGGGATCCACTTATCACTCCAAAGATCAATTAAATTTCCATATCCCACAGTCCAGGAGATAAAAGTCTTGATTAACTCATTTATAGTATGCAAACATCTACAAGTCCAAAAACTTATAGTATGCAAACATCTCCAAGTCTAAGAAACTAGGGCATTTAGCATTAATGAGACCAGTATTAGGAAAATATTTATCTTTTAAAACAATACCTAATAAGCAGTTCAAGCATTTCTAGCTAGCATAGCTAAGTTATTTAATTTATCTTTCCTAAAGCCTAGACCACCTTCTAATTTAGGTGAGCAGAGAATATCCCAATCTAAGAGATGAAGCTTCCTATCCTTTGGGTCTAAAGTTTTTTCTACCTGAATTTACACAGATGAAAATCCATTTTCCTAAAGAAAAATTTTGGAATAAGAAAAGCACCCATTTGGTATAATGGGATAGCCTAACTAACATGTTTAACTAAAGTAGTTCTAGCAACCTGAGACAGGAGTTTATGAAACCAATTAGAAATCCTAGCATCCACAGCCTACATGATATCCATATGGGTTTGAACTTTAGAAGCATGAACAGTTATGGGAGTACCAAGGTATTTTTCTCGTATGTCTCTATTATGGATATCAAGAATGTTAGATAGGTGATTTGTAAAAGGATCAGACAATTTTCTACTAAAAAGAATACCAGATTTATTGAAATCTATTTCCTGCCTAGATACTAGACAATATTTTTGAAGATAATCTTTGATAGTTTGAAAATCCTTAACAATATATTTAGAAAACAATAGAGAATCATCAACAAAAAGGAGATGGGTCATGCAAGGGGCATCTTACAGATTTTTATGGGCTCCACCATGCCTTTGCTAGTGAGGGAGTCAATATAGGCATATAAAGCTTCAGAACAAATAATATAGAGATAGGGAGACGGGGAATCACCTAGTCCCGGGCCTCTTTCAGGTCTAATGAAGCCAGTAAGACTACCATTTAACAAGACAGAATAAGAAACCGTAGATAGGCATTGATTAATAAGTTTTATCCAATGACCAGATAAGCTCATCTTTTTTAAAATTTTGTCAAGAAAAGACCACTCCAACTTATCATAAGCTTTAGACATATCAAGTTTAATAGCAACAATGCCATCTTTACCTTTATGGTGGTTAGCATAAATAGATTTGTTAGCTAAAATAATATTATCAGAGATACTCCTTTTAGGAACAAAATAACTATGTGTTTGAGAAATTAAGTTATCCATGAAAGGTTTAAGCCTATTATCTAAGGTTTTGGACAGAATTTTATAAATAAAATTACAAAGGCTTATAGGTTTATATGGAGACACCAACTCAGCTAAGGGGACTTTTGGGAGATGGAAATATTAGTGTGATTAAAAGCTTTAGCAATATGCCAAGTGCGGAAGCAAGTATGTGTCATATCAACCACAGCTTCCACGACGATATCCCAGTGTTTCTGGTATAATAGACCCGTGAAACCATCAGGTTCTGGAGTTTTTTTACCTCCCATTTGAAAAACAATATTTTTAATCTCCTCAGCTGTAATAGATAAGTTCAATTAATTATTATCATGAACAGAAAACTTCAAGGGGAGGTCCTAGAGGATCTCATCCTGATACTGCTGAGGGTGAAAGGAATATAGAGATTTAAAGTAGTCAAGAAAATAATTTCATATGTTATATCTATCAGTTAAGACAGTACCGGTAGAATTTTTTATCCAGCTAAAAAGAGTGACTCTATGGAAATAAAGGGAGTTTATATCCCCTTACATAAGGCAAACCTCTCTAAATTTATCCTTCCAGTATAATTTCTCTAAAGTATACAAGTACTCTAATCTGGCTCTAAGTCTATAGACAGAATTGGAGTCAGTATGATTAGACATTTGGATGTCAACAAGTTTCTCTCTGGTAGTTTTTATATTAGTTTGAATATTACCAAATGAGGATTTGTTCCAGTCTCTAAGACCTTTCTAAGTATTTAGAGTATCTCCAATAATGGGTGTAAAAAATCCTACGTGGAAGTTTTGTTAATATTTTTATATGAGAGAGTTTACACATATAGTAAAAATATGATTCCATAGTTAAAAAACTATCTCAAATAGTAAAGGATTCAATCCTTAGAATATCTGATAAAATATTAACCGTTTATTTTTGCTTTAACTAATTATTGAAAATATAAAATAATTGAAAATATAACATGGAGGTGCATCCGAAGGTGTAGATAAGACTTTCTTTAACACCTTCATATTTATTTTCTCATCCTTCCTAGTTTGTAGGATCAAACCATTGGAGATGGATTTGTGTTAATTGGGGGTCTAAAAACCTATGCGTCATGAAAAACAAAAAAGATTATCCTCTATTGGAGACGCTCTTAAGAGTTTGTTCTTAAGCTTATAAGCAGAAGAACCAACAACATTAACTAACCAATAATTAGCAATTATGTCTCTATAAGTAGGGTCTTCAATCCACATAGCCACAAAATGAAAGGGTTTATGCATACATATATTTTCAATATTGAAGCCAACATGCACATGATAATGATCAGGGGAGTCTCTAGGCATATTATTAACATAAAAATTAGGAAACAAATCCTCGGCAATTTGATTTATCAAACACCTATCAAGTCTCTCAAGGATAAGGTCAGTACCATGTTGCATATTAGACCAAGTAAATCTAGGACCAGAAAAACCAGGATCATGCAAATAAAAAACATTACAAAAAATTCTAAGATTATGAAAGTCAACACATCTAATTTTAATCCTTCATTCTTATCTTAAGTTCCTAATAAAGCATTAAAATAACCTACAAAGAAGGTTGGTTCATCCAGAGGAATAATAGGTAATTTGCATTAGCTATCCGAAAAAGCTTGTTTTAGATTACTATTAGGTTCACCATAGATAAAATGTATATGACAAAGTTTATAGTGGATGATATCTTTGGTGGTAACATAGATGCCCCTACTGTTGGAAGATAAAATGTTAAGGTCAAAAAATAAATTCAAGCCAAAACAAGACCACCAATTCTCCCCACACAAGGCACATTAAAAGTACAAAAAAATCCCATATTTCTCAATTTCCTTGCACAAATATCTTTTTTCATCTTAGTCTCGGAAATAAAGGTAATATTAGGATTGATGTTTTTGAAAAGGATATTAAGTTCTTTGTTGGCAGATTTTTTTCTTACGCCATGCACATTCCAACATATCATGTTAACATTATTCACAAGAAAGGTGGAAGCAACGTTAAGATCATCAACAGAAGTATTATAAGTGGAAGAGATAGAAGAAGAAACCTGATTGGTAGAGTCAGGACTGCCACTAGACTGGGAATTAGCAGTACCACCATTAAGATTAGTTCCTTGGGTTGAATTCAGGTCCAGATTAGCAGCATCATAAGAAGAATTATTACAAACACTGTTATTAGTTTAAGATGCATTGGTAGGCACTGAAAAAGCGGGGGTACAATAACCACACCCAATTTTTCGATTAGCAATTTGTATGGACTAACTCCAATATACTTTCAAGAGAATCAACTAGACTCAATCTTAATAAAGTATATCAAAGAGTTATATCTCTCTTTCTTGATTCAATTCTTACTCAAGCAAATAGAAATCTACGAGTCGAATTGAATACAAGAGAAATTTGAACGATACCAAAGACCAATGTTCAAGGATTAATCAATTTCAATCAACAACCAAAGGTCGGATTTCCAATTGATTGATTCAAACGCACAACCTGTGATATTTAAATTATATAACAAAATATAATGTGGAAAAGAAATAACACAGACACCAGAAGTTTTGTTAACGAGGAAACCTCAAATGCAAAAAAAAACCCAGAACCTAGTCCATATTGATCACACACTGTATTAAGCTGCTAAAGACACTAGCCTACTACAAACTAACTTCAGTCTGGACTGTAGTTGAACCCCAATCAATCTCACACTGATCCAAGGTACAGTTGCGCTTCGTACATCTCTGATCCCAGCAGGATACTACGCACTTGATTCCCTTAGATGATCTCACCCACAACTAAGAGTTGCTACGACCCAAAGTCAAAAAATTAAATAAACAAATCTGTATCACACAGAAAAGTCTACGGTAATAGATAAATCTTTCTCCCACAGAAATACCTACAAGTTTTGTTCCATATTTTGATAAATCAAGGTGAACAGGAACCAATTGATAAACCAGACTTATATTCCCGAAGAACATCTTAGTATTATCAATCACCTCACAATAATCTTAATCGACGCGACGAAAGAAGATATTGTGGAATCACAAACGATGAGACAAATATGTTTGTGATTACTTTTATATCTTTCCAATCAGAGACATAAATCTCAAGCCAATCGTTACGATTGTACTCAACACGATAGAATCAGCAAGATCAGATCACACAACTACAAGAAAGTAGTATCGGTCTGATTTCATAATCCCAATGAAGTCTTCAAGTCGTTAACCTACAGGGTCTCGGTAGAAACCTAATGTTAAAGAATAATCGACTCTAACTAATACAACTAGTATCACATAGGAGGTGTAGGGATTAGGTTTCCCAGTTCTAGAGTTCTCCCTTATATAATCTTTCAAATTAGGGTTTGCAATCAATGTTAGCTTAGTAACAAAGCATTCAATATTCACCGTTAGATGAAAACCTGATTAGATTCAAGCTAATATCTTTCAACCGTTAGATCAAAAACTTAGCTTGTTACGCACAAATGAAATGCACGTTTTTAGGTTTGTGTAACCGTACCCAAACATGTACATTAGTTGGTTCAACAATAGTTAACCAAATGGTCATCCATATGAGCACTTTCATATAAACCATATTCTTCTTCACCATAACTAGTTCAAATGACTCAAATGAACTAGTTAAAGAGTTGTTCAATTGCTTAGATCTTATAGAAGTATACAAGACACAATTGAAGCAAAAATGATTTGATTCACTCGAATCGATTCATGAACTTTATAGCTACGGTTTGAAAACTGTATGGGATGTCATAGGCTCAACAAATTAATAAATATATTTCCCACTAATTAACTGGTAATATAGTGGTAGTAAGAGATCGTTCCCACAGAGAGTTGTGTAATTGATATGTTATTTGATCAGCAAGATAAAGTAAATAGCAAAGGGGGGTTTTGGTTGTAAGATAAATAAAATGACAATAAAGAAGAAAATAGATGATTAAGGAATCCTTCGCCGTTACCAAGCGATAACTGGATTAATATACTTATCTATTGTTCGTAAGAACCATTCATCACCAATCGTAGAATAGCAGCTAGCTCAGTGCTATCCCCAAAACTCCTTTTACCACGGATATGAAAGCTCTCTAATATTAGATTTTATTCAACCGAACCAACAAGTAGTAACTCACTCAAGGTGTAATCTAATCGAGCGCTTTAGGAATTGTGAATTAGGTTAATCCCAGTAATTAAACTCTTAGCTCAAGGTTTACTTGCTGGTGTTGTCTTCACACACAATTCCTCCACAAAATTCCTCGGTAAGGTCTCGCGATTTCTACTTCTGTAGAGAGTTATTTGACGATTACTTATCTCCTAACTTCCACTAGCAATAGAACAATCAATAGACTAATCTAGTATGCATCCCAAATCAATCTAAGATTCACTCATAAACCCTAGATATGGTAAAGACAAACGATTATGATAAAAACTCTCAATAGATTTGTATTATTAATAAAGCTTCACGCTTAGAACATTGAATTCATCCTTAATCAACAAAGGATTCAGCTACTCATATTACAAAGAAGATAAAAAAAGGTGGTTTCCCCCTAAAGAGGTAAACCCTAGGTTTTGATGTAGAACTTGTGATATGAGATTGATCGATTATATTTCATACATGACCTAGTACCTTTATATAGGTTTACATTGCTTGGTCTCCAAGTATTTAGTTCGGTTCAAGAACCCGAGCCAAAATAATGAAATAACGTTACCAAACGTTCCCTTAGGCCTTCCAAGGAGTTTATATATGTTTTCCTACTTTCTAAGTACGCGTACCTCAAATTCCAGCAGATATTTTCGGAACTAGGGTATGCGTACCCTAGTGTCTTAGGTATTCAATAAAAGCTTGTTTTGGCCACAACTTCTTCGTCCAAACTCGGAATGACCTAATTATTTTTGCATTATTTTTATATTTAAATTATCTTCAAGATGATGATGAGAAATCCTTAATTTTAATGAGTTAATCTCGGTACTTGGCCCGACTATTGATTTTGAGCGTTTTTCTCCTTTTCGTCGCACTTCTTCAACTTCTCTTGGACTTGGGCACTTGGATACTTGAAATACTTCTCTTCTTAGCTATTTTGAGAATTTTGTATCTCCTTTTTGGATGATTCACCTATTAGAGGAAAATAAGAGAAAACAAGAGTAATAATACGAAAATATGCAAGAATAATAGCTAAAACAAGTATGGAATGAACACTAAAATCAGATGAATTATGCACTTATCACAAACTTACATTCCATAGTTAATATAAGTATAAGTTCACGAATAATCATTTTTTGATATAACCAACTTAAGTACGCAGACTTGGTACGCGGACTTAAGTACCCGGAATAAGTTTGTAACAAGTTTACAAACTCCAGCAGAAATTCTCAGGAAGAGAACCTCCGACAGTATGCGGACTGGGTTCGCTGACTCTTGTTCAGGTTTTCTTGATCAACAAAGTATGCATACTTTGGTTCAAGAAATAAGGACTTATACATGTATGTGTTTCCACACAATGCTTATATCCAACAATGGTTATATAATCTAAACTATCATTTCAATCATTGAAACATTCTTAGAGGATGTTATATAGTTGTTATTCACAAACCATTTTTCGTCAAAGCCATTTTCAAGTGATTGAAGATGAACTTGGTCAAAGCAAAAGCTTACCAACACATATTTTGAGAAATAGATAAGCGAGATAAACTCGGCTCGAAATAGCAAATGTGTATAATCAAAGTATATATAGCAAAACGATTTTTGTATCAAGATAGGAGATAGAGTAGATAGACTTTTGAGTGATAGATAAGTTCAAGTCTCCACATACCTTCTATTCGATGAAGTTCCACCAGTTCCTTGAGTAGATCTTCGTCTTGTATGATGATTTCCATGGAGTTCTTGAGCTCAACTACACTTTCTATCCTAGTCCGAGACTTAGCTATAATAGACTAGAAATTAAGACTTATAGTTTTGATCACTAACATTGACAAACATGCTTGAGATAACAACGTATGCGAGTTCGACCGAGCAGTGCTCTAACAGGCACATTGAAGCTTTCATGTGAATCATCCAGGAAATGGGTATTGATGGTGCAATTTGATAAGTTGAGAGTAGAAATATTCCCTAATTTGGTGATAGTAGAACACATATTGGTGTAATCTGGTTCAGTACAATAATTGTTATCTGGGGCTAACAAAAATGCTAACTAAGGCTGAAGTACCGGCTCTAGTATGTTTTCGGATTTTTGCTATAGATTTATTTTACTTTTAAGATAGGAAAGAACATCATGATCAGCAGCAAGAGAAATCACTTTTTCTCTTGTTAAATTATTACCCTGGGTAGGAACAGCTGCAGTTTAAATCTCCTAACCGAGTTGGTAGTGCATATCAGACCTGAGTTACCCGATTCATAAATTAGATTTGAAACATTTGAGTTATCTACCTGATTATTAACCTGTTGATAATAACTGGGAGACCGTTAACCACCGAAACAAGTTGTTGAGTTTGGACTGGACCCACATCAAGGATTTTGAGAGAAGATGATGTATTACTAAAAACACCCATATTAAACTTATTCTTCAATAATTCGTGAACAAAGGGTTTACTACTTTGACCAACCACAATAACTTTTCCTCTAGTTATTCCATCTTGATTATACTTGTGTCATTACAGAATCAACCACGACCTTTGTTGAAATATCTTCAGTAGGACAAACTGGAGACTTTGGAGGCATCATTAGTTTTGATACTCTTGGTAGGGTGTACTTTGAACCATTAGTACTAGCCTCTATTAGAACTTTTTGCTTGGATAACCAGTTAGGACAAACTACATCTTTTTGATCGATGATATGACAAGAGTAGCAGAAATTTCTTGGAACTCTGAAGTATCTACATTCTATGAGGAAAGGTTCTTATATTCCCTTAGTAACCAGAGGGATGCCTGCTGGTAGCATGCTGAACAGAGATGTGGACATAGACTTTAACATTCTTCTTGAGCGGATGATTCCCATAAGGATCTTTAGCTTCAATAATCTCACCAAGATTGAGAGTGATTTTTTTTAAGGTCTTTGAATTTTGTACACGCATAATATTAACCACATTAACTCCTTTTCAAACGAGATTTGATAGTTAGGTGGACACCCAGTAAGAGGAACAACTCTTAAAGTAATTATATAACTACAAGCAAACAAGGGCGTAGCTCATTGACTCTGTTGAAATCATTTTCAGCTAGGAATCGAATAAGCACCTTGTTTCTCAAGCCACTGAGGGTAGTAACAGTTAGAGATTGAGCAAGAGTCCACTGAGAACAAATATGGTATCTGATAGAAGATATAAAAACTAAGGTATCACTACATACATAGCCAACCATACACCATTCTAGTTATTATCATTCTCTGCTAAAATAATTGTTTTATCTATAAAAATTGGTTTAGTAAGAGTAGAAGGGAGATGTTTTTGTTAGAATCAATTTTTCTGTCATTTGTGAAGAAAGGTTATGAATCTCAGAAGAAGATTGAGAAACATTAGAATGGTTTGAGGAATCCATATAAATAAAATAACTGAGAAAGATAAAGATAAAGATAAAAGGACTAGGGTGTGTTGTAAAATGAATGGTTAAGGAGAGTTTATACATATGTCTCTGAAAGAGACAATGCCAAGAGATAGTAGTACATAAGGTAAGATAGAGACATAAAACAAAAATCTCTAGATACACAGAGAGACTAAGATGTGTTGAAGACTGAACCTTAAAATGGGAAAGGATATCAGGTTGAACTTGGTTCTTGCAGATAAAATAGAAAGGAAAAGATGAAAGATGCATGTTGTTTTTTCCTTGGCTAGAATAATAAATAGTGATTTTGTTCAGATAGTTTTCTTTGTCTACATAATCTATGGGATTAAGGATGGATAGAGCATCTCCATTCATGTGGGTTTGGTACAAAAGATAGAGTAAGACAACTCTACTGATAATGAAAGTTTGATAGCTTATCATGACGTCATATACATACTACTTTTTATCACCAAGATAAGTAGTTTACTAATAAATATCGTTGTTTTTACTACAACTGGGTATGCGTTGATACCAGATACTTCCAAATATGACTAAATAAATATGAGTTGGTTTAAGGGTGGTGAGGAATAGAAATTTGGAGGAAAAAGGTTGTGGTGGGGAATTGGTTTGGAGAGTGATATTAGGTTGAGTATTTGATATGTGATTATAATTATGTTCAAGCCAACAAGCACTATCCAAGCGAAGGGTTATGGTTGTGTGGTTTTTGGTAGTGGGCCTTGTGATTTGATCCAATGTGCTCCAATTACCAATAGTGCCTCCCAACATGTGTTGCATTTTCTGGACCTGCATAAAATCAAATATTTTAATAAGTACCCAAAAAAACTTATCTAAGTTTGACGGTTTGCCAATACACCTCTTGGTGGTAGTACTAAGAAGAAATAAGGCAAATGAAACGTGTAAAGAGAAAAATTGAAACGTTTGGTTAGATAGAACGTAATTAAGGTTTTTCAAAGAATCATGATTGTTATGGATATCGTGAATAGGGTGTTGAATAAGAAGACTGGGGAAGCTACGATGCAGAGGATTAGAAAAGTCCTCTTTCGGGGTATCAACAGAAACCAAGGTATTAGGATTTAAAAAAAGCTTGAAAATGGTTAACAAGTTTCTTTTAAACAGGTTTTGTTGATGCTTGCTTCTAGTCTTCTTAATTCTGTTGCTATGGATGTTTTTCTTCTCGTAGTTTTTTCTCTTACGGCCTATTTGTTCAGTTTTTTTCTTGTTTTCCGTTTGCCTTGCCAGATTTTGTTGCTGATGTGAAGAAATGGTGGTGGTAAGGTAGTAATGTTCTATGATGTTTTTTTGGCAGTGAAGGGTTTGGGAGTGGGTATTTTGAGTAATTATGTTAAACTGAACATCCTTGAGATAGTTATCAAGGGTTTTCAGGTGGGTTTGAAAGTGTATGTTACTAGTACTTTTAAATCCAGTTTGAGAATGTTGATAGTTATGAATTCCTATTGGTGTGATTAATTTTTAATGTCTAGAATGATAACTTCAATAACATAATTACAATAACTAAGAACTGACTTGAAGGTTAAAGATAGGAGGCTGATAATCACAAAAAGGGGATAGTTAAGATTGAAAGAAACTTGGTTGCAAAAATGATGAACACAAAACTGCTTCCGGTTTCCTACAAATTAGATATGTCTTAGGCCACTTCCTATGGCAAATGATATTTTTTTATGTTTTCTATATTAGGTGAAATGACAAACAAGCCGCGCCACCATGAAAAAATCATAGAGCGATGGATTTTCTATCGAGCGATCTTATTTATAGCGCTAGTGATAAAGAGTTTATCGATAATGAATTTGACTATATCTCTCGATATAAACAATATCTCTAACGGTAGAGTCAATATCTTCAAAGTCGGCTCGATCTCGCTTACAAATACCCACACCTTCCACTATAGTATCCACATTTTCTTTTCTTTCTCCAAATTTTCTTAAACAATTTATCCATAGTTATTTCTCTCCAAATATGAGTTTTTGAAACCAAAAAGACAAAAAAATAGAAAAGTCAAAGGATCAACCAACACCCCAGTGATAGGATTGAAATATGAGTAGAATATGAGAATCAAAATGTTAAACAATTAACTATTGATGGTATACTCTCTGCTCACATATTTTTCCCATCTAGAGCTAGTTAATTCAGTCACTCTAAGAGGTGGGTGGTCTGAGTTTAATATGGTGTACAAGTACCTTTCCCATACTGTTCAAGAAAGAGTTTGAAGATATCCTTGGTGGCGTTTATATTTTATACAACCTAGAAACTATAGGACTCAAATTGGTCAAGTTTTATTTAAACGACGGTGGAAGACTACAAATACATTATTTTTCAAAGATTTTGAATGTGGTAAGTTTGTCTTTTTCTTGTAAACCAATTTTGGAATTTAATTTTTAGGTTAATGGACATTTAACCAACTTTAATTACGATAATTTTGTTTAATATGAGTTACACCATTAGATTTGTACATGTTGACGGGAATTATATTTGAGGGAAATTTACTTCCATTTGAAAATTAAAGTGGGAGTCGGAATTAAGATGGAGAGACCGACTACCATTATTCTCAATTAAACTAGAAGGAAATACAAATCATAGAAGACCAAAAGTTGGCGGATTAAAGGTGGTTGTGTTGAAAGGTTTTTTACAACGCTATGCTAGCAAAATGAATGAGAATAGGTTAGACAATATAACTCATATGAATCCTGATCATTATGAGGAGCTCAAACGTGTGTTTATGTTGTGGATAATATGCCAATGTTTATATTCAAATGCTACCTCAACGACATTATTTGGTTTTAACGAATCATTAGAAGATTTAGAGTGAGAACCAATATATGACTTGGGGTCTCCAATTTTATCAGAACTTTACATGACCCTCGGTATATGCTTTTCGTGTATCAAAAAAACCTTGAATGGTCTTTGGGGAGTGTTGGAGGAATGAACCTTTTTTTATTCCCGTCATTTATTTATTTTCATCACAGATTTTGATATGGTAAATGTATTACCCAATAATGTTATTATTTTTAGTATCGGTGATATACTTATTTCCGTATTTGTGAACCTTATCTTCATAATGGTACCATCATTTTTCCAGTCATACAAAAATATGATTCCGATAATTGGACAAATCAACAGATTGAATATGGTCAACATGCTGCCCAGTTGTCCAAGGGATTTAACATCTATGTAAAACAAGTAATAACATTATACCATAATGCATCTGTCAATCCATGAGTTCAAAGATGAGGAAGCCCAGAGGATGCTACAACTAAGCCTTAAGTGGATTGTGTTATACAGTCATAGTTCTGAAGAGGGTGTTTTGTATTATGTCGGAAGATACATCTTCAATTGCAGGGAAGAAAGGTGAAAGCCATCATCCCCTATCTAGGTTGAGATATTTCTCGTGGTGATTGACCAAAATTAATAATGGATGATCTGTATTGGGAACAAGATGAAGATTTAGTCCAGGAGTCTGCTGGTGAAGCTGATTACATTTCTTGGTTTAACACGATTTACAAGGAAAATATTGATATGCAAACGCAAAATTTAGGTCGGGTGGATTTCCCAGCTTCAGGTAGAATGCCACATGGTGATGAATATCTTCCTTACAAACCTCCACCAGAGAAGGGCGACGTATTTTCGTATCCCAGCAGTCAAATGGGTTCATCATCGGCTATACCACCATTTTCTTGGGACGTACGGACTATATTTTTGTCTGGAGATACTGTTATTGTTCCAGTTGTTCCTCCTATTGGTATTAAACGAACTTATCCATATTGGGAGATAGAAGCTAAACTTGAGCAATATCAGATCCAGTTGAATAATTATAACGATATCTACTGCATTGATTTCAGAAATTCCATTTGAGTGAGTTGCAAAGAGTTAGGGATATCATGATGTTTGACATCACTACTTCGGCATAAGAGCAATGAATCCAGTGAATGACAGTGTTCCGACAATTAAAACAGAACAACATCAACAATTTTTCTACTTGTTCTTACCTCAGTTTGTTCAAGATTCTTTAAACATTTAAAAAATAAAGTAAATGAATCACCATACCCGATGCTTTCATAGTTTTTTAACCGTAAATTCCCAAGGTTTTTACAATTCTTCCATAACCAATTAATTTCATGATCCTCAACTCCAAATACCGGATAAACGCACAACTTCTAAGCACATCCTAGATTTTCCAAAAACCTGAGTTTCCTCCCCGGAATCAGAATCATAATCATGATAAGAATTGAGGCTGTGGAGTGTTAAATAATCATCATATTTAGGGCTTGAATTAGTAAAAAATAGGTCTTTTAGAAATGGGAAATTCTTAAGCCAGTGAAAATTCAAAGGTCTGGATGATGAAACATGAAGAGAAGTAAGATGTTAACAGGAATTTGATAATGAGATTGAAGAATTTGGAGATATATGTGAAAAGACAAGGGTACCCAAATATACCTCAATCTAAAAAAAATCCACCTATAAGTCCTTTCTCCTAAAGTGATTGTATATGGACTGAGTCGAGACAATACAACTAATCGGTTAACACTTCATGTGATCATCTATGGATCGAGACAATACTGAAAAAGTGGGGGTCTAACAACCACACCCAATATTTCTATTAGAAATCTGTATGAAATAACTCTGAGTTTCTTTCTAGAGAATCAACTAGACAGCCAGACTCAATCTAGATAGAAATATCTCAAGGAGTTATTATCTCTTTATTGTTTTGATTTACTCAAGCTAATAAAAATCATCGAGTCTTTAACCAAATACAAGGAATAACTTGGATGGTACCAAAAATCAATATCCAAGTATCAATCAATGTAAATCAACAACCAAAGGTTTGATATTCTAATTGATTGATCTTCAAAGCAAAACCTGTATTCTTTCAATTATAAAGATAAACAATATAATACGGAAAATAAAATAACACAGACACCAGAATTTTGTTAACGAGGAAACCGCAAATGCAGAAAAACCCCGGGACCTAGTCCAGATTAAACATACACTGTATTAAGCCGCTGCAGATACTAGCCTATTCCAAGCTAACTTCGGTCTGGATTGTAGTTGAACCCCAATCAATCTCACACTGATCCAAGGTACAGTTATGCTCCTACACCTCTGATCCCAGCAGGATACGACGTACTTGATTCACTTAGATGATCTCACCCACAACTAAGAGTTTCTATGACCCAAAGTCGGAGACTTTAATAAACCAATCTGTATCACACAGAAAAGTCTACGATAATAGATAGATTCGTCTCCCACGAATATACCTATGAGTTTTTGTACCGTCTTTTGATAAATCAAGGTGAACAGGAACCAATTGATAAACCGGACTTATATTCCCGAAGAACAGCTCAGTATTATCAATCACCTCATAATAATCTTAATTGACGCATCAAAAAAAGATATTGTGGAATCACAAACGATGAGACGAAGATGTTTGTGACTACTTTTATATCTTGCCTATCGGAGATAGAAATCTCAAGCTAATTATTACAATTATACTCGTACGATAGAAACAACAAGATCATATCACACAACTACAAGAAAAGTAGTATCGGTCTGGCTTCACAATCCCAATAAAGTCTTTAAGTCGTTAACCTGGTTTAGAAGAAGAAACCAAAGGTTAAAGGAGAATCGACTCTAGATTAGCACAACTAGTATCGCACATAATGTGTGGGGATTAGGTTTCCCAATTGCTAGAGTTCTCCCTTATATAGTCTTTCAAATCAGGGTGTGCAATCAATGTTAGCTTGCTAACAAAGCATTCAATATTCACCATTAGATGAAAACATGATTAGATTCAAGATAATGTTTATCAACCGTTAGATCGAAAACATAGCTTGTTATACACACATGTAATGCACGTTTCTAGGCTTGTGTAACCGTACCCAAACTTGTACATTAGTTGGTTCAACATAGTTAACCAAATGGTTAGTCATATGATAACTTTCATATCAACCATATTCTTCTTCACCATAACTAGTTCAAATGACTCAGATGAACTACTTAGAGAGTTGTTCAATTGCTTAGATCTTTATGTAATACACAAGACACAATCGAAGCAAAAACAATTTGATTCACTCGAATCGGTTCATGAACTATATATCCACTGTTTGCAATAGCATTCCTTCGTTTATAAAGATAAGTTCACAAACATCATTTTTAGACATAACCTACTCAAGTTCACGACTTAAGTTCCCGGATGGAGTTCACAAACTCCAACAGAAATTCTCGGGTCGAGAACTTCCACCAGTTCGCGGACTGAAGATCACACACTTCTCCGGTTCTCTTGATCAACAAAGTTCGCAAACTTTGGTTCAAGGAATAAGGACTTATACATATATGTGTTTCCACAACAATTCTTATATCCTCCAATGGTTATATTGTTTAAACTCTCATTCCAATCATTGAAACATTTGCAGAGGATGTTATATAGTTATTTTCACAAACTATTTTTTGTCAGGGAAATTCTCAAAGTGATTGAAACTTAACATGACTTTTGTCACTAGGTAAAGATGAACTTGGCTAAAACGAAAGCTTTATGACATATTTCGAGAAATAGATAAGCGAGATATACTCAGCTCGATATACCACATGTGTATAATCTTAGTCTATATAGTAAAACGACTTTTGTCTTAAGATAGGAGATAGAGTAGATAGACTTTTAAGTGATAGATAAGTTCAAGTATCCACATACCTTTTAGTCAATAAAGATCCACCAGTTCCTTGATTATTATGATTGCCATGGAGTTCTTGAGCTCAACTACACTTTCTATCCTAGTCCGAGACCTTATCTATAGTAGACTAGAAATCAAGACTTCATAGTTTTGATCACTAACATTGACAAACATGCTTGAGATAGCAACGCACGCGAGTTCGACCGAGCAATGATCTAACAATCTCCCCCTTTGTAAATTTTAGTGACAAAACTATCAATACATATGGAATAAAAAAAATATATAAATAAACTTTGTAGATCATATTCCACATGTCTAATTTTCAACATTACTCGAAATCTTCGTCACTTACAAGTACTCCAATGATCCCAAAGGTTGTAAGTTTAGCATCATCGTTGTTGAAAATCCATAGCTATAACAACGAGAAAATAAGAGTTATCAATCATTGTTATACAATGTCATGGTATTATTACACAACGTCAAAGTCCAATTGCATCACAACTTTAACAATAATACTATAGTGATATGTTACTCCCCCTTAGTCAATACTCCATCTCACATGGAAACCACTCCCCCTTACATAATGATCCAAAAACCATATGTATTTGTAGTGTGAACTACATATTAATTCTCCCCCCTTTTCTCAATAAAATTTGCAAAGGTACAAGAATGGGATCATAATGAAATTTCCAAATGAGACATTTCATGACCAAAGATAAATGTATATATCATCTTGTTTAGATACAATCATAAAGACGAAGCTAAATGCATTCATCAAGGAGTCTATAAAGATACAAGATAACCCCTATAAACTCCCACAACCGCACTCCCCACAAAGATTTGGCAATTAATCACAAGTTCAATTAAGAACTCTCCCCCATAATATATCATTCCCAAAGGAACAACAAGAGCGACCTTAATTTCAAAAGAAAATAAGGATTTCTTTGGACAACAAATCGCATACAAGTGTGAATTTGAATCCAAAAGAATATTCAATCAAATTAACCGTAAGCGAACCCATGATTAATTCAATCAAATATGCTCAACACAAGTAAACTTATGGAGACTTAAAAACTCAATTAGATTAATCACAAGAGAACCCATAGTTAATCTTATCGGAATACACAACTAAACTAATCACAAAAGTAATCAATTTAGTTGTTCATACTCACATAAGAAAATATATGGAGTAATGACTAAGTTAATCATGAAAATAATTAACCCAGTCAAAAACACTCAAACATAAAAAAGCTTACGGAGTCATAACTAAATAACCAAACAAGATGATTGATTTAGTTCAATATGCTCGATATAAAGTACCTTATGGAACGACAACTAATATAATCACAAAATAATCAACTTTGGTTGTTTAGTGCTCAACATAAGACATATTACGGATCCTCACAGTAATACATAAAATATGGATCAGGGAAGATCAATTACTGCGGAATACACAAGGATTCATTCTATTTTCCATCACCATTTGCATAATGATATATCATAGACATATCCTTGAAAACAAAAGATTTTAACCTATCTTCCATCAACAAAATTGACATAATATGCTTAACTTTTGTATTTGTCAAAAGTCCATTCATTTTTCATCAATACTTGCATATCAACTCATGAGCGACTTTACTTTTGACAACGTATGGGACAATCAAGTTCACAAACGTAAACACACATATCCCATAACAATATTGCAATATATAAAACCATAAAGATAAATACTACAAAGAATCATCTTCTAAACAAGTTTAGAATTTAAACCAATAAGTCTAAAAACAAGAAGATGAAAATGTTGGACATAGCTATGTGTAATCACAATGATGGCTATTCCAAACTCTAGTTATTCTTCTAAACAAAACATGAAAAATAGAAGATTTACTAGGAAATAAGATCTTTGAAAAATTCTTTATCGTCCCCGAATTCCTTGTCGTCAACAACCATTGAAACATAAGGTTCATTAAAGTAGGAGTTCATATCAATAAACCTTCTTGGCTGATGTTGTTGAACCAGGACCTTCTGAATCTCATGAGTCTTATATACAAAAGCCTTTATTTGTTGAATATCCTTTCACATATCCTTCAACCCATCAATAACATCAGAAAACTTCTGAGAATTTGAAGGAACGACTTTTGGCTTCCTCACATTCCTCCTTTTTATTTTCAAAGTTAGAGCAGGCGGAGATTTTTCTTTTTCCTTCATGATTGATGGCTTAACAATCACATTAACATCCTTTCCTTTAGAAGACATCATGCTTGGAGTATCCATAAACGTATGGGTTTGTGAGAGGAAATCACAATTTTCTCAACAAGTAGTCTTGAGATAAAAGGAGGTTACAGAGAAGGAAAAATGAATGTTGGGTTTCGAAATCTTTTAAACAGGTTCGTACACGACCAAATCTCAACCCTATGAAGAGTAAAAATGTCGATAATACCCCTTTCTTTTGTTTGGTAGACAAAAACAAAAAATCTAAGAAAAGAAAATAAAATAAAAGAAACAAACTTTTCCTAAAGGCCTGAAAAATACAAAATCATTGTCTCTTTTGAACATGCACATGAGACAAGATTTTAACAACAACACAATTAAATTGCGTTGTGGTGAACAACAATTTTTCCACCATTTTCCTCTTAAGAGGAATCCACAAACCTCTGTCTATCAAAACGAATTGATCATACTTTCTTTTCTAATGGTCGTAGTTAACCCTTGGAAACTAACTTCTTAGACGAAGATAAAATCTTACATACCTCAACGGTCTTTTGAGCAAGTTTAATCTTCCTTGCTAAATGATTTGCTTTTCGTTGAGGTTTGTTGACGTTCCTTTGTTGGTGTTTGAACTTATAACACTTTGAAAGTTCATGACCCTTTAATGAAAAATATGAACACGTCAAATTTGCATAAAAATTAGGCTTCTGAGATGTGCAAGCAGCTAGGCACATAGTGGTGCCTGAAAAATTATGAATAGAGTTTCCAAAGAGTGGATCATCTTTATCTTCTGAAAGAATATCAAGATTGATGTATGTATTGCTACAATTATCAAAATCAATATTTTCACCAAGAAGTGCTACACTTGATTTCTCGTCTTCATTAGAATCATAGTTGTTAGACATTTTATCAAGAGTTGCTGCAAGACCTTTGTTCCTAGTGTATTTTCTACGATTTGGACACTTAGTTACAAAATGACCAAATCCCTTACATTGACAAACATGCTTGAGATAGAAACGTATGCGAGTTCGACCGAGCAATGCTCTAACAAATACAACAACAAGATAACTTGTGGGATTGACTATGGATACAAGATCGAGACAATGCAACAACGAAGTATGATTACTTGATAATAGGTTCGGACTTAACCAAACACAATAGGATTTCTATCAAGTAAATATGAATTAACGTTTGTGTATTTTACTTATAATTATAATAAAAACAATTATAATTATGGAAATAGAAAAGTAAAAGACACAACAAGATTTTGTTAACGAGGAAATCGCAAATGCAGAAAAACCCCGGGACCTTATCCAGAATTTAATACTCTCAGGATTAAGCCGCTAAACCAAATTTAAACCAACTTCGTATATTTGAGACCATGCAACTAAACCTATAGTTCACCTAGTTTCGTCTGTATCCATGCGTCTCCAACTTGTAATAAGTCACGCACATGGAACAATTCCATTGGTTTGTATTCCAAGCAGTAAAGGAACAACAAATCTGTTCGGTAACAACTCTTTTCAAACAAGTGATATAAGCTTGACAAAAGGCTCTTTCGTTTATCCCAATAAACTTCTTTGTCATTTTCTTACATCTATCTATCAACAACTACCAAAGTAATTGTCTAGACTATGCAATCAATACTTTGAATCACAAAGAATTGTATTGATGCTAATCTACTCAACTAATCAATCAAGGTTATTATAAAAGATAAACTGATTATAGTTGGATCCGTATCCGATCAAGTTTTGTGCACACCAAAGATTATGAACTCAAATAAGAAATCTTCTTTGTCTTCAATAAACACCTGCACACAAACAAATTGAATCTCTTGTGATCAATCACACACAGAATGGAATCTGTTAACGATGGATTATCACAAGATGTCTTTAGATCTACAAACAGTCTAAAGATCCCTATCGACACTTCGATCTAGTTTGAGTGAATCTTATATCAGAAGAGAAGATTCTCAAGCATAAACAAACTAGGTGCAATCAAAGTTCAACAACCGTTAGTCAATCAAATCAATCGAAAACTAATAATAAACTATAATTATCTATTTTCCCATCAACAATACTCGTAGAGCATCCCAAACCAAAGAAGTCTTTAAAATGAGCGGTCGTAAGAGATTTCGCCTATACATATTAGTTTGCTTGGAATGAAAACTTCAATATTTATAGACCAAGGAAGTTTGGACACCAAGGAATTTCCAAAAACGAGAATATTCTCAAGATATGCAATATATTTCCAAATTTGGTTTTCATAATTCCTGGAAATGCTCTGACCAAATATTGACCGAAATCTCAGTAGAAAATCTCCAATTAGTAAATGCACATTACCAATTTTATTTTCTAAAGATATGCATTTTAATTGGTGGAAATTTAAAGCATATAAAACGAAAAACCTTAATTAAAATATTCTCAATTTATTTCGATCCGGGATTCTCCTTCAGTTATTAAGGAATATATCTTTGAACAATAAAACATCGGAATTATTGCACATGTTCAAAGTATGTCGACATCTTTACTTTGTAAACCCTTTTTCATATTTACAATCTTGGAACCGATTTTCCACACTTCTAAACGAGTTTAGAATTGGTTCATCTGACTTCCAAGAACTATGTGATTGATTATCCTATCAAATCACCAATCATGGGTTTAAGGGTTCTACCAAAACAAGTTTTGGTTCTACCTCCATATGGGTACTAGGATCAGTCACACTAGTTACCAAAAGTTGGTTGACTAGGTACTAGGATCGGTTACCACATATTTATGGTATTTAACTTGTAATCGGTTGCACAAGTCATAGGATCGGTTACCAATTACTAAGACTTGTTGCACCTCTTACGAGGATCGATTCCACATACTTGTGATCGATTGCACATCTTACTAGGATCGGTTCTCCAGTGTCTAGAGTTGGTCATGCCAATTACAAAATATCGATCATACCATCTCAGGTGATTGCTTAAGATCAATTTCATAAATAAAAGTCATACCAATACAAAAGTCAAGCATTGTGAATAGTTTTACCAAGATACATAAACAAGTTATGAGCGGTTATACTAAACACACATATTGGTAATCCAAAGATTTGCAATGAATAAAAATACCAATAAGACTAGCGATTTCCCTTTCGATTCACAAAACAAGTTTATAATTGTACTTCCTTTAAACGAATGTAAAACATTGTTTCCTAGGAAGAAATCTTCACCCATACCCATATATAATCACAATAACATTCATACGATTATGTCGATGTCTTATATACGAAGTTCAAAATATAGACGTTATACTTCGTATTGTAATTCCTTAATACTATGTCTAACTAGAGTATAATCATTCACAGCTTCACAATTATGTTTTCAATATGCACGACTTAAAAGATACGTTAGGAATGAAACAACTCAAGTCAAATATTACTAACCTCAAGAGGAAGGATGATGTCATCGTTATAGCTCTTTATTTCTTCATATTCTTCAAGTCTTCATGTAATACTTGTAAGTCTCATATCCTATTAACTTTCTAGATAACCTATATGAAGTTGACTTTAGTAAATAATCAAGCAACTCTTTAAATGAGTTTTGATTCACTAAAATATGACAACCAAACTTGACATACCAACACTTGGTGGGTTCAACCGAGCAATGCTCTAACAATATGTCTAACTAAGAATCTAAGTAGATGGAGTTTAGAACAATTTGAAGCTACATACATCAAAACAGAATCATAACAAGATGAAATTTTGGAGTTTGGGTTTGATTGGGAATCATCTGAGATGACTGTAATTGAAGAAAGATGAGGGTAATTAAAAATAAATGAAAAAATTGAAAAAGGGTTATTATTCTGGTTTATACAAATTAAAAGTGAAGTAATTGAAGTTCTATACAAGTTTAGCCATTATTTAGAGACCAACGAAACTGATGAAGATGATGTTGAAGGTACCTGTGTGAAGATTTTTGGAATTAGTTCATCACATAGTAAATTCTCCATTAATGAAGAGGACTGGAAGAATTTTCTGGAAGAATTTTCTAGATGAATTAAGATGACCGGAAGAATTTATAGATACAGACGAAGAACATAATGACAATGGTTGTTTTTTTCTTTTATTATCTTACACTTGTTTGTCCTGTGATTGGTCTATTCCTAGTAAGTAACAGAAGTTTTTTGTTTGTATGTTATTTTGTAATTAGGGTATTTAATTCTCGTTCCGAACTTTTTTCTGGTTACGGTTAATAAAAATTCTCTTTCTTCTCTCTCGCCTAATTTCCAATATGGTATCAGAGCAGAGAAACTTCAAATTTCTTTGGTTCCGATACTCCAATTCATAGTTTTTAATTCATACTTTCATCTTTCAATTTCGGAATTACCTTTCTCAAATTACTTACTTCATTATCTTATATATATTTTTTTTCTCTTCATCTGTAATGGAAAATCCAACTTCAAATTCAATTACAAAAGTTCCTCTCAATCGATTATTCGATATCATAACCCTGAAATTGAAATCATTTTAATATTGAGAGCAACAGATGAAATCTCTAATGTTTCCTGTTATTTGTAGTTTCAAAATCATGAAGTTTCTCAAAGGATCTTATGTCTGTCCTGTTCAGTTTACAAATTTTACAAATACAAACAACAATATAAAAAATCCTCTCTACACCAATTGATGGATGAAGGCTTAACAATCGTTAGGTGGATTAACTCAACAATTTCAGATTCGGTGATTTCTTACTTTGTTGGTGCAACAAATTCTCATCAGATTTGGACAAGTATTGCAGAAATATTTGATAGTATCTCATCAACTCATGCTATACAATTAAGGACAAAACTCTTGAATCTGAAGAAAGGTAAATCATCTGTTGCTCCTAACACTGGTGAAATTAAACAAAATACTTTATCAATTAGCTGCATCTTTTCGTAGAATTTCTGATGATGAAATTGTAGTTGTTACCTTAGATGGTATTGATTCAGATTATGCATCCTACGCTACATTTATTAGAATTCAAAAATCCACCAGTAAATAGTATTGAATTACTCAACTTACTGCTCAGTGGAGAAATTATTCTAGGTAATAGATCTATTACGAAGCATGTTGAATCAACTAATTGTGCATTCTTTGCTAACGGTCGTGGTACTGGTAGAGGTTTTTCACATGGTTATAATCAGAATTTCTTTAGAGAAGGTGGTAGAGGTAGAAATTTTGGTCGTTTTGGGAACTATGGAAGAGGCAATAGTAATGGTATTTTACCTACTCTAAGTTCTATTTTTTTTCACCTTATCAGTCTCAAAACCAACTACTTTTTCCTCTGGTAATAAACCTACTTGTCAAATATGTCGGAAATATGGTCATGAAGATGATGAATGTTGGAATATGATGAATTTTTCATATCAAGGCAGAGCAACACCAAGAAAATTACATGTTGTGCTTGCTACTGCAAATATTCTTGGATCAAATATCTGGTATATGGATTCTGGAGTTACAGATCATCTTACTTCTAATATTGGAAATCTGAATATTCTGTAGCTAGTGGTGAAGGTATGCATAATCTAAATTCTAGTTCTTATATTCTTTGGGTTCCAAATAATCATTTTCTTCTCAATAAACTTGTTCATGTACCTTTAGCCTCACAAAACCTAACTTCTTTTAATAAATTTGCAAAAGATAATAAATGTTCCCTGACTTTTTACTTCCACTGTTAAGGATCTGAAATCAGGGAGGATAATTTTTAGAGATCCTAGTAGGAATAATCTATATCCTCTTCAATGCGTCACTTCAACTCATCACAACCCTCGACTCTATCATGTGTTGAAGCTACATCAGCTATATGGCATAAAATACTAGCACACCCCTTTTTTCGGTCCCTCAGCAAAATTTCAAGATCTCTAAATCTTAGTAATGCTTTTAGTTAACCTATATATTGTATAGAATGCCAATTACACAGTAGTCATAAGCAACCCTTTCATATATTTGTTTCTATTTCTAATGCCCCTTTACAACTACTACATATGGATGTATGGGGTCCTACACCCACAACTTCTGTTAATGGATATAAATATTATATAATTATTGTTGATGATTTTTTTTTTGGGCATATCCTCTTATCTTTATATCAGATTTCAATTCTAATTTTGCACACTTCAAAGCTTATGCAGAAAATCTTTTCAACTACAAAATTAAAATCATTAGGACTGATGGCGGTAGTGAGTTTGTCAATAATGTTTTAGAGGTTGTTTTAACTAATAGTAGAATTATTCATGAAATTAGATGTCTACACACATTTGAACAAAATGGTGTGGCATAATATAAAATAGGCACCTCATTGATAACTAGGACATTCCTGATCCAATCTTCTTTACCATCTCAATTCTGGTTTGATGCTCTTTGAACAACAAACTTTGTCATTAATAGACTTCCCACTAACTCTTTGAATTACTCTGATCCTTTTCAAACTCTTTTCAAAACTCCACCAGACTATATGTTTGTTATAACTTTTGGATGTCTCTGTTTCCCATGGCTCAGGCCTTACACTGATAACAAATTATAGCCAAGAAATGCTAAATGTATCTTCTTGGGTTATAGATCTCGTCACAAGGGTTATAAGTGTTTAAACCCCTCTTCTGGTAGAATATATGTCTCAAGACATGTATTTTTTCATGAACTATGCTTCCCTTATTCAAAGTTACTATCTACTTCCACACCTTATTATTCTTTATTACATTTTGATGTTGCCACTGATAATGTAACTGGTCCTTCTAATACCTTTGATGGTGCTAATGTGTCAACTTGTGCAACTAATACTTATTCTTCTAGTATTGCAACTACTCATTCTACTTATAATCTTGACAATGTTACTGCACCTACTTTCTTGTACTTCTAGGACAACTACTTTTTTTTCTACTACTCATCCTTTTCATACTTTGAGGAAAAGAGCCCAAAAAGGTGTTTTCACGCCCAAAGTTTATTTTACAACTAAGTGCTCTCTTCCTAATGCTTATTGTTTGTACCAAAAATTACTTTTGGGTACGAAACATGATTGAATTGATTATTTGGTGTGTTTTTTTGGGTTAGGAGATGAATTGAAGAACAAATAAAGAGACGCAGGTTTAACGTGGTTCGGCATGGGTTGCCTACGTCCACGGGCGAACCCCCTTGGGGGGTGATTTTATTAAAAATTGAATTACATTGATCTTTTCTTGTATTCACTACCTCCTCTTTTTCTCCCAAGGCATTTATATTTATACAGTTTTAGAACCTAATTTCGAGATGGACTTAAATGGCATTAATATGCCCTGCAATCAATTATGCATGAAACTGCTTGCATGCATGCTGGAATCAATTCTGCCTTAAACTGCATGAAACTGCCCTCCTGTTTTAATTATGCACTTGTTGGCTTTGAATGCCTCCTGGATTTAATCCGCATGAAACTTTCCTAGCATGTCTCCTGGTGTTAATTCTGCATGATGGACTGAACATTTATGCCTCCATGATAAAATCTGCATAAAACTGCACATTTAAGCATCCATGATGATTTCTGCATAAAATTGCACATTTATGCCTCCATGATGATTTCTGCATGAAACTGCACATTCATGCTTCCATGGTAAATTTTGCATGCTGGAAGACTGGATTGATGGTTGACAGGCATAATTGCTGACAGTATAGATGGATGCTGGATGGCAGACTAGATTGGTTGCACGGGTAGAGACTGGATGGCAGTGTGATTGAGTACTTAGCGTGGAATTGGTTGGCAGTGTTGCTAGCAAAAGACTAAAAACTGGCTGGAGGTGCGACGTGCAACTTGACTTTGACAGTTGACCAATGGTTGACTTTGACCATTGACTGAGTGTTGACTTTGACCACTGACCGGTCATTGTAATACTTTGCAGGCTGGTGAGCTGCTTCGGTTGACAGGTTATAGGGATTGGATGAGGGCCAAAAGATGTTTCAAGTACCAATTGGGCCCATTATGTGGCATTTTTGCTTATGGTACAAACATCGCCCCCTCTTAACCTCCAACTTTTTGGGGGTTAAGACATTTTCGTTTTCCTTAGTCAATGACAAAACTCACCCCCAAGAGTGGATTATTGATTTTGAGGTGATAGTGATAGGTGTTGTAAAACCCCTTATTTTATATCTTGTATTTATGCTTTCTTTGCTATTACTGTTGTGAATTGCATCTCTTATGTTTAGTTTTGAGTTATTAGGTGCAATGGAGTCAGTGGAGCAAAATAAGATGAAATCATTCATTCGGAGCGGAAAAGACAAAGAGGGAATTCACAGGCGATATTTGGAGCAAGAATTTGCGTAACAAGAAAGTGAATAGGCTATCGGTTTGGCGAAACTGACAGGTTAAATGAGATCTGGGCATCCCTTATCCAAGTCAGTGGGGTGTTTATATCAATTTCCTTTCCTACAACTAAAATTGAGAGAAAATATCTTCTCAATCATTTTTGTGCGGCTGTGTTGGCTGTGTGCCTGAAATCATGAGAGAATCATAGAAACGATTATGTCGGTTGGCAGAGAAATGGAGAGATGAATTAACAGGGAGATTGATATATTAAAAAGAAAATTGAGCTATACTGATTCTTAGTGAGATAAGTTGTATTTCTATCAATCCGATAAGAAGAAAGGGTATAAGAGAATATGAATTTGCTGTTATTGATGGCAGTGGAGGAGAACTATGTTTTGAAGGTGGATTCGAAGTCAGGAAGGGAACTATAAAGTGGGTTTTTGCTCAATCCAAGTTATTGCCGTGAATATTGAGATCTCAGAAGAAGAAGGAGTTTGCTGATGGTTTTAGGTTAGGGTTTCTCAATGAGTGTTTGAATCTGAAATTGAGAAGTTGAAGATGGTGGTGATTCAAAATAGAGAATGGTTCTGATAGTTGTGATTGAAGAAGGGTTTGTCTTGATTTCATTTATCTGTGGTGTTTTTGGAAATGGGTGAGCTGGTAGAATTTATGTTTGAGAGTTGAGCTGTTGTTGCAGTTGCTGGCAGGGCAGAAAATGGGATTGAAATCAGGTGGTTGCAGTGTTGTTGGTTGTGTCATGGCTGGTGTTGTAGAACTCAGTAATGAATAGATGGGTTGTTGAGCAGATAAATTAGCTATGTAACAGGTGGTCTGGATATGAGATTAAGTATATGGAAGATTTGGAGTGAAATTGTAGTTGCAGGTTGGAGTTGAAGATGAAACAGATGGAGTTTGCAACTGTTGTTGTGTTGTAATGTGCAAAAAATGATGTTTGGTGCTGGTATGTGTTGAAGGGGAAGCAGCTGAAATGAATTAGGTTCTGGTGGTATTGAAATTGCAGGTGATGATACAATGGTGCTGATGTGTGACAACTTAGAAGATGATGAGGAGGATTTGATATTGCTCGCAATTGAAAGACTGAGACAGGGAAGATTAAATTGAAGTTGTTGCAGGTAACAATAAAACTGGTGGATGTATTTGATGGTATGGGTGAAGATGCAAGTGCTTGATAGAGTTAGCGTTGTTGATTGTACAGATAATGGAGACTGAGGTGAAGCTGCAAGTAGTGGTGGTGACTGGAGATGTGGAGTTGGTGAATGAACTAACTATGTAGATGTATGCTTTTAGGTCACAGATTGATGTGTGCTGCTGGTGAAATGGTTGTAATGGCTTTGGTGATACTGAATTGTGGAACTGAAGTTTAAATAAATGATTGAACTGAAATGGTAGTCTCAGGTGGTTGTGTTGGAGCTGGTATAGAACTACAAGAGTATATGATGCATCGAAGGAGGTGGAACATCTGAGACGAGAAGATGGCTTTGCGGGCATGTTGTAGTTGCAGTTTTGTAGTGATTATGAGGCAAGGAAGTAAAGGCTAGCGACAGAGTTAAGAAGCTACAAATGTTGCAGGTGGCCTTGAAACTATTTGCAGAGATGTTTGAGCTGGTGCTGTAAATGGAATGAGCTGCTGTAATAGAATGGGGGTGAGATGCTGCTGTTGGATGTTATGTGAGAGCTTAAGCAAGGTTCAGTTGGCTGTGGCTGTGACAACTGCAGTCAAGAAAACCAGAGCAAGAGACATGAAAGATGCTGCAATGGAACTGGAATTGGTGGTGATATGACTGAGTTGGATGATGTTGTAGTGAAGGAATGAAGCTATGGGTTTTGGTTAGAACTCAGAAAATGCAGGGCCATCTTGGATGTGATTGAGGTGATGAAGCAGCAACAACAGTTTAGGCCTGTGCAATAGCCTTGGCCAAGATCAACTCAGATGAGTCAGCTGAGTCAGACTATGACTCACATCTGACTCAGTGGATTTGACCTGGTTGACTGATATTTTGACTTGTGACCGGGTGGACTTTGCCGGTCACCTGAGATATTTTCCGGTGCCGGATTCTGGCCAACTTCCGGCGGAAGACACAGTTTTCCAGCGACATATATTTGGGACATACTTTCACATGGATTTTTTCACACACATGAGCTTGGTGCTCTTCTTGTTATTGGATTTTGGGCTTTGAAGACCTAATTTTGGAAAGTTGAAAAGTTATAAAAAGGAAAAGTTTATATTCTTTTTTTGGAGGGATTATTCTACTGGAGTTTTGGAGGAGAGCGACAACTAGGGTTTGATTTCATTTATTTTTCATGTTCTTCATCTTATATTTGATTATGATTATGATGAACTCAAAAACTATGAGTAGCTAAATTTTATTTATTGGTTATGGGATATAAAGTGGATTTCACAAATAAAACTTGATTCAATGTATTAGTTTTGTCTCAACTTTATTGTTTATGATTCATGGTTTATATTGTTATGATTTGATTGTTTGTTTGGTTGAGTCCTAAATTAATCCGATTTACTTTCATATCTAGAGCTATATTAGGGTTTTCAATACAAAAACGTTGTTTATCCCTGATTCTTAGTAGCATAATGCCATTATTCCTTGTAGTGATACATCTCTATAATTGCATATGAATCATAACCTTGGTTAAATTGAATTAGTGCTTTTACACATTTTGATTGCCTTGATTAGTCTTATTTAGGGCTGTCAATGGGTACCCAAATACCCGGACCCGTCTCGGAACCGTGTGAATCGGGTCCGGGTCTGGGTCTTAAAACTGGACCCATTAGTGAATTCGAGTCCAAAACGGGTAGACCCGTTTAGACCCGATAACAAACGGTTCCATCCGGGTCCTGCCCGTCGGGTACCCGCGGGTAGCCGGGTAACACAGATGTTACACTTTTAGGGGTCAGTATTGTAATATTGTAGAGAAAAATTAGGTTTATCTACGTAAGGGTGAAAAAAAATGAGAAACAGAGACGGAAGTTTCAGCCGCGGCTACTCTCTTTCTTCTTCCAAGTTCCATCTACAAGACTAACTTCATCCTAAATTTCTTTTGTATTCTTTTGTTTCCGAGTATTTACTGGTAACTATTCTCCCCAGTCGTTTTGGTTAAACTCATATTTTGAGCACAACACTCATCACCAAACAAGAAGTAGCTGAACATGATACAAGGGTTGATTAGGTCATTGTAGATAGAAAATTAGTGATTATTATCTCCTTTCCTAGCTTCCTTTATGGTTAGATTTAAATATATTTTCAACAGTTTTCTCATTTTATCAAGGAATCTCATACGAATTATTTTTTGTTGAATTTAAAATAAGAACGTTTGCTGTTTGGGGGTTGTATTCAAAGATCACGATCAAAGTTTCTTTCAGACTTATTCCAGTAATTATCTAATGTGTAATGCTCCTGCTTGGAGTAGATTTAATCTTTTTAATTCCCTAATTATAAATTGTAGTTCTAATTGAAACCCTTGTTCGTCTTCTAATGTTAATTAAAGAAGCTTTGATTGGGGTTTCAATGGCGTTGGTTCTCCATTTTGAACTGCTGCTAAGCCTTACGTTGATTAAAAAAGCTTTAATTAGGTTTCAATGGCATATGTTCTCCATTTTGAACTGCTGCTAAGCCTTACGGGATTTGATTTACATTTTTGATCGATTGATGTACAATTACCCGATAAATACCCGGACCCGATGACTACCCGCTGTTTTTATCGGGTCCGGTTCTGGGCCAACATAATTGGGCACCGGACCCGGAACTATCAGGACCCGGAACCGGCTAAAATAATCAGGGTCCGGTTTCGGGTCCTATGGTACCCGGGAGGACCCGGACCCATTGACATCCCTAGTCTTATTCCATAGAACTTATTGCTTTTAGGGAGTTAAATCTAATTGTTCTTTTACACTTTAGGTTTCTTTCTAGGAAGAATTCACATATGCATCTTTTAATGTGGTTGTGATGAAATCAGGGAATTAGCGGGATATACTTGCGATCAAGGTATCCTAGGACTTTTAGTAAATGAGAGATTAAAATTCCAATTCTAGTCATTGATAAAAATATATGTTTGTGAATGAAACTATCCCGTGACCAATATATTCTCCTTATTGATTACTTTTATTATTACTTTCCTTTCAATTTAGTTTTTATTGCTTTGATAAATCAACCCCCCCCCATTGGTTACTAAGAATCTGAAAATTTGCATAACAACAAAAGCCTCTCTGTGGATACGAACTATTTCTTATCGCATACTACATTTATTTTAGTTAAGTAAGAAAGTGAAATTATATTTGACCGGCTGACAACCGACCAAATTTTGGTGCCGTTGCCGGGGAGGCATATGGCTTGTTATTAAGTTTTTAGTTTCTTTTTATAATTTCTGCTTTTATCTTTGTTTTTCGTTTCTTGTCTTGATTCTCACTTGTTTGCGAGAATTGTTTTCAGGTACCTAATCCCTGGATTCTAAAGATTGGAACTATCCAAGGTGTGGGATAGCTACTCGAAGAGGCACAATACTCCAACCAAGTCAAGACACAACGGAAAAACAAGAATTAGAAGCGGAATAAGAGTTACAACTAGAAGAAGAACAAGAGGTTCCATTCGTAGAAGAACTACTAGTTGAAGAACAAAAAGAAGCAATGGGTGATGCAAATCGTACACTCAAGGACTTGGCTTCTCATAGGCTTGATGCACAATAATGATGTATCCAAACAAACTCAACTTTCGAGATCAAGTCAGGGTTGCTTAGAGAGTTACCAAAGTTCCATGGCATGGTGAATGAAGACCCAAACAAGCATCTTAAGGAGTTCCATACCATTTTCAAGGCCATGCTTCCAGCGGAGACTGATACCGATAGTGCAATGTTAAAAGTTTTTCCATTTTCTATGGTGGACAGCGCTAAGGATTGGTTGTATGTTTTCCATCTGAAAGTGTCACTACATGGAACTGGTTGAAGAAACTCTTTCTAGAGAGGTATTTTCCTGCGTCAAATGCTACTCAAATTCGGAAAGAGATATGTGGGATAAAGAAAAATATGGGAGAATCATTGTATGAATGTTGGGAGCGATACAAGAGATTGGTGGCAAGATGTCCACACCACCAATTCAGTGACGCTATGATAATCCAATACTTCTACGAAGGTCTTCAATTAAGTGATAGATATCTTCTTGATGCAGCGGGTGGTGGTGCACTAGTGAACAAGACGGTGGCCCAAGCTGCCGAGTTGATTGAAAGTATGGATGCAAACTCGCAATAATTCTACACAAGAAGTGAACCAATGGTTAGGCGAGTGCATGAAGTTAGTGATTCATCATCACCACACCATGATAAAATGATGGATAACATGGAGCAAATGATGCAAAAGATGGTTGCGGTTATATTGCCTTCGTATGGTGAAGAGTTGGAGCAAGCTAGTACGGTCTTTCCAAATCATCAAAGACGGTATGATCCCTACTCCAACACCTATAATCCGGGATGGAGAGATCATCCAAATTTTATCTATGCCAACAAGCAAGGTGCGGTTCAACAACCTAATTTCAACCGTCCGAGTGGGTTTCAACCACAACAACAACAATTCCAACTGCAACAACAACAATTTCAGCAACCACAACAAACTATGCAAAACCAAGGTTCTGATATCGATGCAAATCTACAAACAATAATGCAAGGTATTTCTACCATGTTTAAAGAAAGTCAGCAGGAAACTAAGAGTGCTATCAAGGAGTTGCAGACTCAAGTGGGCTCTATGGTAATTGATATCAACAAATTGAAGGCACAAAATAGTGGGAAACTCCCTTCTCAAACCATTAACCCAAAAGAGGGTGTCAATGCTATTACGTTGAGAAGTGGTACACAACTTGTGCAACCCGAAGTTACTGATTTGGGTGAAGAAGAAGCTCTAATGGAGCCAGTTTTGGAGGAAAAAAGGGATGAAATTCCCCAAACACCCGAGGTACCTATTCCCAACTCTAAAACTCCTATTTCTACTTATGTTCCTCCTATACATTTTCCTCGCAGATTTGCAAGTTCTAAGAAGGCGGAACTAGAAAAGGAGATTTTAGACGTTCTTAAGAATATTCATGTGAATATACCACTCATTGATGCTATTAAGCAAGTTCCCAAGTATGCAAAGGTGTTGAAGGACTTGTGTACCAATAAGCAAAGGCTCAAAGGAAATGAAGTGCTAAGTGTGGGGGAGAATGCTTCGGCAATCTTACAACATAAATTCCCACTGAAATGCAAGGATCCCGGTAGTTTTGACATTCCCGTCATAATTGGTAACACTACTTTTAACAAAGCAATGTTGGATTTAGGTGCATCCGTTAATGTTATGCCGGCATCCATGTATAATTCACTTGATTTAGGTCTTCTTAAAAAGGCTGGAATTGTGTTGCAATTAGCCAATCGCTCTAATGTCTACCCAATGGGTATTGTTGAGGATGTTCTTGTGCAGGTTAATCAACTTGTATTTCCAGCTGACTTTTGTGTGTTAGAGATGGATGAAGCTTCACCGGACTCGTCTCTTCCATTTCTACTTGGGCGTCCCTTCATGAAAATGGCTAAAACCATCATTGATGTAGACAAGGGAACGTTGACTATGGAGTTTGATGAAGAAATAACACGTTTCAACATTTTCGAGATGATGAGATATCCTAGTGATGTCCACTCTTGTTTCTCCGTTGATGTTATGGATACATTGGCACAACAAATGTTTGAATTGAATCGTGATGATGCTTTGGAAACTATTTTAACTACATCCATTGGTAATGGTGTAGAATGTGGTAATGAAGTCAAGGAAGCCCTTGGTGATCTTAACTCACTACAAGGATGTCCGGAAACTCATAATATATCTTTTATTTCTTTACCAAGCGGTGATGAAAAGCTTGTACCTTCTGTTGTTAAATCTCCAAAGTTAGAATTGAAACCTCTTCCTAATCACCTAAAGTACTTGTACTTGGGTGACAATGAAGAGTTACCTGTGAGTGTTTCTAACGAGCTTAGTGAATTACATGATCAAAAACTTCTAAGGGTGCTAAGGAAGTACAAGACGGCCATAGGATGGACAATTGTCGATATCAAGGGTATAGGCCCTGCCGTTTGTATGCATAAGATTCATTTGGAGGACGATGAAAAGCCTTCAATGGAAGCGCAACGTCGTTTGAACCCCCCAATGATGGAAGTTGTGAAAAATGAGATACTCAAGCTTTTGGACGTGAGTGTTATCTACCCCATATCCGATAGCAAGTGGGTGAGACCGGTATAAGTAGTACCAAAGAAATCAGGTGTGACGGTGGTAGAGAATGATAAGAACGAACTTGTCCCAACTCGTGTGCATACCGGTTGGAGGGTTTGTACTGATTATAGAAAGTTGAATGCCACTACTAGGAAGGATCACTTTCCTTTACCCTTTATTGATTAAATGCTTGAACGTTTAGCTGGACACTCTTATTATTGCTTCCTTGATGGCTATTCAAGTTATAATCAGATTGTGATAGCACCGGAGGATCAAGAAAAAACCACTTTCACTTGTCCTTTCGGTACTTTTGCTTATAGAATGATTCCTTTTGGCTTATGCAATGCTCCAACTACCTTTCAAGGTGTATGGTAAGTATCTTTTCCGAGTATGTTGAAAACATCATTGAAGTATTTATGGATGACTTTAGTGTCTTTGGTGATTCATTTGACCTTTGCTTGAATAACTTGTCATTAATCCTTGAACGATGTGTTGAAAAAAACCTTGTGCTAAATTGGGAGAAGTGCCATTTTATGATAACTCATGGCATAGTTTTAGGCCATATAATATCTTCTAAGGGCTTGGAAGTTGATAAATCTAAGATAGACATTATTCGTGCTCTAACCCCTCCCACTACGGTGAGGGAGATACGCTCTTTTCTTGGACATGCAGGTTTTTATCGTATATTTCTCAAGGATTTTTCCAAGATAGCATCACCACTTTGCAACTTATTGCAAAAAGATGTGGTTTTTAACTTTGATAAAAAGTGTATGGCGGCATTCAATCGTTTGAAAGAACCTTTGATTTCAGCCCCTATCATTAAACCACCGGATTAGAGCAAGCCTTTTGTGCTCATGTGTGATGCAAGTGACTATGCAGTTGGTGCGGTCCTTGAGCAACGTGTGGGGAAGATACCCCATGCTATTTATTATGCTTCTAGAACGTTAAATGAGGCCCAGCAAAACTACACAACCACTAAAAAGGAGTTATTAGCTATTGTATTTGCATTGGAAATTTTTTGCTCTTATCTAATTGGTACAAAAGTTGTTGTTTTTTCTGATCATGCAACACTTAGGTACTTGTTAATGAAGAAAGAAGCGAAACCGAGGCTCATACGATGGGTTTTACTCTTGCAAGAGTTTGATATTAAAATCAAGGACAAGAAAGGAATTGAGAACACCGTTGCGGATCACTTGAGTCATCTTGTTGTAGACAAGGAAGCTATCCCATTGCGTGAAAGCTTCCCGGATGAGCAACTATTCTCAATTGCCTTTGGAGAACCATGGTATGTTGATATTGTGAATTACTTGGTAACTAAAAAAATACCAAAGAACTTGTCTCGTGCTGAGAGGGACAAACTTAAGAGGTTAGGGAACCGATACATATGGGATGATCCATACTTATGGAAACATTGTAGTGACCAAGTAATAAGAAGGTGCGTTCCTGAATCTGAATTTCACTCTATCTTGTATTTTTGCCACTCTTATGCTTGTGGAGGACATTTTGGAAGTAAGAGAACCTCTCACAAGGTACTTGAAAGCGGTTTCTATTGGCCAACCTTGTTTAAGGATGCATACACATTTTGTACAACTTGTGATAGGTGCCAAAGAACAGGCAATCTAGGTGCCCGAAATCAAATGCCACAAACTTTTATTCAATTTATTGAAGTTTTTGATGTATGGGGTATTGATTTTATGGGTCCTTTTGTCAACTCTCATGGGAATTTTTATATTACTTGTTGTTGATTATGTCTCTAAATGGGTGGAAGCTAAGGCCACCCCAACTAATGATTCCAAGGTTGTTTCAGATTTTGTGCAAGCTAACATTTTTGCAAGGTTTGGAATTCCAAGAGCCATAATTAGTGATGGGGGTTCTCACTTCAAAAATAGGATTTTACAAAGCTTGTTGAAGAAGTACAATGTTTCACACAAGATTGCAACACCTTATCATCCCCAAACAAATGGACAAGCTGAGGTTTCTAAGCAGGAGGTGAAATCCATTCTAGAAAATACGGTGAATCCAACAAGGAGATATTGGAGAATGCGACTAAATGATGCTTTGTGGGCTTATAGAACCGCATACAAGACACCTATTGGGATGTTTCCCTTTAGGCTTGTGTACGGTAAACCTTGTCACTTACCCGTGGAGATTGAGCATTAAGCGTTTTGGGCGATTAAGCAATGCAATATGGAGATGGATGGGGCTGGAAAGCAAAGAAAGTTGCAACTCCAAGAGCTAGAAGAGCTTCACAATGATGCATTTGAAATCTCACGGATTTACAAGGAGAAAACGAAGGCCTTTCATGATACTATGATTTCTAGAAAACAATTTTGCGTTGGGAAGAAAGTTCTTTTGTTTAATTCTCGCTTGCATTTATTTCCGGGTAAATTAAGGTCACGTTGGATTGGACCTTTCATTGTTACTAATGTGTTTTCTCATGGTGCAGTAGAAATTCGTAGCATAGCTACATGCAAGGAACTTAAAGTTAATGGGCACCGGTTGAAACCATATTATGAGAATTTCACTTCTGAAGTGGTGGAAGGAGCTAATTTTGTGGATGCACTCCCTCTAGAGGAGTCATAGAAAGCAAGGCGATAGTCGGGCTGACGACTTTAAACCAAGCGCTAAATGGGAGGCAACCCATAGGATGAGTATTTCTTGTCTTATTTTCATTTTCTTGTCTTGTTTTTAGTTTTTTCTTGTATTTTATTTTTCTGATTTCTAGTCATATTTGATACATGATTTCCCACCTTGACTTACTTTGGATGACTTACATTGAGGACAATGTAAAGTTTAAGTGTGGGGGAGTGGTTTAGCTTTTGCATTGTAAAATTTTCAACTTTTGTGTAAATTAGTGCCTAAAAACTCCAACTTGTGGTTAGTTTAGAGTCACATAGTATACATGTCGCTAAGATTACATCGAGATTCTCATAAGAGTGACTGAACTTAGAGATGACAGAGAACATGATCGGGTTTCTTACTTGTATGAGAGTTAAAGTTGGATTTAACCATGCCAGTGGAAAATAAGGTGCAGACTGAATTCGGTAGTAGAGTAGTGGTCCCCTATAGTGGAGACTACCCATGTTACATCATGAGAGGCACCGACCTTTATTTATTTGTACCTGTCTAAATTTGTGCTTTTAGTGTGTGTGTCACCGTAAGTTAATTCCGGGTAGAATGGTGAGCTACCCAACCTCCCACCAATAGAAGCACTATTTTGATCTCTTGAGTGCTATCTTATCAATCATGATGGTGACATCGAATTTCTAACTTACATACCACTTGTATTCTTGTTCGCAGTTAGCACCATCCACTTTATCTCTATGTACACCAACAGGTCCATAGAAACACCATCATCATCAACAAGAGGAGTATCACAAATTCGAAGGAAAGTTGAAGACGTTCAAGGTTACAAGCAACGGTACAAAAATGAGAAAATTTCAGATTCAAGTAAAGCAACAAGACAAGGAGCAGAATTTTTACAAGTTGAAGACTCATGTACAAGAGCGAAAATTATCAAGATGAGAATTCAAGAAGTTTATGATATCAAAACAAACAAGTTGTGAAGAATCAAGCGGTAAAGTACTCACACCATGGTATTTGTACTTGCATTTTTATTTTATCTTTATTTTTATTTTAGTTTCTCTTATCTCAAAAAAAAAAAAAAAAAAAAAAAGGGGAAAAAGAGACAAGAGAAAAGTTCATTAGGTTCATCATTAGTTTTATTTTTTTGTTTGTTTTCATTTTGTATTTACTTTATTTATCTTGCATTTAAAAAACAAAATAGTCATTGTATCATATTTTGGTTTGTTTAGTTCGTTTTTGGTTTTGTATTCATTCAATAAAGCCAATGGAAGAAGAAATATCTATAATGAAGTTTCAAGCAACAAGAATTAGAGGAAAGAGTTACATTGTCAAGATTCTACGAAGTTCAAGAGTTATCATCATGAGTTGAAGACCGAAGATGAAGACAAGGATTGAAGACCAGAGACGTTTCTATGGATGCTGTGAGAGTGGTGCTAACTGCACGCCGAATAGATAACGAGGTAAGTAAGCATATTCCCACCTTCGTTAAGTGGTTGATTTCCTTTCTTAGAGATCGTCATAAAAAGGGTTTTCAAAATGAATGAAAGATGTGGGTTTTCAAAAAAAATCGGAAGGTTTGCCTTCCTACTATTCAACATGTCGCAGGATTCTCTCTTCATTCCTACCTGGACACATGTGTGACCCATAAAAAGTTATTTATTATTGAGAGCAATTTCATAAAACCCTTTCTTGTGAGGCAGAGTCGAGACTTTTGATCACTCCGAACCCGAATTTCTTTCGATAAGGGATGGTTATTTCTCTCTCAACTTTTAAGGATGAGATTGTGTTCATATTTGTGTCTAACTTCTTATGACTAGTGTGCGGAATCTCTATGTCTTCTTAGCGCGTTGGATACTATCATTTTGGAGAACTTGTAAGTTGAAAATGTAGGTTTTGTGGGTATTTCTCTAGTAAACGCTCACGTGAGTTTATGTATCTTTTAGAATAAGTTTTGTTTGGTTTGCTCGAGGTCTAGCAAAGTCTAAGTGTGGGGGAATTTGATAGGTGTTGTAAAACACCTTATTTTATATCTAGTATTTATGCTTTCTTTGTTATTACTGTTGTGAATTGCATCTCTTATGTTTAGTTTTGAGTTATTAGGTGCAATGGAGTCAGTGGAGCAAAAGAAGATGAAATCATTCATTTGGAGCGGAAAAGACAAAGAGGGAATTCACAGGCGACATTTGGAGCAAGAATTTGCGTAACAAGAAAGTGAATAGGTTGTCGGTTTGGAGAAACTGACAAGTTAAATGAGATCTAGGCATCCCTTATCCAAGAAAGTGGGGTGTCTATAT
This sequence comes from Papaver bracteatum, assembly GCA_023529315.1. Taxonomy (NCBI): domain Eukaryota; kingdom Viridiplantae; phylum Streptophyta; class Magnoliopsida; order Ranunculales; family Papaveraceae; genus Papaver; species Papaver bracteatum. The sequence goes on from JAJJWX010003621.1 coordinate 278,473, forward strand.
CAATTTCCTTTCCTACACCTAAAATTGAGAGAAAAAAATCTTCTCAATCATTTTTGTGCGGCTGTGTTGGCTGTGTGCCTGAAATCATGAGAGAATCAGAGAAACGATTATGTCGGATGGCAGAGAAATTGAGAGATAAATTAACAGGGAAATTGAGAGATTAAAAAGAGAATTGAGTTATACTGATTCTTAGTGAGATGAGTTGTATTTCTATCGATCTGAGAAGAAGAAGGGGTAGAAGAGAAGATGAATTTGCTGTTATTGATGGCAGTGGAGGAGAACTATGTTTTGAAGGTGGATTCGAAGTCAGGAAGGGAACTATAAAGTGGGTTTTTGCTCAATTCAAGTTATTGCCGTGAATATTGAGATCTCAGAAGAAGAAGGAGTTTGCTGATGATTTTAGGTTAGGGTTTCTCAATGAGTGTTTAAATCTGAAATTGAGAAGTTGAAGATGGCGGTGATTCAAAATAGAGAATGGTTCTGATAGTTGTGATTGAAGAAGGGTTTGTCTTGATTTCATTTATTAGTGGTGTTTTTGGAAATGGGTGAGCTGGTAGAATTGATATTTGAGAGTTAGAGCTGTTGTTGCAGTTGCTGGCAGGGCAGAAAATGAGATTGAAATCAGGTGGTCGCAGTGTTGTTGGTTGTATCATAGATGGTGTTGTAGAACTCAGTAATGAATAGATGGGTTGCTGAGCAGTTAGATTAGCTATGTAATAGGTGGTATGGAGCTGAGATTGAGTATATGACATATGTGGAGTGAAATTGCAGTTGCAGGTGAGAGTTGAAGCTGAAACAGATGGAGTTTGCAACTGTTATTGTGTTGTAATGTGCAGAGAATGATGTTTGGTGCTGGTCTGTGTTGAAGGGGAAGTAGCTGAAATAAAGTAGGTTCTGGTGGTATTGAAATTGCAGGTGATGATACAATGGTGCTGCTGTGTGATAACTTAGAAGATGTTGAGGAGGATTTGATATTGCTTACAATTGAAAAATTGCGACAGGGAAGATGAAATTGAAGCTGTTGCAGGTAACAATGGAACTGGTGGATGTTTTTGATGGTATGGGTGAAGATGCAAGTGCTTGATAGAGTTGGCATTGTTGATTGTACAGAGAATGGAGACTGAGGTGCAGCTGCAAGTAGTGGTGGTGACTGGAGATGTGGAGTTGGTGAATGAACTAACTATGTGTATGTATGCTTTTAAGTCACAGATTGATGTGTGCTGCTGGTGAAATAGTTGTAATGGCTTTGGTGATACTGAATTGTGGAACTGAAGTTTAAATAAATGATTGAACTGAAATGGTAGTCTCAGGTGGTTGTGTTGGAGCTGGTATGGAACTGCAAGAGTAGATGATGCATCGATGGAGGTGAAACAACTGAGATGAGGAGATGGCTTTGCGGGCATGTTGTATATGCAGTTTTGTAGTGATTATGAAGAAGGGAAGTAAAGGCTAGAGACAGAGTTAAGAAGCCACAAATGTTGCAGGTGGCCTTGAAACTATTTGAAGAGATGTTTGAGATGGTCCCATAAAATGAATGAGCTGCTGTAATAGAATGGGGGTGAGATGCTGTTGTTGGATGTTATGTAAGAGCTTAAGCAAGGTTCAATTGGCTGTGGCTGTGACAACTGCAGTCAAGAAAACCAGAGCAAGAGACATGAAAGATGTTGCAATGGAACTGGAATTGGTGGTGATATGACTGAGTTGGATGTTGTTGCAGTGAAGGAATGAAGCTATGGGTTTTGGTTAGAACTCAGAAAATGCAGGGCCATCTTGGCTGTGACTGAGGTGATGAAGCAGCAACAACAGTTTATGCCTGTGAAATAGCCTTGGCCAAGATCAACTCAGATAAGTCATCTGGGTTTGACTATGACTCACATATGACTCGGTGGCTTTGACCTGGTTGACTGATATTTTGACTGGTGACCAGGTGGACTTTGCCGGTAACCTGAGATATTTTCCGGTGCCGGATTCCGACCAACTTCCGGCAGAAGACACAGTTTTACAGCGACATATATTTGGGACATATTTTCACATGGGTTTTTCACACACATGAGCTTGGTGGACTTCTTGTTATTGGATTTTGGGCTTTGAAGACCTAATTTTGGAAAGTTGAAAAGCTATAAAAAGGAAAAGTTTCTATTCTTTTTTTGGAGGGATTATTCTACTGGAGTTTTGGAGGAGAGCGGCAACTAGGGTTTGAATTCATTTATTTTTCATGTTCTTCATCTTATTTTTGATTATGATTATGATGAACTCAAAAACTATGAGTAGCTAAATTTCATTTATTGGTTATGGGATATAAAGTGGATTTCACAAATAAGATTTGATTCAATGTATTAGTTTTGTCTCAACTTTATTGTTTATGATTCATGGTTTATATTGTTATGATTTGATTGTTTGTTTGGTTGAGTCCGGAATCAATCCGATTTACTTTCATATCTAGAGCTATAATTGCGGGATATACTTGCGATCAAGTTATCCTAGGACTTTTAGTAAATGAGAGATTAAAATTCCAATTCTAGTCATTGATGAAAATATATGTTTGTGAATGAAACTATCCCGTGACCAATATATTCTCCTTATTGATTACTTTTATTATTACTTTGCTTTCAATTTAGTTTTTATTGCATTGATAAATCAAAACCCCCCCATTGGTTACTAAGAATCTGAAAATTTGCATAACAACAAAAGCCTCTCTGTGGATACGAACTCTTCCTTATCGCATACTACATTTATTTTAGTTAAGTAAGAAAGTGAAATTATATTTGACTGGCTGACAACCGGCCAGATTGGAAACCTTCTTTTGCTGTTTGGGGAAGTCAAGACGCCGCCAAGAGTAAATTTATGTTGTTGAAGTGCAAAGAAAACTGCCTTCGTTGATTGTGGAAATCGTGATTAAATTTATGCAAAAACAAGACTGAAGGTTGAATTAAAATGCAACGGAAGCGTGATAATGGAGCAGAGTGATGTTGGAAATGAGTGGTACCAGCATTGAGTGAAGCTGGACTGCAATCAGAAATGAGCAAAACTGCACTGTAGCAGCTGCGATCAGTTGGACTGCAGGAGCTACGAGAAAAACTGCACTGCAGCAGCTGCATGATGGGCTTCCGGAGATGCCTATATAGTAAATCGCAATCGCACGATGTCTACAATGCAGACAACGACAAGTACGGGTCATTCCCACGAGGAGCGGTGGAAATACTGTAATCAATATCTCAATTAAGAATAACCAACAACAATGTTTTTGGATTTTTTGTAAAAGAATAATAATAATAATAAACTAAAATAATAAAAAGAATCCAATGGAAGAATCGGTAACCAAGGTTTTATTGGTATCCACCACTATTTCTATTTAATTACTGAAATGAAACATAATTATGAATATATGTTTATTGTTCGTTCTATCGACATCACCTATTATAGGTATTAGAGTCGCAAATATCATTGGACGCCCTAAGCATGACACATCAAAAGATTAAACCAAATCATGCACCATCAAATTGCGCTAGCGAGAAAATTATACGAAACTAAAATATTGATTCTCAACTATTATTTGACTCTTCTAAGCATAACCCTTCAAATAATTTAACCCAAGCATGGAATATCAAATAACGAGACAAATATATTTTTGAACCTAACAATTACGCACAAAGGTTATAAGAAACCGGTGAAGCAACAACTTGTTTTGCAATCAATCAATAAACAATTATTCAAGAATTAATCTAATCAAATCATAATGGTTTATTGCTAGATAAACAGTTCAATGTAGCCTAATACCCCAAATGGCTTCAACCATAAACCCTAGTTACGAAAAATCTAGCAACACATGACTTTCTCAAAAGCCATAAAAACAAATAAGATAAGATGGAGAAATTAAACCCAAAGGATCGTCGTCTCCTCTTCTCTTTGCTATGTGCTCAATCCGCCGCCACCAAAACTCAAGAAATGAAAACCCCCTTCTCTCTTCCAGTTGCGGCTGTCAAGCCGTCCTCCTTCCTTCTCTGTTTGTCACTAACAGAGAAGACCCCCAAAAAAAAAACCTCCTCCAAAACCGGCTTCTGTTCAATATGTATGTGCTGCGAGAAACAAGACCTAGTGGATCTTGTGCCAAGGCCCGCTCCAAACATAACCCAACTTCTAATTTCCGGCCTTTCCAGATTTCGACCACTCCTCCAACTTGCCTAACTTGCCTATTTTCTGACTTCGACTTCTAGGCACCGAGCGCACAACACTAGCTTCCATTCTTGACCTTCTCTACATGTAAAAATCATCCACAACCCTAAGAAGAAAAACCTAGGATTGCATACAGAATCTCCCAAACTCCATACGCTGCAATGAGTACTCCACCTGACATCTTCATCTCGGCACCCACTTATTTCTCTCACAAGACAGATCCCAGAAACCACTCCATCTGCAGAAATCCTCGCCAGTTCCCCACTCCAGAGTCTTTCTTTCCCATTTATTCCAATCCAGGCTTCCCATTCTACATCGTCGAACACCATCATTGAGCAGTTTCAGCTCCAAACATGACCATTCGAACCCACGGCAAACAAATAATTTCGGCTACAACAACTCACAGTAAAACTCATTCAGCCAACACATGCGTTTGCACTTCTTGTTGTGAAATCATCATTGCGTATATTTGATGCTCCATTCGGAAACTACCAACAGTCCGAGAATCCAAAGCAACAACTCCTGTTCCTTCTAATGTGTTAAACAGTTGAGAGTGCTCACCAGCTCCTTGTGTTATCGTTGCTGCCTTCAATGATTCATCACCTCCAAACTCCATTCTGTCCGGCTGAGTCTCGTATACAGCTCCAATACTTCTTAAAACCTGACTCCACTGAGTGCACAGCTCAACAAAAATGTTTGTCGTATACAGAGCCTTAATACCAGTAAACAAATATAGACCGATTTCCTTGCTTCACTCCATCTCCATCTGTTCACTTCTTCCTTGTTGAAAGCTTCCTTTTCATACTCGGCCAACAAACAGTCCTTCTCTGTCGAGCATGTACCAGCTCCTTCCATGCAAATCGAAGCCAAAACACCATAATTTTTAGCCCTAATTCAACCTCCAGCAAACCACAATGTTGCAGCACACGCTTGGCTGACTACCATCTCGTAAGCTTCTCCCTGCACGGCTGTAGAACTACCCTTACAACTTCCATGACCAACTCCATCAGTTCAGAAGCCATCTCAGCAGGCTTGGCATCAGTTCTCTTCTTTAGGTCATTTTTCAGATTCGAAAATGTATTCCAGTTCACAGCAATGACCAACACCAGTCGGTTGCAACAACTCGACCAAGCACCACTTCTTTTGCAGCTTACTCGCATCATCCAACTGTTCTAATATCTTTTAGAATGCAACACCAACTGCCAGCTCTTACTCTGATCTCCCATGCAGTCGCCTGAACTTCTAAACGTCAGCTCGGAACAACATTAACTCCAGCCACCAACTTCCTATTCAGCATGTAACTCTTTGTGAAGTCCCAATCTCACACCATTCACTCATCTCTGCCAGCAGTTGAGTTTCTTCCTTGTTGATTTTACACGGACAAAACCATCAACGCAATGAGTGAGTAACAACAGCTTTAACGAACCCATTGATACTGTTGTTGTTAACTGCAGGCATAAGTGATCAAACCCCTTGGAAGAATGTTTACTGCCAAGACTTCTAAGTTAACCTAATAACAAATCATAAGAAGAATATGTTTCTGACGCTTTAATTCTTCCACATAGAAATGTGTTGGAGAACCGGACACGTCGCCCATTATTCCTTGACTCAACAACACTTTGCCATCTTGTTTTCTAACTTTGCAAGCCTAGAACTTGGGTGGATTTGTGGCTGAAATATCCACTTCTTTTGCTGCAGCAGGCAAGTAATGCTACAGACATGAGCACTTAAAGTGGACGCCCACACTTTACTCTCTTTTTTCGTGCCAGGAGATGCCTTGATCATTTTTGTCACAAATGCTTTTCTTTAGCTGGTTATTCTTCCGGATGAAGGGATTTGCTTGTATTTTCTGTAAAAGGTCTAAAAAATGTTATTAGTCAAGATATCGAGTCCTAGCTAATATAAATATGGGTATAAAATGTTGCACTTACGTGCTTATCAACACCCCCACACTTATATTTTGCTAGTCCTCGAGCAAAATAAAGAATATATCCGCTACACAGCTGGATATGAAGAGTGTTGTCTGCTAAACAGCAAGACGAAACCACTAAACAGTGGTATAAAGATGTCTGCTAAACAGCTAGACGGATCCGCTAAACAGCAAGATCGAGAAATGTCTGCTAAACAGCTAGACAGAAAGACCCGCTACACAGCTGGTCATAACCCCTAAAAATCATAATGATAATTTTTTTTCCAGACCCGCTACACAGCTGGTCATTCAATACATGCAAACCTACAATAGACCCGCTCAACAGCTGGTCATAAATTGCAAGAAAATTCCTGAAAAAGAAGAGTAAAAATTTAACTATTCCCCCACACTTAAACATTACATTGTCCTCAATGTAATTGAGTCATCCAATGTAAAATTAAGATGGGAAATTCATAAAATGCGAAAATAAACTAATAAAAATAAAATAAGAAAATAGAATTGCCTACTGGAATATACATAAAGGATTCACTATATATCAACAACCTAAATATTTGAGGATCAACCCAAAGTACAATATATACAATTAATGATAACCTCACATTCTCGCTGTAGCAACGTAAAGATATGGAAACTATCAAAAAGAAAGAGCTACCCCCAAACCTGGTTTTTGCAAAGGATATATTATCAGTAAAAAGAATTACTGACTCAAGTGGTTCACTGGGGATGGGAACTGAAACGATTTGGGAGTCATGCACAGGCAAAGAGAAGTCACGAGATGCAAAATAATCTAGTAATATTGGAGAAGCACGCAGTTCTTATCCAAAATTAGGAATCTTCCGAAAAGTTGTGCTAACAATTCTAGGTGTATTAACTTCTCCACTAGGTTTGCAAACCTGCATTAAATCATCATCATAAACATCATCAACCGGGGAATCAATAGGAATATCACAATAAAGATGATTAATTCTAGGTGTAATGTCTCTAAGTCGTTAGACTTAACTACGGTCTCTTTGGAATTAACACATTCTTCATAAGCATCATTGTTATAGCACTGATACGTCACACCGTCTAAAAGAATGGTGTCCTCAATCCTAAACTCATCCTTTTGAATAGGAGAGTGATCATTAACACGATCAGGAGTTGGAATAAATACACCACCTTCACCTGGTATGACAATGTCTCTATTCCTATGATCATAACTATCAAGTTCACCATCATCCTCCATACACATTGATTCATTAGTTAAAGCGGTTTCATCATTAATATCAAGAGTATTAGAAAAATTAGAACTTGTATCCTCAGTAAGACCACGATCTTTTACCGAATGCATTAGTTTAGCAATCAATAAATCAGTTTGTTCAGAAAGTTGATCAATATAAGCTTGACTTTTACTAAGCTCGGCAAAAAATAACTCATTAGCTTTGGTCTGTTCAGCAATTTCAATATTGATGCGTTCTAACAAAGATAGTTGTGATGCAGATTGGTCACAGTAAGATTGATCATCTCTCTCATACTGTGACGGAGAAATGTGTGAATAATAATTGGAATCAACAAATTGTGGCTCATAACCAGGGTAAGGTTGGTAATGATCATAACCTTCACAAGGTCCGGAATGATCATACCTATGAGAATAATTCCAATCATTATTTACACACTCGGCAAGTTCTTGATAATGAGGAGGTGCGTATGCATACTCCTCATGTAAAATATCATATGACTCCTCTGTCTCAGCTCTTTTTGTAAGATTCCAAAAAGCTATAAAAGAAGTCAACTCACTAGAAACCATTATATAAAGTAATATTTTCCCAATACCTCACCTTGCAAAAGCTTTGTGAGAATATCAAGTACTTACTTTAGGCCTGTTGTTGACTCCAATCGCCGCTCTTCAGACTAAGGTACCTAACAAAAAATCAAATAAGCTACGTAAAAGGAACAAAAAGAAAATATAAAAATAAAAGCAAAAGCAAAAATAAGCTATGTACAAAAGAAAAAAATAATAATAACTATATGTACAAAATCAAAAAAATTATATACAAAATCAAAAATACCAATTACAATATTCCACAGCCGCTCCCCGGCAACGGCGCCAAAAATTGATCGGCTTTCGGAGATGCCTATATAGTAAACCGCAATCGCACGGTGTCTACAATGCAGACAACAGCAAGTACGGGTCGTTCCCACGAGGAGCGGTGGAAATACTGTAATCAATATCTCAATTAAGAATAACCAACAACAATTTTTTTGGATTTTTTTTTTGTAAAAGAATAATAATAATAATAATAAAGTAAAATAATAAAACGAATCCAATGGAAGAATCGGTAACCATGGTTTTATTGGTATCCACCACTATTTCTATTTAATTACTGAAATGAAACATAGTTATGAATATATGTTTATTGTTTGTTATATCGACATCACCTATTAGAGTCGCAAATATCACTGGACGCCCTAAGCATGACACATCAAAAGATTAAACCAAAGCATGCACCATCAAATTGCGCTAGCGAGAAAATTATACGAAACTAAAATATTGATTCTCAACTATTATTTGACTCTTCTAAGCATAACCCATCAAATAATTTAACCCAAGCATGGAATATCAAATAACGAGACAAATATATTTTTGAACCTAACAATTACGCACAAAGGTTATAAGAAACCGGTGAAGCAACAACTTGTTTTGCAATCAATCAATAAAAAATTATTCAAGAATTAATCTAATCAAATCATAATGGTTTATTGCTAGATAAACAGTTCAATGTAGCCTAATACCCCAAATGGCTTCAACCATAAACCCTAGTTACGAAAAATCTAGCAACACATGGCTTTCTCAAAAGCCATAAAAACAAATAAGACAAGATGGAGAAATTAAACCCAAAGGATCGTCGTCTCCTCTTATCTTTTCTATGTGCTCAATCCGCCGAAACCAAAACTCAAGAAATGAAAACCCCCTTCTCTCTTCCAGTTGCGGCTGTCAAGCCGTCCTCCTTCCTTCTCTGTTTGTCACTAACAGAGAAGACCCCCCCAAAAAAAAACCTCCTCCAAAACCGGCTTCTGTTCAATATGTATGTGCTGCGAGAAACAAGACCTAGTGGATCTTGTGCCAAGGCCCACTCCAAACATAACCCAACTTCTAATTTCCAGCCTTTCCAAATTTCGACCACTCCTCCAACTTGCCTAACTTGCCTATTTTCTGACTTCGACTTCTAGGCACCGAGCGCACAACACTAGCTTCCATTCTTGACCTTCTCTACATGTAAAAATCATCCACAACCCCAAGAAGAAAAACCTCGGATTGCATAAAGAATCTCCCAAACTCCATATGCTGCAATGAGTACTCCACCTGACATCTTCATCTCGGCACCCACTTATTTCTCTCACAAGACAGATCCCAGAAACCACTCCATCTGCAGAAATCCTCGCCATTTCCCCACTCCAGAGTCTTTCTTTCCCATTTATTCCAATCCAGTCTTCTCATTCAACATCGTCGAACACCATCATTGAGCAATTTCAGCTCCAAACATGACCATTCGAACCCACGGCAAATAAATAATTTCGGCCACAACAACTCACAGTAAAACCCATTCAGCCAACACATGCGTTTGCACTTCTTGTTGTGAAATCATCATTGCGTAGCTTTGATGCTCCATTCGGAAACTACCAACACTCCAAGAATCCAAAGCAACAAATCATGTTCATTCGAATGTGTTAAACAGTTGAGAGTGCTCACCAGCTCCTTGTGTTATCGTTGTTGCCTTCAATGATTCATCACCTCCAAACTCCATTCTGTCCGGCTGAGTCTCGTATACATCTCCAATACTTCTTAAAACCTGACTCAACTGAGTGCACAGCTCAATAAAAATGTTTGTCGTATACAGAGCCTTAATACCAGTAAACAAATATAGCCCTATTTACTTGCTTCACTCCATCTCCATCTGTTCACTTCTTCCTTGTTGAAAGCTTCCTTTTCATACTCGGGCAACAAACAGTCCTTCTCTGTCGAGCATGTACCAGCTCCTTCCATGCAAATCCAAGCCAAAACACCACAATTTTTAGCCCTAATTCAACCTCCAACAAACCACAATGTTGCAGCACACGCTTGGCTGAATGCCATCTCGTAAAATTCTCCCTGCATGGATGAAGAACTACCCTTACAGCTGCCATGACCAACTCCATCAGTTCATAAGCCATCTCAACATGCTTGGCATCAGTTCTCTTCTTTAGGTCATTTTTCAGATTCGAAAATGTATTCCAGTTCACAGCAATGACCAACACCAGTTGGTTGCAATAGATCGACCACGCACCACTTCTTTTGCAGCTTACTCGCATCATCCAACTGTTCTAATGTATTTTAGAATGCAACACCAACTGTCAGCTCTTACTCTGATCTCCCATGCAGTCGCATGAACTTCTAAACGTCAGCTCGGAACAACATTAACTCCAGCCACCAACTTCCTATTCAACATGTAACTCTTTGTGAAGTCCTAATCTCACACCATTCACTCATCTCTGCCAGCAGTTGAGTTTCTTCCTTGTTGATTTTACACGGAAAAAACCATCAACGCAATGAGTGAGTAACATCAGCTTTAACGAACCCATTGATACTGCTGTTATTAACTGCCGGCATAAGTGAGCAAACCCCTTGGAAGAATGTTTACTGCCAAGACTTCTGAGTTAACCTAATAACAAATCATAAGAAGAATATGTTTATGACGCTTTAATTTTTCCACATAGAAATGTGTTGGAGAACCGGACATGTCGCCCATTATTCCTTAACTCAACAACACTTTGCCATCTTGTTTTCTAACTTTGTAAGCCTAGCACTTGGGTGAATTTGTCGCTAAAATATCCACTTCTTTTGTTGTAGCTGGCAAGTAATGCTACAGACATGAGCACTTAAAGTGGACACCCACACTTTACTCTCTTTCTTTCGTGCCAGGAGATGCCTTGATCATTTTTGTCACAAATGCTCTTCTTTAGATGGTTATTCTTCCGGATGAAGGTATTTGCTTGTATTTTCTGTAAAAGGTCTAAAAAATGTTACTAGCCAAGATACCGAGTCCTATCTAATATAAATATGGGTATAAAATGTTGCAATTACGTGCTTATCACTACAATCAGCTGGACTGCTGGGATTGCGAACATAACTGAAATTCAGCAGCTTCGATCTGCTGGATTGCAGCAGAAACGAGAAGAGATGCACTATAGCAGCTGCGATCAGCTGGACTACATGGGTTGAGAACATGGCTAAACTGCAGCAGCTTCGATCAGCTGGAATGCAGCAGCGATGAGCAAGACTACACTGCAGCAGCTGCGATCAGCTGGACTGCAGGGATTGCGAACATAGATGAACTACAACATCTACGATCAGCTGGACTGCAGAAGAAACGAGCAGAGATGCACTGCAGCAGCTGCGATCAGCTGGACTGTAGAGGTTGCGAACATGGCTGAACTGCAGCAGCTTCGATCAACTGGAATGCAGCAGCGACGAGCAAGACTGCACTACATCAGCTGCGGTCAGTTGGACTGCAGGAACGACGAGCCTTACTATAGAAGCTGCGATCTGCTGGACTGCAGGAGGAGTGGACAATGCTGAACTGCAGCAGCTGTGATAAGCTGGACTGCAGGAGAGGCGAACTATGATGGACTGCAGTAGCTTCGATCAACTGGACTGCAGCAGTTGGTGAGGAACTGGGCTAAAATAGTTCGATAAACCTGAGTGTAATAGTTCGATAACTGTACTCAGTTACGTCCAACTGAGTATAGAATTGATAAGCAAAACTGCACTGCATCAGTTGTGTCCAACTGAGTGCAACCAGGTTGTATCAGTTGTGTCCAACTGAGTATAAAATTCATGAGCAAAACTGGATTGCATCAGTTGTGTCCAACTGAGTGCAGCAGTTTCTTTTGAACTGGACTACAACAATTTGACAAACTTAACTGTAGCAGTTAAACATTAATGATTGTAACAATTGCGTTAAAATATTAGGGTGTATGCTCTCCCCCTCTTAATCCTGTAACTCGTTGGAGGATTAAGAAGTTTCAGGTTACCTGAAGTTTCGATTTTCAGAAACTGAATTCCGCATTGATTTTAGGTGCTATGTAACTCGCCCCCGAGCGTATGGAGTGTTACGCAGCTCGCCCCAAAAGGGTTATTTTAGACATGAGGTGTTACATATCTCGCCCCAAAGTGATAGTCAGTCACGTTGAAGTGATATGCAACTCGCCCCCAGAAGATAGTGATTGCTATGCTGCTCAATGCTCGCACAAGGGTGCACTGCCTTGCTGCATTTTACTCGCATGAGATTTTGAATATGTTTACTATCTGGAATTCGCGGGGGGGGGGGGGGGGAATCCCACTATTCCAGATGCGCGCAGAGTTAAAATGTGTGTATCTCCTCGAGAGAAAATGCGCGCCACATTATAGGTGTCTCATTGAACAAAATTATGCATGGATATATGAAAAGATGCAAAAATATGTAAATTGTATACGTACCGTATTAAAAGTGTTATTGTGACTTTGTTTATGAGTTAATTTGGATGTCCACTAGCTATGTTGATGTTTTTCAGTGGCGATGACTAGTGTAGTTTCCTTAGCGTCTCGACTTGAGTCAGCAACTAGATTTGTCTGCGGGTACTGGATTGCACCAGTGGAATCAAAACTGGATTGAAGACAGTTGCCATGGGACTGTGTTTCAGCAGCTGCGATCAGCTGAACTGTAACAGTTATAATGAAATCTGAACTGAAGTTGTTGCGAGGAAAACTGTACTGAAACAGTTTTGAGGAAACCGGACTGCAGCAGTTCGGTCAACTGGACTGTAGTAATTAAACGAAAAAGGACTGCGGCAGTTCGATCAATTAGACTGCAATATTTTCTGAGAAACTGGACTACAATAGCTCGATTAACTAGACTGTAGTAGTTATGATGATCAACGAACATAAGTGTCTTGAGATTTGTAAATCTACACAATTAGCACGAACATTTCATGTTGTGGACTTAAATCGTCACAACATCAATCTTTGAGGATTTCGGTATGGCTTCATATGGTGATTAAAATGCGCCCCACTTCGATGTCGCCACTCCATTCTCAAAAAATATTTTTTCTATAAATGCTGAAATTGAACCACGATGTTGTTTGAAATTGACATGCGATCTCAACGGGCCGAAAATCACTTAGTTTGGATGCACGAAGAAAAAGTTATCGAAGAAACAAAATTAGTCGGTGAGCGCCTTGCTCCAAACATGTTGATGATGCGACTGTACCAAAAATATTATTCCCCAATTGTAAAATTTTTACCTTCATGATGTAGGTATTGAAATACGATCGCAACGAGCCAAAAATCATCTAATTCGGACGAGGGATGAAGAAGATATCAAAGAAACAAATTCGAAGACCAAGCCCAAAAATATGTGTATTTGGCTAAGCCCACAAAGTGGGGCCGAAACATCCTCAAGCCAACAAAATTGGGGCTGATAAATCCATCGAGTCAATACCCGACTCAGCTGGTGACTCAGTTGGCTGAGCCAACTCGGCTAGGCTCGGTGGGTGGAATTATCCTTCAGCTCAATCTGAGTGGGGTGTAAAAATCCAAGGGGTACCATCTTAACCTACGTCGAGAAGCATATGATCAGGGACACTGAAGTGGGTGATGGAGACCTTAACGTGGGTGACCAAATCTTAGGGTAGGTGGACGAAACCCTGAAGTGGGTTAACGGATTTGCTGCTGCCGCCGGGGTTGGTCACCGACATTTGCAGTCGTTTTTTTTTTTTTGAAGCTGCCGACTCTGGCTGCCGGGGTTTGCCGCCGGGTCTGGCCGCGGGTTTTTTTTTTTTTTTTTTAAACTTTCCGCGATGCTTTCTCAGAAATGTGGTCTTTGCCTTTGGATCTTTTGTGATGAGTTTTCGAAATTGTTATCTTTTCCTTCAACAGCTTCTTGCAACGGTTCTGAGGACTGTTGCCGTTTCTCATGGACTTTCCACCACCGTTTTGCTAAACTTTTGCGGCCTTTTCTGAAACTTTCTGAGATGCTTTTCTGGAGGTCTTCTCAGGGGTTTTCAAGCTCTTAGAGGTGTAGGCAACTTGACAACCCTGTGATCTTGACAGTAGTGATTTTGACATACTACAAACTCGAACATGTAGATACTACGTTATTTGAGAAGCAATTTTTTTTTCGAACTTTAGACTTGAACATGCTGCGGATCGAACATCTTGGCAACAATCTTGGTGATTTTTCCAATGAGTCAGTCTTGGTGGTCTATGACTATGGAGCTGGACTGTGGCAGTTGCGATCAATTGGACTGCAATAATTGTGATTAACTAGAATGCAGCAGCTGCGACCAGCTGGACTGCAGTGATTGAAATCAAAACTGGACCCAGCCATGTTGTGGATCGAACATCCAGCAACAATTTTGATAATGTTTTTACAACATCTTTTATTGTGTACCGAACGTCCTGAGAGCGGTTTCATCGGTATTTGTGGTGATGCAGTTTTTCAGCGGTATCAGAAGGTAATAGCTTCAGCAAATATGAAACAGCGAATCTTGATTGCAGCAGTTGCGATCAAATGGACTGCAGTATGTGCGATTATATGGTTAGCACAAGCTGCGATCAGCTGGACCGCGACTATTGCGATCAAACTGGGTTGCAGCAGTTACGACCAACTGGACTGCAACAGTGATTTTTCACGGCGTTCAAATAGCTTTTTCACGGAAACGATTTTGAAGCATTTTGTACAAATTTTCTCAATGGGAGAACACAATTCCTTTTCTCGTATTCCCCTTAGTCGGCGCCAATGTTTGTACCCAAAATTACTTTTGGGCACGAAACACGATTGAATTGATTATTGGGTGTGTTTTTTGGGTTAGGAGACGAATTGAAGAACAAATAAAGAGACGCAGGTTTAACGTGGTTCAGCATGGTTTGCCTACGTCCACGGGCGAATCCCTTTGGGGGGTGAATTTGTTAATAATCTATGTTTACACAACATTAGTGTTTGTTGTGTCACGGGACGGTGGAGATACATCCAATTTTCTAACTGGGGGCTAGGATTTTCCCTCCATCTCCCAGTTTGATCAATCTTATACACATCCAACGACTGTAATTGGTGGTAGGATTTAATGAATTTTTTTTGAAGTTTTGTTTCTCCCACTTTACCGCATTTACTTCCCCTTTTCAATTTGTTAAACCCTCTTTATTATCAAATCGCAAAAGAGGGATCGAATTGGTTTTCATCTACATTTTAAAGCTACAAACGTGGATTTGATTTATCTCCAACCATATCTTCTATAACACCACTTAGTATCTCCTCCATCATTTAAACGGCAGCAGCAGAAACTTCACTTGCGTTGTTTTATCTTAAGATCAGATACCAGATACATCATATTAGGTTTTTGTTTTTGTTCATAACAATAACAAAATCATTAGGAGCATTCCACCTACAAATTCCCCCAATAGATCTTATAAACGATATCATTTCTGTTTGGGAAAAAGAGGAAGTCAGGAAAAGGAGAAACAAATCGCTTGATGGAAAGAAATCTGTAGATTCCGTTGTGGTTTTTGTTTTTGCCATTGATTTTTTTCATGTAGGTAACAGACTTAAATTTATTATTCTTATTCCTTAGAAATTAATTGACATAATTGGTTGAATTTTGGTTTCCAAAGTTCATAAGTTGCTTTCAATATCAAATTGTTGGTATTAAAATCTACGGACTGACCTATGTGGATTTATGAATCAAAATTAACAATTTGCTCATGTTTGTTGAAAGCGTGTACCAAAAAATCCAACGTGCATGTTTGCCTAGAAGGGTGATTATGCCTTTTTTTAGTGATTGGACCATTTCTATAAATGTATTCATTTACAGGCTTTTAGTATCTTTTATGAAATGCTTAGTGATCTAAACATACTTATAAATGTTTCCATTTACATACCTCTTATTAATCGGCTTTAATATCTGTATTTATCCTTTGCAGAACATAAAAAGAGGTTAGCCTCCATCTACCTATGGTAGAAAATTTGCAAAGCGGCATTCTTTGTTGTGGATGAGCCCTAAAGTGGAAGCTCACATTTGTACAGTAAACTTACAGGTATTTTTTGTTTTTCCACACTCATTAATGCTTATTCATCTTTTTTTTTCGGTTTGCACATAATTCATGTGTAGTTTGAAATCATGATAAGGAGGCTTACAAAAGTACCTAAATATACCCTATGAAACCTAATAATACAATAAACTGAAGTAGCTAGATATGCAATTGTCACCTAAAGTAGCTTCCAAAACCAACTAAGAAACTGACGGAACCAATACAAATAAGAAATTGGGTGACATAAGTGATCTTAATGCATTAGGAGTCGGGAAATTAGTGTTTTTATAATTGCGTAGTTTGTTAAATGATTCCATTTTACCTTTCTGATCCCTTTGCATTAACATGTGACAGAATGGAGATTTCATGTAATTCATGTAATGTTATTAAGTAGAATAGGAACTATTTTTGCCTTACGAATATGCGACGGATGAGCCTAAGGTGGTGACAGTGTAACACTTAATTATGTGAAGAATTATCCTGATTTTAATGACACCGTAAATATTTTAGATTTACTGTGTTGAGTTCGAAACAAAAGACCTTTCCTAATATGTATTGTCATTATTACAGGGAATTTCACCCTCTTCACCAATGCCAATAAAGTGTACCCAACATTGACATTCCGGTTGTAGTACTGCCAAAATGGTTAGTATTTGTGTATTTTACTATTCATCATTATGGATTTCGTATATCACTGTCTGAGGCCATAGCTTTAGACTTTTGTACCCCTATATATCGATTACTGCTTAGAAACTATTCTGTCATTTTTCTTTTTATAGTCATCTAGATCACAATTGTATTTATTAGTAAAATATTTTGTTATTAATAAAATGTTTTGTATTGTGCAGTTATTTTTTTGTGTACAATGTAGTGAGTGTTAGCACTGTGAATCAGACATACTTCCGTATGTCTTAGAAGTAAAACAGCATAAAAATATAAACATAAAACATAGATACATTAATTTCTCATTACGCTTAATTTATATTTCCCCATTTAGAGGAAAACACACACTAATTTGTTGCCCAATGTCGTTAGAAAAATTCATTCTCTGAACGCTGTCGACCATTATAGCAATTAGTTTGACACATTTGTATTCCTTGACTCATCATACTTGAAAATTATTTGCGTTTATTGCTGCAGTCATTGAATTTCGTTACAAAACTGAGTTTGTTATTAAGCTAACCCACCAACACTAAGCTACTATACGTCTCTGATTTCTATGATGTTTATATTGTTTACGGGTACCTTAAATGCTAGAGAACCATGTCAGATTACCGTGTTGATTAAGAAAGGTTAACGTGTTGTACAAACTTTGGATAGGATAATCGAAAAAACATCTCCCAGCTTCTGTCTGCTAAATGACACTAGGTCAGTTTGTTCCGTTTGTTCACATATCTAGAACCAATGTATCCCTGAAAAACCAGGACTCAATTCTAAAATTTTGGATTAAACTTGACCCATATATGCAGGCCACTAATGTCATCATGTGTAATGCCACGTTGCCACTGCCACAGAAGTATTAATTGGAAGTGTGTCGAACTATCTTGCCTTCCTTTAATGTATAAAGAAAGTTCTTGATGAGAATAGTCACCTTTGGTGC
The DNA here is from genome assembly GCA_023529315.1 of Papaver bracteatum. Classification (NCBI taxonomy): domain Eukaryota; kingdom Viridiplantae; phylum Streptophyta; class Magnoliopsida; order Ranunculales; family Papaveraceae; genus Papaver; species Papaver bracteatum. The sequence goes on from JAJJWX010003621.1 coordinate 296,257, forward strand.
ATCAAATGTGAAACAAATGTGCATATTCCAACCCCCTTCACCATGTATTCCCTTACCCGATTACGTTGAGATGTATCTAACCATTATTGAGTTGACCTGGATATCTTGACTCACAGGTTCTTACTGCACTTTAAGTGGAAGACAAAACGGACTTCGCTGTCTTCATAGCTCTAGAATATGAGGTCTAGGAATTGGTCCCCCACAGTGCATCTGAGCTCATTTGCGGGTCTGAGGTAAACTTGATTCCATATTGGGCTTATTCCCGTCGGATTTGCTTGAGTATTCGGCTGTTTTTTTTTTCTAGACTTGCATTTCTTCCACCCTCAACAATTTTTCAGGATTCTGCAAAAGAGGTAGCCAAGTCCGGATTCCCACAGATCCCGCATCAGGATGTCTATTTTTAGTTACTCTTGATTCCTTCAACATGAAATAGAAAATTGCAAGTTAGCAACCATGTGCACCATCACCTCTACCGCATGCATCAAACCAGAGACCTTTTACCCCGGTAAAAGTTGGGAACTTAGATACTAAAGAAAAAGTTTGAGACCAAGTGCGTGGTGACGAAATGGTTCAACGACGAGTAATGAGTCCTGGCTTACCCACCTGTTTATTAAATTGAATAAGATATTATGAGTATTCTGTTAATGTTTTTCTTTGTGTTTTAGGCTTTCTTAATTTACTCATCATTTTTAGCACCCTATCCACCGACCTCTATTATCATGTTTGGTCTTGAAATAGTTCGCCATATGTTTAGAATGTTTTCGAAGAATAGGAATGTCTTGAGCGTAATATTTTCCAGTGTTTTGAGTGTCCACTTGGTTTGCATGAATCTTTAAATATTATGTAATTTAATGTGATTCACTGAACGAGACGATGCATCTCATCTCTATTTTCCGATGGGTCCTAACTGTCCACAACATAGGTGATATTCATTCACTCTGTTGCATTTGACACATTGAATATTTTCATTGCATGATCAGTGCTCACTATTTGTATTTTGCCTGCTTTTATCCTTAAAGCACACCCTAATATGAGGTTGTTCCTTGAATGATTTTGAAGCAGCGCGCAAGGTTTAGCATAATTAATTTTTTCATTTAGTTAGATTGGGTTGTACTCATCGTTGCTAATTTTTTCACAGATTCAATTCAATCTTTGTCGTTGATCAGATAATTACATGGACTCTATAGACAAAACACGGAATTTTTTCAAACTATTTTGACATAAACAGTAAGAAGCTGACTCTTACGCAATGTCTAACGCCCCAGATTAAAATTGTGTGAAATAGCACGTGCCGTTACGGGCTAGGGAGTTCTTCCTCGCATAAAACAAAAATCCCTTGAACTTTAATTCCATTGACCCCTTGAAATTTTATCGAATAGATTTAAAAGGAAAACAAGCTTCTCAGTTTTCATCCCTATTGAAGAACTTTGATGGTATTTAGTCAATTGAAGTTATTGCTTTGTAAATTGAATTGATGAATGATAGTGGAGCTTCTAACTAATCGTTATATACCAACAAACACCATCGTTGTCACCCATACGCCCAATGACCATGCCTTCAAAAATTTGAACGCATAAATCGTCAATTGAAAAAAAAAACACGGAACTGTGGCTTAGGCGACAACAAAGCACCCCAGACGGCACGGGTGATTCCCTAGTTAAATTACATTGCTCTTTTTTTGTATTCACTACATCCTATTTTTCTCTCAGGGCATCTCTATTTATACAGTTTTAGAATCTAATTTCGAGATGGACTTAAATGGCATTAATATGCACTGCAATCAATTATGCATGAAACTGCTTACATGCATGCTGGAATCAATTCTGCCTTAAACTGCATGAAACTGCCCTCCTATTTTAATTATATAATTGATGGCTTTGAATGCCACCTGGCTTTAATTCGCATGAAACTGTCCTAGCATGTCTCCATGTATTAATTATGCATGATGGACTGAACACTTACGCCTCCATGATAAAATCTGCACGAAACTGCACATTTATGCCTCCATGATGATTTCTGCATGAAACTGCACATTTATGCCTCCATGATGATTTCTGCATGAAACTGCACATTCATGCTTCCATGGTAAATTCTGCATGCTGGCATACTGGATTGATGGTTGACAGGCATAATGGCTGACAGTATGGATGGATGCTGGCTGACAGACTGGATTGGCTGCACGAGTAGAGACTGGCTGGCAGTGCGATTGAGTACTTAGCTGGGAATTGGTTGGTAGTGTTGCTGGAAAAAGACTGAAAACTGGCTGGAGGTGCGACGTGCAACCTGACTTTGACAGTTGACCAACAGTTGACTTTGACCATTGACCGAGTGTTGACTTTGACCACTGACCGGTCATTGTAATACTGGGAAAGCTGGTGAGCTGCTTCGGTTGACTGGTTAGAGGGCTTGGATGAGGGCCAAAAGATGATTCAAGTACCAATTGGGCCCATTATGTGGCATTTTTGCTTATGGTACAAACACTTATATCAGCATCTCTCTAAACAAACACCTACCTGTTTTTCTCAAGCAATCAGAATTCCTGTGTGGAAAGAAGCTATGTTTAAAGAATGTACTGCCCTTAAAGATGCTGGTACCTGGTCAATGGTTTCACCTCATACTTCTAAAATCTTGGTTAAATGCAAATGGGTTTCTAAAATCAAGAAAAATACAGATAGTACAATAGAAAGGTATAAAGTCATATTGGTGGCCAAATATTTTCACCAACTTGAAGCTTTGGACTACACAAATATTTGTAGCTTTGTTCTCAAGCCAACTACTATCAGGTTAGTCCTCTCCTTGGCTGTTAATTTTGACTGAAGAATAAAGCAACTTGACATCAGCAATGCCTTCCTCTATATTGACTTAAAGGAGGATGTCTACATGAGTCAACCCCCAGGTTTTCAAGACCCAAACCATCCAACATATGTATGCAAATTACATGAATCATTTTATGGTCTTATACAGGCCCTTAGGGCCTCCTGGTATGAAAATCTTCTTGAATATTGACTTTGTGCCTTCATTAGCATACTCTTCTCTGTTTGTTCAGGAGTTAGGCTCTAATATTACAACCATCTTGGTCTATGTTGATGATATTATTATCACTGGTTCTAGTTCCTCTCATTATGATGTTGTTATTGCTCATCTTTCTCTTCAATTTCCTGTCAAAGACTTAAGAGACTTACATTATTTCTTAGGATTGAAAGTCAAGAGAAACAAATCGGGTCTTTTTCTTTCTCAGACTAAATATGCTTTAGAACTTCTTGCTAAAACTAATATGGTTGAAGTGAATCGTCGTAGTACACCATGTCCTGCTTTTTTTAAACTCGGTACTAATGATGGTACACCTCTCTCTAATCCTACCGAATGTAGGTCTTGTTGGCTCTCTTTAATACCTAACTTGTACTAGACCTGAAATATGTTTTGTTGTAAACTAAATATGTCAGTACATGCATTCTCCCACCACTGCTCATCTTGCAGCTGCAAAGAGGGTGCTCAGGTAGATCAAAGGGGCATTAGACCATGGTTTATTCTTTACTCAAGGTTTTACAACATTACAAGGCTATACTGATGCTGATTTGATGGAACCTCTGATGACAGAAGGTCCATTAGTGGTTTTTGTGTGTTTTTTGGTGCTAATCCAATTAGCTGGTCTGCTAAGAAACAACAAATTGTTTCTAGGTCATCCACTGAAGCAGGATACAAATCCCTTGCTTCTACTACTGCTGAAATTATTTGGTCGTGTCACTTGCTTAAGGATCTTCACATATTTCTTCATACATCTCGTGACACAAAAGTGCAATCTCTCTTGCTTCTAACCTTGTTTTTCACAGCCGAATTAAGCACCTTGTTATGGACTTTCACTTTATTAGAGAACTAGTGCAGTATAAATCTATTCAGGTGACATATCTCTCAACTTTGGAACAAGCTGTAGATATCTTTACCAAAGGTTTGGTCACTCCAAGATTTAAATTTTTGAAGGACAAGTTGAAAGTGGTTTCACCACTACAACTTGAGGGAAGGTAGTGACAAGAGCTGTTTTTCTCTTTTATTATCTTACATGTGTTTGTATTGTGACTGGACTATTCTCAGTTTGTAACAAAAATTTTCTATATCCGTTATTCTGTATTTATTTGGATATTTAATCCCCGGCTAAACTTTGTTCCGGTTACTGTTAATAAAATTCCCAATCTTTAGAACCGAGGTTTTATAGAAGAGAAAAAAATGTTAGAGCATGTTTGACTTGTGGTAATCGTTATTGTGACGAGCTTATATGGCGAATTTTATAATAATTTGTAAAATCCGCGAATAATAATCTGTCCAGCCCGTAAAATTCGCGTTTCGTGATCGGGGAATATGCGCGAATAATTCGGTAAAATCGCCGAATTGCTAACCAGCTCAGCGTTACAACTCAAATGATATTTTCTATTAATCTCTTCACCCAATTTAAATTGTGTTAAATATTTTCAAACTAGGGTTCTTATAAGCTTAAACCCTCGGGAAAACCTCATTTTAAAATTTTACCCGAAATCGCCAATTATTAGTAATCTTCTGGGACATTTTTGATTTTATGACTATACTGCAATGAGGGGAATCACTATGATGAATTCATTCTTACAAGCCTCTTCGGCTGCCATGTTTTCGAAGACTATAACGAGGACCTCTTTATTAGGGTTTTCCAATTCTTCTTCATCTTGGATAACAAGGGTAAATAATGTTTGTGTTAAAACTACTAGTTTAGATAATATGTTTGTGAGGTTTGGTGTTCAATATTACTCTTCAGCTGTGCGAAAATCATCTTCCTGGAAATCTAAGAAGTTAGGTCCTGAAGCAGTAGTAGTGGAGAAAGAAGCTTTTTATGTTGTTCGAAAGGGAGATGTTGTTGGTGTCTACAAGAGTTTAATTGATTGCCAAGCTCAAGTTGGTTCGGTAATTCTCTCATCCAGTTACTATGCATCTGCTTATGTTTTGGAGCTCCTAGCTTGTTTTATGATCCTGCATTTTGCTTTGTTAGTTAGCTGTTAATGCGAATCTAGCTTATGGGCAGAATAACTTGGCCAAGTTTAGATAATTGAGTTTCAAACAATAGAACCAATGATCAAGTAGTGTCTAAAATTGTGTTTTGTTTTGAATTTAATGTGGATGCTCTTGTAACTGGTAGGCAGTTATGTGTTTGTTTTTGTACGAATCTGCTAACTTTTATGTGATTATGATAGGTGTGTGATCCGTCTGTTAGCGTGTTTAAAGGGTATTCTTTACCTAAGGAGACTGAGGAATATCTTTGTTCTCGTGGTCTTCGGAATGCAGTATATACGCTTAGTGCTGTGGATGTCAACGAGGATCTGTTTGAGAAGCTGGTGCCTTGTCCATTTGAGGTACTGTACTTGAACTGACTTTTGCTTTTGGTTTTGCCATCTCATTTTCTTATATTTGATGACAACACATCTTTATAAATGGGAAGACATATTTTGCATTTAACGAAAATTATGATTCTTATGGATTGTGTATGCCTAGCTTAGTGGTTCAGCGTTGTCCACATTGTGAACTTTAAATGGGTGACGTATTGATGCTCTTGAAGAAAGACATTGCTGAGATCTTTATTTCTCTTGTTGCTATATTTGTTCTGATTTTGAACTGCTTAATCTTGTTTCTAACTGGTATGTTTTTTTGCGGTGCTAAAGGGGCATGTGGAACCATGCTTGCTGTATGGTGTTGGTTTGGATTGTTTTGTTCTGATGCTCATTTTATCATTTTAAGATTATCCTGGAAATACAACTTTACCAGAAAATACCGACATTCTTGATTTACAGAACACAGATTGCATTCTTGTTTGAAAAATTCGTCTAATTTTGTTTCAGCAACCACCTTCTCAAGGTGATGTATCAGACAAGTCTTTGCCACCAAGCAGTATTGATGTAAGTTGAAGGTCAAAAATAAGTCTGTTGGTTTCAGGGCTCAGTTATTTTTCTGTATTTGGCACTCTACCATTCATAAGCTTTAACTCATTTTCTACTTCTATCCGTTCTTTGCAGGATAGAAATGGCTCAACCATTCAGATAACGGGTCCGAGCACGATAAGCAAACAACCTACTGCGGAAGAGGAACAAGTTAGTTTTTGCAAGTTCTATTTTGTGTTTCTGAAGCAGTATTACAGCATGGAATTGACTTTTTCTGTTTCATAAGCAGGGTTCTTGTTTTGTGGATTTCGACGGTGCTGCAAAAGGAAATCCTGGACCAGCTGGTGCTGGAGCAATACTTCGATCTGAGGATGGGCGTGTGGTATATCTCACTTGGAAACTTTTACATTGGCAATTAACAATGTACTGCTGTCTTTTTGTTGTTGCAAAGAATAGCTCTCTGACTCTGTGTGTCTATAAAGCTCTGTCGATTGCGGGAAGGTGTGGGTGTCGCAACTAACAATGTGGCTGAATATCGGGCGATGCTTTTAGGGGTGAAGTACGCCCTTAAGAAAGGTTTCAAGCGAATTTCCGTGCGAGGGGACTCCAAACTCATATGTATGCAGGTTCGCTATTCCTTTCTCTGTGGGTGGTTAAAGTTAAACATTTATCTATTTACCGAGTAGTTTATATATCTGTTATTAGCATGTCACTTATTGTAAATGCAATTTTTCTGTTTCTTAAAAGTATCTTTTGACCTCAGTGTATGTATTTAACATTACTTACACCAAGAGATGGTTCATGGGTTGAGGAGGTAAAAATTGAAAGCATTTAATGTACAGTAAAAACTCTCCATATAGTAACAACCTCTCTTTTATAATAGAAAATTCAACTCCCAGCCTAGGCCAGTTATAGATAGTAATAACCTTTACATTTTAATACTCCCTCCAACCCACTATTAGATGACCTACTTAGTTTAAAATTTTGTCCCACTATTAGTTGCCCTATTTCATTAAACAATGAGATATTTCTTAAATTATCCTTTTGATTGATTATCGGCTGTGTTACAAGAAAACGGCAGATTTTATTTTTTTTGGCGTGTCGACACGTGTGGACACGGACACGCGTGTCAGACACGTAGGACACGGCTCAGTTACCTAGGAATCCAATAAAATAATAATAAAACATATCTACATATATTTTTGACACATGTTCAAAAAGATATTATCTCCCTTTGACTCTAAAGTCTAAAAAGAAGGTTTCTCTCTCAAAAGTATACAAAGATCCGACCCAATTACTCTTTCTAAAGTCTAAAAAGAAGGTTTCTCTCTCTAAAGTCTAAAAAGATGTTCCGTTTTTTTGTATTAATCTATATATGTTTTGAAAGCTTGTATCTTCCTATCTATCTATGATAAACTAGTTATCTATTTTGTATATGTCGTGTCCCTGTTTTCTAATTTTTTACCTTGCCGTTTTATGGTGACGTTTTGGACACAAAACCCGGACACCGTGTCCGTGTCCTTGTAACACAGATTATCGGTAGTATAAGAAATATGTATAATTTGATATCCATGTTTATATTGGTTACGTTGGTGTTTTAAAATGCTTTTCAATTATATGAAGTTTACAAAGATCCATGGTATAGTTTGAGAGAGAAATCAATTCTAAAGTTTACAAATTACTATCATAAGAGTATAATTGTAAAAAATACTCCCTTTCATTCCTTGCCTTGAGAATTGTGCAAACTTGAACTAGGTCATCTAATAGTGGGACGGAGGGAGTATTAACTAATTTTTTTAGGTAGTGCTAAGAGGAGTTTGCCTCCATATAGTCGTAATTGGTGTTACATTGACAAAATATAGTATATAGACCTTGTTACATTAACCTTTAAGATATATTAAAAAAGTTACCCATGATTGTTGGAGAAAATGATTTTATGTTCATGGCTTGTTACCATGTCCTATGCATTGTGTCATGTTGTACCTAGTAGTAATTTGTGTCCCGATAAAAAAAAGTAGTGTTTATACATGTAAATAATGCATCGGAGAAAATGCCAATGACCTTACAAATTCCAAGATACATTTTATATTTGTTTATTGAAAGCGTACACAAATACTATGTGGACATATTGAACTTGTAGAATTGCAGTTTACTAGTCAAACCACCTATAGTAATAATTTCTCAAGTATGACTCTAGGAGTCTAGAAGGTTCTACTGTATAGTAGTGAACGTGATCAATGTAGTACCTTCATATGTTTGCACTGCTTAAATTAATATGGTTTAATATTGTCATTATTATTTATTTTTTAATTAGCATATATGGTATAGTACCGTGGTTCGTTGTCAGTTTTGTTTAGGAATTTTTGCGGCCAAACTGTGTACATTTTGGAGAAAATTTCTGATGCTTTCTAGTCTCACATCACTTCTAATCACTTAACTTAGGGTGAGACATGAAGTTATTTACTTGTATTAATATTTCTTTACTCTTCATGTGTGGGGGTTGGTGGCAGATCTCCCCCTCAAGCATCCCTCACGTCACGTCACGTCATACTTATCTATCTATCTATCGACCTACTTACCTAGCCTTGCGTTGTCTTGTTGCTTCCTGACCGAATTTCTGTGCCTATCGTTCCACTATATGACCGAATTTCTGTGCCTATCGTTCCACTATATTCTATTGTGAACTCACTTCTCACCTTTGAATATATCATATTTTATATGAGAAATTCCAGTAGTTTAATACAGCTTATCATTCATTGCTTAAAGTGTTTCGCTTTTACAAAGTGCTTAGGATGCTTTACTGGAACAGGTACAGGGTCTTTGGAAAACCAAGAGTGAGAACATGAAAATCTTGTGCAAGGAGGCTAAGGAACTCAAAGAGCAGTTTGATTCGTTCAAGATCCTCCATGTTCTAAGGGTATGTGACAAAACAACTTCTTCCCATGTCAGTCAAATAACGATATCTAGTGGGAATAATAGCAGTTTCTAATATTTTACTAAAACCATCTTAGGATCTCAACTCTGCAGCTGATGCTGAAGCTAACTTGGCTGTTCTCCTAGCAGGTTAGACAACTTAATGCAGCTAAAAACTTATCATCAGTTTAGTCTGATTTGCAAAAATACGTAATAATGTTCTTGTTCTTGTCCAGAGGGTCAAATTGAGGAGGATTGCCAGTAATCAAACTTGGATCCTGTGATGCTGCTCTTTTTAAAGGATCGCTGACATTGTGCCACCTAATTGTTGTTTGGCTCAGTTTTTGGCAGCCTTATGACAGATTAGTCCAATAATTCAAGAGCAGGACGATACAAAATTTTGACCGAGATCAGGACACTGTTACCCCTCGGCTAAGGAAACTTAATTCAACTTACGTACATTTTGGTAGCTGATTCCAGGATTTTGAAGGTTTATGTATTGTATATGAAAAGAAAAGAAATTGTTCCTCATAGATATCATATGATAGTGAGCGGTTAATTGTTACAGTTTCCCATTTAAAGGTACAGTTTATGTAAGTTGATATTTTCCTCAGTACTCTTCAGTAAGTTCAACAAGATGTAAAGAGTAATGCAGGCAATATTACATTCTGCTCTTCAGTAGCTCTTGATGTTGATGTTATGAAGTAAAATGCACCAGGCAGAGAGTTGGTAAGAAAGAGGTGTTTGAATCATAGCAATTCTTTAAGCGTATATCTGGTGGCATCCGAACATATCTTGCAGGCCAATAAGACGGTGAACAAGAGAATGAACTGGAGTTGCCATTTTATCTAGGAATTTGAAGAAATGAATAAGACACTTCTACCGAACCCTCATCTTTGTCTTCGCTCCTAAATTCCACTGAAATTTCATTCAATGGCCTTGCACCATCTTCTAACCTAGTTGCCACCTCATAGAGATTGGAAGATGAAGCCTTTATGGTCACTCTTCCAAAACGTTGAGTCACTTAATGGAACATGCCAGTTCAAAGTCAGTGGTTGGTGCTACTCTGCTAGTAGACGAACCCCAAAACAATCTCAATCGGTGGTAACCTCTATCGAGACCCAAAATTAGAATCCTTTTTGGGGCTACAAACGGATGGGTTTTGGGGGCTAAATTGGGTCATGAAATAACAACCCATACCACCCCTTATCCATCATTTTTTGTAATGTCTAATCTACCCTTAATTTGATTAGTGCCTAATTAACTTGATTAACCTAACTAATCAGTCTTAGTGAATCAATTAGACTAATCAAAACCTTAGTATTTTGCAAATCAAAACTTGATTTTTTTGAGTTTTGAAGAAGGAAAAATGGTGATTTTGGTGAAATTTTTTTGAAGAAAAATGAAGAAACCATTCATCAAAAAACTCAAGTTAACCTTATAATCAACTTTCAACATCAATTTCATCAATCCAAATCCGTTAAAAATCTGTAAAAATCTGGAATTTTCTAATGTTACGGCCGGGAAATTGTGTCGACTCAGCCGTAAGTAAACAATTACGGTTTGGATTTATGGAGTTCCCAACCGTAAACACAAATAACGGATGGGAAGTTAAGAACTTCTAGCCGTCATTCAACGAGAATCTCCTGAATCTGTTTTACGGCTGGGAATTCTTATATTTCATGTCCGTAATTGAATCTGTAAGCTGAGAAATTTTGATTTTCAACATGAATACATACTATGATGAAAATTAGTAATACTATAATTAATTAGGCCACAATAAAACCCATTGCATACTTAATAGATCCCCGTTACAAAGTTGGTTTTACTAACACCCCTTTCGATGTATTAAGAAGTCTTTGATGATGGCGAATTGAGCTTCCAAGTTGAAATCATAACCTTTCCATTTTCTCCATTCCTTCTTAGCTTGAGACGCGACTTCTCTATCAGTCTCACATCTAAGTCGAAGTTGGTTGCACATACGACGTGAAGCCATATATTCTTCCACTTTTTTGCGTATGTCTGAAAATCAAAGATACAATTCTACCCCATCGCGGTTGTTAGTGTTATCTGTTTCACTACATAAGTTCTCAAAAATATTACTCCAATACGATTGACTTGCTAAACCACCTTTCCTTCGTTCTTCTCCTCTATTTGGATAGCATAGTACAAAATTGTTGCAAAGAGATAAGTCTTCTTCCAAAGTGAAGTTGGGTTTATCCTTTGAGTACATTGCATTGAGTGTGTAGGAGTTTTAGTGGAGATTATTAGTGTAGCAGGTGTGATTTTGATTTGGAGTGGGTGGTTATATGGAGATGGGAGTTATTTCAAGTTTAAATAAGTGGTTGAACAGCTAGAACCTTCTATAGATCAGTCTTCAAACGGATCTATTTTTAAAAATTCAAAAAAACTAGCCAATATGATGTGGTATTCATAATTATAGGTATTTACGGCTTGGAAATTGCATGGAAGACCCAGCCGTTATTCTGTATAAACTTGCAGGATTTGTGTTGTGTCATATTTACGGCTTGGTAGTCCAAGCCGTAAATAATAGTTGTTATTTTTTGTCAGAATTACGGCCCGGATATATAAAATTTCCAAGACGTAATAAGTTTACGGCCAGAAACCACAAATGTCCACCAAGCCGTAATCCAGAGTTTCAAATTTATGTCAGTTTTACGGGTCGGAGTTCCAACCCCAAACAAATTACACGGCTTGATAACATAGCCGTAACCAAGGTTCAGTTAAATTTTGAGTATCCAGTGAAACATACGGCCAGGTATTTCCTGACCGTAAAAGGGTTACGGTTAAGTTTCCTAGCCGTTTTACTAATAAGGATGGGACTTTCCAACCGCAATCCTGTCGAAGTATATTTGACAAGGATTATGTGCACTTTCGTCTAGGTTATGTGAAGGATCAACCTAGCCGAAAGTGCACAAAAACTTAGTGAATCTTGATTATTTCCTCAGTTTACTTAGATTAGACAATTGGGAAGACTAACATTCATTAATAAATGAAAAGTTTTAAAAAAATTTCCATCCAAATCCATAACCAAACACACAAACAGTAAATAGACAAAGTCTTAGATAATAAAAGATCCATGAAGTAATATAATAAAAAGTAAATAGTCATTCACTTTCACTTGATCCCTCCTCCGACGTGCTTTCCAAAAAGGCATCCAAATCGTCACTTGCCTGAGGTTCCACAACTTGTTCTATAACTCTAGATTTTTACCTCGACCGCTGCCACCTTGAGTTGGAGCCTTTCTACCTCCTCCACGTCCACCTGGAGAACTTGTTCTAACACGGATAAATTTTCCACTTGGTCCAGTACCTCGACCACCTCGAGCACTTGTTCCACATTTTGCACCTCGAGCACTTGTTCCACCTTTTTCACCTCGGCCGACTTTTCATTGCTTAGATTGAACTTGGTCAGGGGGGAGTGTCCGAGTCGTCGGTAGGAGAAGGAGACCTATCCCTTTTAGCTCTCCTTGGTGCTTCAACAGGATATAAACCTCCTTTCTCAGGGAGTATTATGCCTCTAACTCGATTCCGCATTAATCTGAGTTCAGCTACCGTTAAATCCTGACCCAAATTAATCATACGGCTGATGTCATCGGCCACCCAATTAATTCGGTCGACCTATTTTTTCATATGAAACATACGCACTCCCATTATTCATAGATAATTAAAAAAAAACATCATATACAAACATAATTAGTAGTATACGTACCACCATCTTCTCCCAATCATGTTCTTCATTCCTTGATGTCTTTGAACTCTCTTTCTCTGCATTCCTGTAATGTCTCCGCGCCTCCGGATCCAAATTTTCCACATAAGGATGAGCCCACTCTCCATACCATTCCATGTAATTCGCATCCGCTTGGGAAGTACCATGTTCTGCTTCAAGGAGTCTTCTACTCATTTGGTTTACTTCTTCGGAATGAGCATTCCAACGGCCGATCGCCGGTGCATTTTCATAGTTCAATTTCACCTGTTTGTCCTTAAATTGGGAGGTGGCCACGCTCAGTCTAAAACGAGTCTCTTCAGGCATAATTTTCTGGACAATACCGATTTGGCGGAGCGTTCTACGAGGATCTAAAATGACGAACCCGGTTGCATGAAACAAAGGTCCCGAATAGGTTTCCACATCAATAAATACTCTATCATCAACTTCCTCTTCTCCATCCTCATCAATTTTTCAAATATGGATCAAAAACCATATCTTCAATTGTCAAAGCATCCAATCTTTTCCTCATGTCGACCATTTCCGTCTCTTTAGCCTTGTGTTGGGTCCCTCCAAAGGGGTATCTCCCTCCTATAGGTTTATCTAGAGGCCAGTCTGTATTCCGAGTAGACCTCAAGCTTTTAAAATGGTCGTAAGCCCATGATTACGGCAAAAAATAAAAAAAATTGTTTATAAATAAGTTATTACACACAAATCAGTATATACAAGTAAAACAAATAAACATTTGTTATAATAAAACAAAAAGATACCTGGATAAGAGCAACACATCCCGTAATTTGTGTTTCGTTCCATCTAGAAGATTTGCAAAGACATTCCAACACATCAGCAAGGAGGGCGGTGGCCCACGAGTACCTAGGTACCTCGTTTGTTTCTTTATCGAGACTGAGAGTCTTCAACCACTGCAAGTAACATGCATTTACCTTATTACCTGAGAAATCGGGGAAAAGGACGGTCCCAAGAGCATGCAACAAGTAAGCTATAACCGTATGTCTAGCTCTTTCTGCGTCTATCACCACCAATCCACTATCCGTCTTGCGTTTAGAATCCCCAAACTGTGCCCTCAGACGACCCAAATTAATATTCCTTGACATATTAACTGCTTCACTAAGTTCGCCCGGTGCTCTAAATTTTATCTTAGATCTAGGAGGTGCTCCAGACCCTATCTCAAACTCTTCTTCCGCTTCATCTTTACCTACCCAAGACAGTTCTTCGCCAGGGAACAAAGCTCATCAAAAGGCATGGAATTTTTGAAACCCTCAAACACTGCCTTTCCTTCCAAAGCTAGACCAGTGATTTGCTTTGCGTCATCCGGAGTGATAGTCATCTCGCCGAATGGGAGGTGAAAATTCATGGTTTCGGGCCAAAATTTTTCTCTAAAACCACAAACTGTGACAACATCATATGTCTTCTGCAAAGCATCGATTCTAGACCATAACCCCGAAGCTTTGACCAAAACTTGCACATCTGGATGTTCATCGTCCAACGGCCAAAACTTTGCTTGTTGGTGCTTTAGTTTTGGGACAGCTTTATCCGGAAACTACCAAAAAAAATGGTTGTAAAAAAAAATAATCCATCATAAAATGAATATAACATATATGTAATTTGATTTATTACCTTTGTGCCACAAACCCTAGCAACCCATGAAGAAGTGTATCCAATCAAGACAGAACGATCTCTTGGCTCACCCCAAGGTCTCACATTCCTCTAGGGAGGTAAAGGCTCCATAGCATCAATTACTTCTCTTGGCGTTGTCTTAGGTTTATACTTCTTCTTTCCCTCCTTCTTGTCCTCCGGTTTTCCCTCCTCGACTACAGATTTACCTTTATCAATGGCAGCAGCACTAGAAGTGCCAACTTCATTTCCTCCGGTAACAACAAGTATACCTTCATTTCCACCACCACTAGAAGTGCCAATAACTTCAGTCACATCAACTTCAGTTCCTTGAGTAACAACAACTTCAGTTCCCTCAGTAACAACAACTTCAGTTCCTCCAGTAACTCCAACTTCAGTTCCTATAGTGACTCCAACTCCATCTCCACCACCTTCCTTTTCTCCAGCAGTCACAACTCCGATTGCTTTCCTTGCGTCTGCACACAATGGTTTTGCGTGACGAGGTTGCGGAGTCGGGTCACTAGAAGGTATTACTTCTTGGGATATTTTCTTCTTCTTTTTCCCTCTATTCCAAGAAAAAGAAGGCAAAAAAACAAAAGTAGATAATAAATACGTCTGGGAAAATTTGACATAACCAAACCGTAAAACACCATACGGCTAGGAAAATTGGATAGCCCAAGACGCAAACCTAATTACGGATGGGAACATTGAAATAGACCAAGCCGAAAACAAAATCACGGATGGGAACTTAGTATTCGACTAAGCCGATAAACATTTACGGATAAGAAAACCTATACGACTGTATATTGTTAGTTCGCAGTACAACACAGGGCATAAATACGGCTAGGAAATTCCAAGACTAATATAAAAACGTCTAGGAAAGTGGATATTACGGTCAGGAAATAAAGATACGGTTAGGAAAATCGGGACGTAACAATGCAACAACTAAAAAATTATGAACACATGCGAATATACGGGTAGGAAATTCCTAGCCGTATACGACTGGTTATGGATAGGAATGATCCATATCGTACACGTCGATTGAGTTACGGCTAGGAGTTCTTATATATCCCAACCGTGTAATTTATAAACGGCTGGTAAATCGACAATTCCCAACAGTTATACCTATTTACAGCTGGGAATTGAAGAACTCCCAGCCGTAAGCATTTTTAGAAACCGTTTTTTCAGACCTATAATATTTTCGAAACCAACTGATTAATCAACGAAACGCTTAAATAAAGTTTGGGTTTTTGAATTCATACCTTATTGGTGTCATGTCAGGAGACTCGGCGGCTTCTGGAACTCCTTCATTCACTTCCTCTTGATCTTCAGTTTCGTCTTCAGTTGATGAAGTTGCTTTCTCTGCTTCAGTAGGAGGTTGATTCGACGAAGATTGACCTAGATATTCCTTAGGTTTCATGGTTTTATAGAATGTGGTTAATCGACGACGATTTTTTTTTAAATCGACGATTAATCGTTGAACAATGTTCAATGGAAGAAGGAAAGAAGAAGAAGAAGAAGAAGGAAGAATAAAAAGAAGGGTTGACGGTTTTTTTTCTTTTAATGCTCGTGCGTTTTTTTATTTTTTTTTAGATTAGGTAGTTAATGAGAGGGTATAAGGGGAATAAATAAAAATTATGGAGGGTATTTTAAAAGTTTTACACAAATATGATCTCCCCCTATAACATTTAGGCTCCACTTAGTAAAATAGCCCCAAAAACAGTCTCCTGTAACCCCAATAATAGGATTCCAAAATTACCCAAGACGTGCGAGTGCACCCTTGGATATTACCAGCCATCTATTTTAACTAGCACCTACCCTCTGTGGATAGGGAGGAAGATAAAACATTACCATCAGATATAATAGAGTAGATAGGAAGGGATAATCCGTTTGTTATTTTTCTCCAGAGAAGAGCGACAATGGCAGCAGTTTCTACATTACATTCTTCAATTTGCAGAACCAATCCTCTCGGATATTCTGTTCCTTCTTCTTCATCAGTTCCTTCAGTTCCATTTCTTGGTTTTCGAAGAAGAAATGGAGTTGCTGTTGCAAGTCTTACTTGTCAATATTTCGCAACTACGAAATCAATTGGTACTCATAGTAACACAAGGATAAGAGCTGTAGAAGAAGAAACCCTAGTTTCAGAGACTGAGCCAGAAACTGCTTCTACCACCGTAGAAGAAGCTTCTCCCGTTTCTGTTCCTGTCTCTCCTTCTGATTTGCTCACCATGTTCTTTCAGGTAATTTCCCTCAAATCCCTAATTAATAGCATGTTAGTTTTGCCTTCTATAATGCTTCATTAATTACATAAATGAACCAATTCTGGTCCGGAAATGAGTGATTTTGTGGATAAGCCCTAGCATGTCTATTAGTTATTTGAATTTGTGCCCATTCAGTTATTGTGTTACTGTAATTTGTTGGTTTTCTGTTTAATTCTTTATTGTTTTGTCTTGAAAATGTAGGCTGAAGGGACAATGAGTGAAGGGGATGTCCCTAAGGTGATTAGTGCTTTAGAGGTATGTAAAATCTCATCTTACAATGTATTTCTTGTATCTGTGGTAAGGAAAATTTTGTTTTCCAATGTTGTGGTGGGTTGCTTTGTTCATTTCTTTTGAAAATCATGATGTGTGGTCGTGTCTTGCAACTCAAAAGTTTCTAATGTGGGCTATAATCTCTAAAACTAAATGAAAGGTTAGGAGGGGTGTTGATAGTTTGGGGAAAGGGTTAGCAGAACGAGTAGTAAAATGACTTTGATAAGAGTATGGAGACTGGTGGGTATAGTATAGACTTAGAAAACAAATTTTCATGCAATTTTGGGTATGGAATACAAGTGCACTCTCTTAATGGCTTCACATTAATGGAATACAAGTGCACTCTCTTAGGGCAGGGAAGATTCTTTTTCGTTCTAATGTATTCGTTTATTTATGTTTTGGCTTGCCTATGTGCTGTTTATATGTGATGCCGACCACTTTCTGCTTGCATTCCTTGGAGGAATTCTTAGACAAGGTTGAACATATGCTCGTCTAGTTTAACTTTGGCAGTTGATTATTCTGTTTGTTTTTCAGGAAGTAGACGGTGTTAGTGATTTGCAAGTTCAGATTGTTGAGAGCATTGCTAGTGTTGAGGTATGTTATGTAAACTTACTTGCTGGATAAGCCAAATTAAATTCTTTATCTATTTGGTATTGTCATGCTATATTTCCACCTGATATATAGCTATGCCGAAGGAGATTGTATGTTCGAAGCATGCGTGTATTTTTTAACCAAGAATATCCTCTTCAATATACTTTTGTTTCTTTCTTGTTCGGGGTACAATGTCATGACAGACTTAATCGTCAAACTAGGAAAGGAGAATGGCATGAGAAGTGCAGAAATCGCATTTGATTAAGATGGAAGCATATATGCTCAAAATTTGCAATATCGAGATATTGTTTTCAGGTTTTTTCAGAAAGCAGTTGATCAGTTATAACTGATGTAAAAAATACAACGATGTATATACCATTTGCGGGTCTGTTTATGTTATAGTGTGAATTCGGGTTAATAACCATGGTCCGGGCTCATTAATAAGTATCTATTCTTCAGTTAATAAAAGCTAGAAATTATAGCCATAGGCATAAAGTTGGAAACTGCTTGAAAAAAACACGAACAGCATATAGAGCTCTTTCCTACACAAGCCTCTACTCATGTCTTAAAGGATACATGTGTCCATAGTTCAAATGCCTCAGTGACAAACATAACAAGCTCAGGCCATAAGCTACCGCCATTCTTACTAATTACATGCTCAGTCCCTAATGATTAATTGTTCGTGTATTTACAAATCAGAAAATTTGCTAGCATTAAGTAAGACCCGCTTATATTAGTGAATGATATCTTTGACAATTTTTTTCTTCTGCAGTTATCGAAGCAGACAACAGTTCAAGCTACAGGAGTTGCTTCAAACTTAGTAGAAGTCATTCAAGGATCTGGATTCAAGTTACAAACTCTGAATTTGAGCTTCAAGGATGAAGAAGATAATGTTGAATAGAATTTTGTACAATGTCCTAGTTTATGTACCTTTTTGAAATTCTTTTTATCCTGAACTTTCAACACTAGAAGTTTGTATGAACATTTTGTGTATTACCGACTCAACCGATTGTTACAGCCTTACAGGTCTGCAGCTAACTTCGTAAATCTTTGTGCTAGCAATAGCATTTCGGATAAACTCTTTGAAGTTACATGTGACAACCGTTACAAAAATACCGTTTTTTCCGAAACATAAAATAAATCACCGATATAACGGTTGCGATATGTTTAAAAAACGGAAAAACCCCACTTAAAAGCAAAATACGGTTGTATGTGCAGAGTATTACTCTGTAGCGGCAACCTAGAATTTGGTCCCTGCACTTCTGACTTCCTCTTTCACCGTACTGTAGAGCGGAGACTCATTTTCTGTTTTGATAAAAGCAAAAAAGAAATCTTGCAAGAGAGGAAAAGAAGAAAGAAAGAAAGAAAGAAAGAAAAGAGAAATAATTTTTTCTAGAAGATTCTCAATAGAGAAACCCTAACATTGTGATGCAGTGAAAATGGCGATGCTGA
Organism: Papaver bracteatum; assembly: GCA_023529315.1. NCBI lineage: Eukaryota > Viridiplantae > Streptophyta > Magnoliopsida > Ranunculales > Papaveraceae > Papaver > Papaver bracteatum. The sequence goes on from JAJJWX010003621.1 coordinate 314,996, forward strand.
TGATGATGTTGAGAAAGAGAGTAATTCCTCCAACTCCGTTTTCTTTGAGATGTTGTTTTTCTTCTTCTTCTACTAGTTTACCATCTAGAGCTGATTTTGTTGGAAAAAGAGGGTTTTCTAAAGATGATTGCGTTGCTCCTGTTGCTGCTGTTTCTGATGGAGTTTTAGTAGATGAAGCAGTTGCAGAATTGCAAGCTGGTTTTCTTCAACCTCGTGTTGTTGTCTACGATGGTGGTTGCCGTTTCTGTCACAATGGTACATCTATCTCTCCTGGTGTTTATCTAATTTTCAGATTGTTTTCTTTATGATTGTCTGTGACCAAGATATTCGATCATTTGTCTGTTCATAGTTTTGCTTATCATCATCATAATGTTTAGGGACTATTTTATGTTCATAGTTTTGCTTATCATCATTATAATGTTTAGGGACTATTTTACACTGCCAACTATTCAATTTAAGGGATTTTGACAATGCTTTGACTTTGCCACCGTTTTGAACTGTTTTGATTTTGGAAATCATAACCTGTTTTGTATACAAATTTGTGAGATGGGGGAACTGTTCAGATTCTATCAGCACTATTTTGTTCTGTTGTTTTTATGCGATTCTAAGTTTATTACTTGTAAATTGGTTTCAAGCATTGTTTTAAAACCCCCTAATTTGCCAATTTTTGTCTGATCAAATAATGGGGTTAAAGTCCAAATTCATGTTTAGGCTTTCATCTGGAATCCTTCTTATTTTTAGGGCAAATGTCATTTACTTGACATTTTTTTTGGATATGTTCTTAGCAAGTTTTATTGGAATCAACGGTATACTGCATCTTGTTATACTGGACCTGATCTGATGGTACAGGGATAAAGAGGTTGATCAAGATTGACAAGTTTAGGCAGATCAAATTCTGTTGCCTTCAGTCTCAGGTAGCTGAACAGTACATGGACTACTGTGGTGTTGATCGGGAAAGTGTTCTTCGTCGGTTCTTGTTTGTTGAAGGCCCAAATACGTTCTCCCAAGGTTCCACAGGTAAGATGGTCTGATAAGTGTTTTCCTGCGTACTGTTCTTTATCTTCTAAGCAATGTCTGTCCCTTCTTGTTAAGTTTCTTACACGGATGCTTATTATATTCTTCTACTCAAGCTTAGGATATCACAACTTTTTAAACCGGATTGAAAGCAGTGATGCTAGTGGTTTCAAACCTTCGTTTTCCTTCATACACTTTTAATTGGTTATATAAATTTAGCTGTTCAAATTTGACTTCGCGTCCGGTCAAACTAGATTGTTGATTTTTTGTGTTACTCACATTTGACACCATATTTAAGTGTTGATATTATATTTGCATTTCCACAGTGTGATTAATATGAGTCTTCTTATAGACGTTCTAGGTAGTGCTTGTGAACCTTAAAAGTGTAGTTGTTTTGGCCACTTCTAGTTATAGCCTTGGTGGATCTGATGAGTTAGAACTAGCATATATTCTGAAACCGCTAACATAGATTTGATGGTAGTATTACCAACCTATGTTGTCATGGGCGTAAGGCGTCACGTGGCGTCGGGTGTAAAATCCCGAGGCGCGGCGAAGCCGCGGCGTAGAACAATAATTCCCACATAGGTTTATGTTCTTGATTGACATAATTGATATTAGCTTGTAAATTTTAATGAAAAAGATTTGCAAAAAATTGGAAAGATTTTTTTTCCTTCACTATTGTTAAAGTAATTAACAAAAACGGCTAGGAATGATCTGTTTCTTAACATAATTAGCTTAGGGTTTTAAAATATTAATATTAATGTATGACTTGATGAAATTTTCAAAAGATTTTGGCAAGATTTTTTTCCTTTTTTGGCACAAAATGCCACTTTGGTGCCCAACAAACTGGCGCCTTGGCCTGAGCGCCTAGAAAGGCGACGCCTGGGCGCCACTTTAAAAAGTGGCATCTCTTTACCCACTGCGTGGCGCCAGAGTTCAGAATAAGGCCCCTTTGGCGCCTAGGCAATGCCTTTGACAACATAGTTACCAACCAATACTAACATATGAACAAGGAACCTTGAAACCTTCAGTTGCTTCTATTATAATGCCATCTCATGTCTACATTTGCTATTCTGATTCTTTAAGAGATGGACGATACATGCACACACACACTTACAACATGTATTAATGAGTGTCTCTTACAGCTCCAGTTCTAATCTCTTCCTGCAATGACATGGTTTTGCAGCTGCATTGCGGGTTGCATCTTATTTACCATTGCCGTACTCAGCGTTGAAAGCTCTGATGATTATTCCAGCTCCAGTGAGAGATGCAGTGTATGATTATGTTGCCAAACACCGCTATGATTTGTTCGGGAAGGAAGAAGATTGTGAAGCTTTGCAGGATCCAGAAATACTTCAGCGTTTTGTTGACAGAAAAGAAATTTGGGATCGGTGTTGGGAGAAGTACCGCGAAGATCAGTCAGAGTAGGCATTCTGTCTGTGTTGTGTAGTTAAAGGGCTAAAGAGGTGTTGGGTCATATTTGGAGGCAGCTGAGTTTGTGTTTTGAGCAGGTCAGAGAGTAACACAGATTTACAGGTGGTAGTACTGATGATTTTGAAAATATGTTAATATTTTTTCAGTCTTTCCGAGGGATGAAAAAAGTAGTAAAGATGCTTCATACTAATACTCGTTTTAACAGATAAAACTTGTTACTAAAACCTTACTATATTTGACACTGAAATAAATCGAAGAGTTGGAACAATATATGATTTCATTGAAATTTCTTGCATGATAAAGAATGACCTCCTGTAAAGGGACGAGCGATGTAAAACTCACCCTTATCTGTTGGTTGATCATACAGACTCGCACTCACTGTTTATGTTGCTTTCCCATTGCTGACCTGAATATTAATGGGCTAACCCCTCAAATAGTAGGAAACAAGTAGATTTCTTTATAGCTTAAGTCATAGATATTTCAATGGGTGAAATGGTTTTACACCTGCATTTGATTGCTTCCTTATACCATTATCATACTCAGCCTTGAAAGTTCTGGTGATTATCCCTTCCTCAGTGACAGATGCTGTTATGACTGCATTGCCAACCACCGCCATGATTGGTTTGTGAAGGAACAAAATTGACAATCTCTGCAAGATCTAGAAATACTACAGGGTTCTGCAGGCTGGAAAGATTTCTGGATGGGTCCTAGGTGTTGGCAAAAGAACCATAACTCATCCCGGCTAGGCACTCTTTTAATGTTTCCAGCAGCTAGAGGGCTCAAGGAACAAGTGTTGGGTGACCGACTTGGGTCACATTTGGATGCAGTTGTTTTTTGTGTTCCGCAGTATGTCACAGTAATCACAAACTGCGACTGTAAAGATTGTGCTATACAGACTTGTTTGAACATATAGAAAATTGTAATTGTGCCTACCTGTATTTATACTGAAATGAGTTGACGAGATAAAAACTTATCAATAATGCCTCCTTCATATGCATACAGTGTTAACATAATCTAGCCTGACGAGCTCATTCGGCATGTTCTCCATGATATGGCTCATTTATCATATTCTAATCATGGGAAGAACATGACCCATCTCCAAAACTACAAAACTAAACAAGATTGAACTACTGTGAAGCATATATAGCTCAATACTACAAAATTTGGAAGATGAATATCCTGCTAAAGAAGACATATTTCAACTAGTTATCATCACCATCATCCTCGCCAGTCCACTTGTTCCAGTCCTTATCCACATGTTTTTGCGCCCAGACAACTGCTGCGCGTGCAGCTTGTGGAGCACCAGGAAGTCCTCTTTCAGTCAATGTATCAGCCATATCGATAAAAGGGATGACTAGAAGTGTGCCCGGACCTCCATACTCAGTATGTAGAAAAGTATTGAAGATCTGTTCGCATATATATGACAACAAAGAACATTGAGAACCCATTAACCACTTCTTTAGAGCTCATAAGCCACAAAGTTCATTTACTTTGCAAACAGAACAATTCTACTGTTGCATATACAAAACAGCTTGTGCAATTGTGTATGATATCAGAGGACAGAGGTACAGACTCCAAATTATGGGTATGTTCTACTATGCAAACATTTAAGCATTATAATCAAATTGGAATCGTCGGGACTGACTCTCATACTTCATGTCAGTAGTTGGAGTCCCTGTACTGACCCTATCTCAGTATTTCTAATCCCTAAACTGTAAATTACAGGAAAACAATAGGTTAGAGTAAATTACAGGAAAACAGTAGGTTGAGAAGTGAATAATACCTCAGTACAGATTCCAACAACTTCTTCAATAGAATCTCCATAGATATCCTTCTTTGTGAGTTTCTTAATCAGATTAGCCCTAAATTTCTCTGTTTCCTGAAAAACAAAACATAAAACATAAAATTCTTAATGGGTATGTTAAGGAATCACTGTAAAGAAGAATAAAAGAGAAGAAATGAGTGACAAAAAAGAACTTACAGCTTCTGCAAATTCAGGTATGGGGTCTGGAAACTTGTACTCAGAAGCTCCACTAATCTGCTTATTCTTCGAAGAGAAAAATGAGAATAGAACTGAAGGAGATGGTGATGGTGATGTTGTTGTTCTTTTAAGTGTTAATGGAAATGATAAGGAAGAAGAGGATTTAGAGGGAGATGAAAAGAGGGAAACAGATGTTGATGATGATGAAGGGTTTAAACAAGTTAAATTTTGATTTGAAGTAATTGGAGTAACAGATAAATAAGCTACTGCTTTACTCATTGCCATCTCTCGCTAAAACCCTCAATCTCTATTTTTCTTATGTCTCTCTAAAACCCTCGCACTCTCTCTCTCTATCTTATCTGTAATTTTTACAGCCTTACCTTACAGGTAGAATTGTAAATAGATTCCAAGCGTTTGGCGTCAACGGGACGGAGGAGTCAAGGATGAAATTCAAATCCTAATATGTTTGGCATAGATGAAATTAGAGTTGGAATTACTTCATTCAATGGAAATTGAAATCACACCTTCCCCATGTAAGTTGGAACTCCATCCTTCCAACTCCACCATTGACCATTTTGACATTTTAACTTATTTTACTTTTTTTTTCTTTAAATAATAATTATTTTCCTGTACTTATAAATTTACTTTGGTAATTAAATACTTGGACAAGTGTGTATCACATGGTTATGGTCTGGGCGTTCTTGCCTTCTCTACCTTAGGGGAACTTGGGGAAGATACTTTGTGTTTTTTAAGCGTCTGAAGAATTGTTTAGTTAGCAACGATGCTAGTAGTGGTGTTGGTAGATTTATTTTTCATAGATTAAGTATTGTTATTCAAAAATTAGTTGGTGCCCAGCTTGTTGCTAGGTTACCAACCAAGGTTGTTTGCCGACCTTAATCAATTGTATTATTATTTTTTTTAGAATTTATAATATATTTTAATTAGTAATTTTTAATACTTTAATAATATTTTGTTTTTTCTCACATTCAAAAATGATTTTTTTTATTATTATTTAAATATATTAGTATTGTTGATAAATTATTAAATTTAAAATAATAGTTTATTTTAAATAACAAAACTCTATTATTTAATATTATATTTATTTAAATTAATAATTTAAATAATTTTTAAATCCAAATATAAAATTATTTCCACTAAAATTATATTTACATAAAAATTGATTATTTTTGTTGATAAATTAATTTTTTCATTAAAAAATAGTAATTTTATTTAAAGAATTCTAAGAATAATAATAATAAATATTATATTTACTTAAAATAATAATTCAAATAATTTTTCACTTCAAAGATCACATTTATATTATACTAATATTATATTTCAAATTAATATTGTATTATATTATATTACATTACATTAATATTTTATTATATTACATTAATATATTTTATTATTTTAATATTATAATATATTTTATTAATATTATATCATATTTATGCTATATTTAATTAATACTATATTATATTTAAAATTAATTTAAATAATATTATATTTATTTCATTACTAATATCACATTTATTAATTTAAAACGCGCAATTGGGGGATATGAGAATTACTTCCCCCAACCAAAGGTGGCTGCTAAGGAGTGTTTTTTGGGTGCGAAAATACCAAAACACCCTTAGATTAATAAAAAAACATTATGAAAAGACTGTTATGCCCTTTTCCCTAAAACAATAAAATCAAAAAACCAAATCAGTTTATCCCCCATTTCTATTTGAGTACCGGCACAGTTAGGGTTAGGTTCTGATTTATTTATTTTTCTTCATCTTCTTCATCGTTCTTTATCGACGATTAATCGTTAGATCAAAAATTTCTTCGTCGATTAACCTACACGAATCATAACCATGGCTCCACGAAAGAAAGCAAAAGCCAAACCGAAAACCAAATCGATTGCTAAACAAAAACACGAACAAAGAATTGGTTCGATTGCTGAAGAACAAGAAGAGGACGAGGCGGCGAACTCGGACGATCAACCACTCGCAGTCATGGTTTCTGTGAGAAGGTTAGTGATTTTGAACTCATTTATGATTGTTTTAATCGATTTATAGCAATGGGTTTAGGTTAAAATCGCAAACCATAGCTGAAACAGTCGAGTTACACAGAAAACCGGCATCAAACTTTATATGAATACAAAGCCGGTTTAAGTACCGACATTCGATCTGTGATGAATACCATACCGGTTTTAAATCCTGAAAGTGAATTTCTTGTACCGGCATACAAATTGGGTTAAATACCATACCGGTTTTGGGTTACCAGCATAACTTAATAATAATTCGTGTATGCTGATAGTGGACTTAAAACACACGGAAACATGTATGAACTTTGTCACCAGTATCGGCATTGAATCTAGGTTTCATGGATGCCGGTATCGGAGAAACGACATAGATTTGATTTAATTCATGTACGCCAGTAGTAAATTTTATACATACATGAAGATATATGATTTTTTTGATTAGTACCGGCACACTCTTTCTCTTCCATTGTATGCCGGTACATTGTTACCGGCACGGAATAGATTTACTTCGAAAGTGCCGGTAATTGTCTTTTGGTATCCAGAAGAAACCCATTTAACTACCGACATTCTCGATAGCTAAGTTTCAATGCCGGTAGCACTAAACCGGCTTGGTCTGTTTAAGAGTCTCAATGCCGGTACTTAAACTTCCAATATGACTTGTCTTATTTTTGTTTCTTGTGCTTATGTTATAGGTCAAAAGCCAAGGAAGCTAACAAAACAAAAAATAAAGATGCTTTCACTAAGAGAAAGAGGAAGGACGGTCTTGATACTCCTCAGTCTCTACCTCCACGAGGGAAAGATGGAGGTCGCAAGAAGCGTTTGGGGTTTGAAACAAGAGGGACAATTTGGGAGAGTGATGGTGACCGTAGTGCACTTGTAATCCGTGAACGTACTAGAACAGTTGAGGACGATGAGCATGATGAAGGTGAAAATGATGAGGAAGATGATGAGGTTCACCCAAGTCAATTAGCAAGCCGAAGCGAAGTTGGTGGGCCGAGTGAACAACCAACACAAGGCAAGGGTAAGGGGAAACCCAAAGTTAAATGTTGTCACCTTCCTCACATTGATGACACGATACCCGACCTTGAATTTGGTAAAATTTGGGGTGAAGCTCCGGAACCGAAAGTACTATTTGAATACAAGCACTCTTAGGCTCGTACTATCTATCAAACCTATGTAAGCATTTTTTATTTTGTGCATATGTATTGTTTTGGATTTATGCAAAAATATCTTAATCGTATTATCTTCTAATTGTAGGATCATACTAAGGCTGTTTGTGTTTGCCGAAACCAAGCCGCGGCTCATTGGGATTTGTGTTTGGAGCATGATGATGTCCAAAAAATAGTAAAGGATTCTGTTCTATATGCTTTGGTTGAAAATTATGTGAAGCCATATATTGTGACAGTCAATTGCTTCGTCTAAAGGTATCATGGTAAAACTGATACAATGCACTTCCCATTTAGAGAGATGACCTTGATCCCTGATGATGCTCAGAACATTCTAGGCTTGAACGTTATCGGAAAATCAATTGCAAAAGGAGTTGAGTGTCTGGACCTTGAATGCTCGAAGTTGCACGCTTTGACTAACAAACTGTTTGGTTGGGACTTCAAAACTTCTACGGAGAGCTTTTATGAATCCCAGTCTAGTAAGACGAAGACATTCAAGCTGACGATGCTTAAGAAGAGGTTTCAAAATACAAAGCAAAGAAGTTTGGAGTATGGATGGGACCCTGCACAGATTCGTTATACAGCCGATGCGTACTTGTTATACATCTTGGGCACTAGGGCATTCCCTGACACTAATGGCAATAGGGTAAGTGCAAACTTTCTTCAGGACTTGTATCCGTTGGAAGATGTTTATATCTATTCTTGGGGAACCGCGGTAATGGCACATTTGATGGCGGAGATGAGAAGGGCCTCTTTGGCTAAAACAAACCAATTTGTCGGGAATTTCACTCTACTCCAGGTAAATTTGTTTTCTTAACTTATTTTCTTATGTATAATGTTCATATGTATATTCGTCATGAACTTAGAATAAAAATTTACTGCCTCACATTGGAATAGGTGTGGTGTTATGAACACTTCCCAACCTTGTTCAAGAAGTTCCCTTTCTTGAAGACCATTGATCTTCCCGGACCCGATACTCCTAGTGCTAAGAAGTTCGAGTTTAACAGTATTCTAAAGCCCGCTAACAAAGGTCGACTGATCGAGATGAGATTGGCTCTCGATGTAATGAGTACAGAAGGCGTTGTGTTTGACCCATATAAGGAGGCTAGAGAATACCGTCAACTTTTGAGGTTTGGTAACGTTGCATTTTACAATGGGTCGTTGTTCCACCCAAAAGGATATATCATGCTGATCTATGCCATGTAATGCGCCAACATGGATATAAGCAATTATCACGTTTTGAGTCGGCCTCTGATGATAATTATCTTCTTTACTTTTCTCTGTGCAATTCAACTCCCAACAAGTTGCATGTAATGTATGATCCAGATTCGGAACCAACACACTGGAGGGATAGGGGGCCACGTCGTTTAGTAGATATTAGTAAGTGAGAGATTGTAGAAAATGGTGATGAAGTTGATAATGACTACATGGAAGATTACCTGGAATGGTCACATCCTTATGTCGTGGGCCCGGATGACGTCCAAGTTCCACCCCAGAAAAAACCTCATGTTGAAACTCCTACACCTCCACCACCTACGACGCCCCAACTTCTTAAGACTGTTGGATTGCTAGTAAGTTTTATTAATTGCTTAGTCGTTTAATGTAAACATAATGTTATATTATCATATATATACTAATTATGTGTTTCATGTATTAAACTAGCGTCGTCGGCTTGGAAACTTAAAGAAGATGTTTGGTTGCAAGTACGAGGAAGGAGTGGTGCTATCCCTTCAGGAAATCAATGAAGTCGAGGAAAAGCTTGATAGAATTAAAGAAACCGACCCTAGTGCAAAAGCTTTGTTTGGAGAAACGAGGAAGGCGCCCGCCAAAAAGAAACTAAAGACCAAGTGAACAATTGGTGGTTATTTTGTTTATTTTGATGGTGGTTGTTACGTCTTAAACAATTTCGAACTTGTTTTCGTTTGTACCTCATGGTTAACTCTTTAGTTGTTTGGTTTGATTTTGGTTTATGATACCTGGATTAAAAACAATTAAGCAGAATCCAGTTGTTTGGTTTATATTGAACATGTGTATATTTATAGTGAAAGATTATAATTTCCGGCATAGATGAGTTCAGTTCCAGAAACGCCGATACTTATACCGGCATCCTCGAAATTTACAATTCAATGCCGGTTCCCAAGTCCCGGCATTGTAATTGATTCTAATTCCATTCCGGAATAAGAAGTTTAAAAATTCATGTTCCTGTATAGATATTCACAACTACCGGCATGGTGTAATTTTTTGAATTCTATGCCGATATTCTAATTTTTCAATTTTTCCTACATTGTAGACAGAAAACCGGCATAGTTATCTCGATTCAATAAATGCCGGCACTCTGCTAAAAATTCATTTCAAATGCTCTTTTATTTCATTCCTAAGTAATCTATTACATTGGATTGGAAACTTTAAATTAAAACATGCTAAAAACATTCAATGGATTGCACTTGGTTAGAGATAATCTATTTCCATTCCTTTTCAACAATTACGGAACCTTTGAGCCTTTCCCGAATCTGTTCGAAGACATCGTCCGGGATGGGGGTGTCAACGATCATCTTCACTGGTTCTTTTTATTTTTCAACATATTCATTTCCCTTCATATAACACCCATCACACCCATCGATAGGCTTGCATTGGCCCTTGTGGTTTTCTCTTGACTATGCTAGTTCAACAGCTTTGTCAAACCATTGAAACTCATCGCACTTTGGGTGATTCAAACACCTTAGAAACATTCTTCCATTTTTAGCATCATCAGTTTTTGCAATCCCAAAACCGGCGTGTCCCATCACAGCTTCTACACTTTGAATAAATAAAAGGGAAGTCCATTGCTAGATGAGATGGTGACTTGCAAATTTGACACTTTCAATAATGACTCTGTAAGATAAGATTATATTAGTTATACGTCATAGTAGTGAATATTATATTGTTAGTAATGATTAATCTACTTACTTTGCAAATAGAGCTAGATGATGAATCTCTCATCGCTTGTGAAGCTTTAACCGTGCTTGCTTTGTTGAGAGAGGGATTTTTTTTTTATTTTGTGGGTGGTTTGTGTAGATTTTCACCAAGGAATAGGGGTATTATATACAAATGAATCTCCAACGGTCTTATTTTTCAAAAAACTAGCCGTTTTTTTTTTGAATTTCACAAATACCGATATGTTCGATATTGAAGATTCAATGCCGGTATTGGTTGCATATTTGGCCGAATCTCTGTGAAGAAATATCGGCATAGTAATCTTATGAAAATAAAAACTGGAACTTAGTGTGGGCATCGTTGTTCATAATGACATCAATGCCGGTGTTGGTTATTTTTCAAAAAAACTAGTCGGTGAGGTTTTTCACTATATAAAGAAAGCTAATACTTGGACCCCAAAAGGCCAAAACCATTGTGTTCTTATATATCTCCTTTAGCCTCTTAACTTAGAAATCCCACACCCTAGAATAATCATCTATAAATAACTTAGTATAGTACCTAACCCCACATTCAACAAATGGCATCGTTTGACTTGGAGGAAGATTTAGCAATCACCCAAGCATGGTATGCCGAAACTCGTCCTTCAATTATAGATAACAGCACGTGGGATTCCATGTGGTTGAAGATTTTTAACAAATTTGTTCACGATTATGGTAACCCGAAAGGAAGAACTGCTAAACAAATCGAGCAACGACACTACATCATCTTAAATGCGGTGATTGAGTATCTAAAATTGAAACACCGGATTCATCATGTTAGAGCATTGCTCGGTTGAACCCACCAAGCGTTGGTATGTCAAATTTGGTTGTCATATTTTAGTGAAGAAAAACTATTTTAAGAGTCACTTGATTTATATGTACTAGAGTCAACTTCGTATAGGTTAGCTTGAAAGTATTAGGATGAGACATTATAAGTATTGCGAAGACTTGAAGATGTGAAGAAGAATATGGAGCTACAACAACAACATAATCCTTACACTCGAGGTCAGTGATATTTGACTTGAACTATTTCATTCACTAACGTATCTTTCAAGTCGTGCATATTGAAAACATAAAAATGTGAAGCATGAACACTCTAGATAGACATAGTATTAAGGAATACAATATGAAGTTTCTTGCTTAACCATTAAACTTTGTATGTAAGACATCAACATAATCGTATGAATGCTATTATGATTATGTATGGGTATGAGGTGAGGATTTCATCCTAGGGAACAATGTTTACATGTGTTCTAAGGAAGTAAGTTCATGATACGTGTTCTGAACCGAAAGGGAAATATCCAGGCATTATTGGGGTTGTTCTTCATTGCATATCTTATGAACGACCAATAAGTGTGATGTGTATAACCATTCACAACTTGTGTGTGTTCTTGGTAAAACTATTCACATAAGGCCTGACTTTTGTATTGGTATGACTTTTATTAGTAAAACCAATCTTAAGTAATCACCTGGGGTATGATCGGGTTGTGTATGTCTGAACTTATTACTGGGAAGAGGGGAAACGATCCTAGTAAGAGGTGCAGTGCATCACAAGGGGGAACCGATCCTTGTATGAGGTGCATCAAGGTTTATAGAAGAAAGGGGAACCGATCTTATGAACATGTGCAATAGAGTTTTGGAAAGGGGGAACCTATGCAGCAAATTTTTGGAAAGGGGTAACCGATCCTATGGACATGTGCAGTGCATACAAGTTAGATACCATATATATGTGAGGAACTGATCCTAGTACCTAGTTAGCCGTTTCTTTGGTAAGCTAGTGTAACTATGCACAATACTCACATGGAAACCCATGAAATGTGATTGAGTGGAACTTGATCAATCACATAGTTCTTGAAAGTCATATGAACCAATTCTAAACTTGTTTGGAAGTGTGGTAAATCAGTTTCAAGTGAGCAAGCATGGTAAAGACTTGCAAGAGTAAGATGTCGACACTCTTTGAACACGGTGCATGAATGCTTATTCTATTTTGTTCAAAGATATTCCTTATAGGCTAAGAAGAAAGTAAATCCCAAGATCGAATTTAAATAAGTTAAGAATCTTTTTAATTAAGAGTTTTTAATTATATATGGAAAATAAGAATTAGTAATGTGCATTTGCTAATTAGATTTTCCAAGGAGATTTCGATCACTATTTTTGGACAGTGCATTCACAAGAATTATGAAAACCGAATCTGGTGGAGTAATGAAAATATCCTGAGAATATTTTCGGTTTGGAAATTCCTTGGTGTCCAAACTTCCTTGTTTATAAATACTTTGAGTTTGCATTTCTAGCAAACTAATCATGTGTAACCTAGACTTCCTCTTTTGTCTTTGTTACTGGTGAGGCGCCTATCAGAGAGGAGAGTAATCTAATTAGGTGAAATATTTTATGGCCACTCAGTTTAAAGTCTTCTTTGGGATTGAGAAGCTCTAGCGCGACCCATTGGTGGGAAACTAGATATTGCGGTTTATCTTTAGTTTTCTGATTGATTTGATTGACTAACGGAGGTAGAATCTTGATTGCACCTAGTTTGTTTATGCTTGGGAATCTTCTCTTCTGATATAAGATTCACTCAAACTAGTTCAAGGTTTCGACAGGGATCTTTAGACTGTTGTTAGATCTAAAGACGATCTTGTGATAATCTATTATTAACAGACTCCATTTTGTGTGTGATTGATCATAATAGATTCAAGTGATTGTGTGCAGGTGTTTATTGAAGATCTAAGAGGATTTTAAGACAAAGAAGAGATTGAAGATTTCTTACCTGGTGTTTTTATAATCTTTGGTGTGCACAATACTTGTTTGGGAAAAAGAGGATCCAATTAATAATCGGTTTATCCTTGTGGTATATTAGATTCATTAATTGAGGAAGATCGGCATCAATACATATCACTTGGTTGAAGAGTGTTGTTGGCTTAATCTTAGTGATTGCCTTTGGGTGATTTAACATAAGATAGATCTTGGAACCTGGCAAAGGAGTTTATGTTAAGATAAACAAGGGAACCTTTGCGCAACTCATATCACTTGGTTGAAGAGAGTTAATACCAAACAGATTTGTTGTTCCTTTACTGTTTGGAATACAATCCAAAGGAATTGGTCCAAGTATGTGACTTGTTTACAGTTTGGAGGCATAGGAATACTGAGGGAACTAGGTGAACTATAAGTTTAGTTGCTTGGTCTCAACTATACGAAGTTGTCTTATTTTGTATAGTGGTTTAATTCTGAGAGTATTCAATTCTGGACTAGGTCCCTGGGTTTTTCTGCATTTGCGGTTTCCTCGTTAACAAAATCTTGTTGTGTCATTTACCTTACATTTCCGCATTATAATTGTCTTATTATAATTAAAGTAAATTGCACAAACGTTAATTCATATTTACTTGATACGTGAATCCTATTGAGTTTGGTTAGGTCTGAACCTTTGTATCAAGTAAACACACTTTGTTGTTGTATTGTCTCGATCTAGTATCCATAGATGATCACACAAAGTGTTAACCGATTTGTTGTATTGTCTCGACTCAGTCAATAGACAATCACTTTCGGGGAAAAGACTTATAGGAAGGAAAAGTTATAGCTTGAGGTATATTTGGGGTACCCTCGCCTTTTCACATCAAGATAACCGCAATAGATTGTCTCCTCAACAACTTGTAAGTATTTTTATGATTAATTCGACATAATCCACTATTTTTGAATTTGTATGTAACAAACATAATTTGTGCATTGTTTTTGTAGCATGAATCCATGAAAACGCGTTACTTACAAGAAAAGGGATAAGCATTCATGTTTGAAGCCAACATCAACCATATTGTAACCAAAGTCACGGAGTACCACCAGCTGGGTGAATCAGAGATAGATTCTTCTTAAGAAGATTTATAGTTTAGTGGTAATTGCTTAGGTTTTTAGGGTATTCGATTAGGTTTTTTCGTAAGGTTTTGTGGGTAGATCTCTATGTAAACCCTCACGAGACTATAACTCGTCCACTAGGGTCGCCTAGGGGTCCAAAGGTTTGATGCACATGCTAAGTGCATTCGTTGTTCCGTCGACAAGGATTACATTTGAAATAAATTACAGCCCTGGTATGTGAAGTTCACATAGTTCAATGTCATAATACACTGCCGGCGTAGACTTAATATATATTTGAATGCCGGTAGTTGGTGCCTAATTTTTTTATGTTCATGTGTACAATAAACGTATTACTGGCACATTCGTTTGATACTATTGAATGTCGGTACAGTGTTCCTGCATTCACCTAAACCATAGTTCAGTGTCGGTATGTAAGATTCAATGCCCAACGGATATTTTTTCAAACTATAAACCCGTAAAGTAAACTGTCGGCGTAGATTTGAGGTTACCGACAATGCCAGTATTATTTAGTGGAAAAGAGTCGTTGTGTACTCATCTATTTAAAGTGGATACACCTATTGTAGTTGATACCTCACAAAAAATAAAAAATAGGTGAGCTCCAACACATTTTTATGATGGCAAAAAAATCACCGACTACCGAATTTAGAGAATATTTATATGAAAAAAAAAGTCTCAACTCCGGTAGGGAATCAATCATCATCCACAACTAACTCAATTCCCATGATACTAGAAAAACTTAGAAGGAAGGACCAAACCACCAAGTCAATTGCCGCAATGGAAGAAGAGATACTTATAAGGAAAAGAGAAGAAGAAGAGGCAGCAAAGGAAGATTACTACCGCGAAGAAACAAAGAGAATATACGAACGTGTAAAACAAGCGAAGATTGAAGCGGATGTTGAGGAAGAAACTAAATGGATAAAAAATTACTACATAGTATCTGATTTCCCGGAAGATCACCGCCCTCCACACCTTTTTTGGGGTCTTATTGCGGATGGTCCTTATATGCCTGAGTTCATGGACGGTAAGTGCAAGAAACGTAAAATAGATTATGGGGATGAGTTTGTATCGTATCAGACAATTGCCCTCGTAAACTTATGTCGCAAATACAACGAGTTTCTCGCATGATACCGAGATAATAGGTTTCAAGCTCAGGCCGCATACACCAAATGGAGAAAAGAGCCTTTTAGTCATTTCGAAGTTTCTTTGTTTGTTGAATCTCGTACCAAGAAATGATGTTAGTTGCAATTAGCTTGAGATCTTTCATTTTATGTGTAAGGTTGTTCAAGTGTTTAATGTTTTTAATTCTATTTCCTTATGATTAATAATATGAAGTTTCTTTGGTTTGTGGTTAATGTTGTTTATTTCATCAAGTTTCTTTCACATACCAGCATTGATAAATACACCAAATTCTATTTAAGTGCAGGTGTCGGCATTGAATGGTGCACCAAATATTAAGCCGGCATCGTATTGTCAATTTAAACATATTGTCAGAATGCCGGCATTTAATTGTTTCATGTGTCTATGACGGCATTCTGATGGTTACAATTTGAAACTCCTTCATTCCACTTGTTTGACGGTTACAAACTACTTTAACCCAGTTTTTGGACGGTTACAAAATCCTTAATTCATCGGTTACAAACTTCTCATTCTATTTAAGTGACAATTTTGGATACAAAATTATTCAATCTTCCTTTGTATTCAATCTCCATATTTTTTTCATCTTCCATACCAAAGACAATGGGTCCTCGCAAATCTCGTGAAAAACCCAATCCACAAATACATGTTGATGAACCGCAAGAAAGTCCTGAAGAGTCTGTGGGTGAGGCGAGCATAACAAATTTGATTTAGTAAGTGAAGTATTTGTTGAATTGAAGTATTTTTAAGGTTTATCCCATAATATATAACACAAAGTAAAGTTATCTTGTTTAGTCTTTATACTACACTAAAAGTAAATTTTGAAATTGCAATCTAGTCAATTGAAATTATGTTTTATTCGCGGTCGAATTCAATTTGAAAATCATGCCGGATTATATGTCTTGAATCCCTATTGTATTGCATGAGACTACTGGCATATAAAATTAGTTGAATACTATGCCGGTTACGTGTGCCGGCTTTGTATATTTGATCAATATCATGCCTTTTTTTTTTTGCCTCTTTTGTTAAAAATTTTGTACAAAAATCCCCCTGTTCCGGAATGGATGAAAATATTTCTTACGATGCCGGAAGCTATTCCGGCATTGTCGATATGTTTACAAACCATGCCGGTTTTCTTTCCCTAAAATTGTTATTATATGTATATAATTCAATAAAACCGGCATGGAATATATAATTTCTTACCATGACGGAGCTTGTACCGGCACTCATATTATGTTCCATTTATATGCCGGCGTCCAGTATATAACTCATTTTAACGTATTGGAACATAGGTCTAAAGAATCAAAGGACAAAGGAAAAGGCAAAGCTATTGTAGAACCAAAATGTAAGTATTCTCGACGTAGCCGTCCTGATACGGCTACTGCTAAGGTCACAATTCGGGATCAACCTATAAGCGACTCAACTAGCAGTGATGATGATGATGGTGAGTCGGAAACTGCGCCTGTACTGGAATGAGCAGGTGGATCATCCTCACAAGCATCTGATGTCGGAGTTGAAGCCCCTAAGGATGATGAAAAGGCACCTCCAGCCCACCTTCCTGATAAATATGACATGATTCCAGACCGCGTTGATGGCAAACATTGGGGTCAACCGAAAAACCCGCAACTCTTATTTTCCTACAAAGACTCTTGGGCTCGTTGGATCTATCAAACTTATGTAAGACGTTTGCATCTTGTTATTATAATATTTATCTGTAATCAAGTGAATTTAATTAAGTTTGGTGTGTTTTTATAGGACCACAAGAAAGCCTTCCGTGTTAGCCGCCATCAACAATCGGATGTATGGGCTTTGAAGGATGAGTGTGCGGCTGTTAAAGCAGTAGTCAAAGCTTCTGGGTTGTATCCTGCGATAAAAAATTATGTGTCCACTGATACCATCACGGCAAACTGCTTTTTGGAGAGATTTTTTGGTGAAACCGACACCATGCATTTTCCTTTTGGTGAGATGACCATTATCCCTGAAGATGTCCAAAGGATAATAGGTCTAGAGGTTCTTGGGAAAGCCGTTAAGGTAGGAGATGACTCTAAGGACCTAGAATGGGACAAGATCTATGAGCTCACTGAAAGGTTGTTTGGATGGGACAAGGAAACTATTTTGGAAAAAATTTACAAGACAAGGCATTCCCAGACAAAGACTATCACATTCGTCAAACTCATTGAATTGTTTGGGGATACGTAGAACAAGGTATTGACTCCCGAACAAGTTCACCAAAGTGCCGCTGCTTATATGTTGTTCATCTCGGGCTCCTTTATATTCCCTGACATTAATGGTAATAGGGTGCATATGAACCTCCTACAATACTTGGATCCGTTGGAAAAGGTTCATGAGTATTCATGGGGCACTGCTTTCTTGGCATATTTTTTGGCAGAAATGCGCCGAGCTTCTAAGTCGAAAGCTCGTCAATTTAATGGGAATTTCACTGTAATTCAGGTATAGTGAACTACCTATTTTATGATCGTTATCATTAAATTTATTAGTTTCCAATTATTTATTTTCTTACACATTTTATTAAAACGATCTTTCCTGGGCACCGGTGTGGGCTTATGAACACTTTCGAAGTTTGTTCATAGGGTATAAAGGATTGAAGACTGTCCGTGGATATGAACAAAATAAGGTTATAGCTTAGAAATACTACTTCGACAATACCCCGAGGCCCAATAACAAGAAATGGTTAATTGCAATGAGGATGGCTTTGGACTCGGTGTTTGTGCAAGATGTTGTGTTTGGGCCATATAGGAATGTCAGAGGAGTTCACTTTCAAAGGCGTGACAATGTTTCATTTTATAACGGACTTTTATTTCATCCAAAAGGATTTGTTATGCACAACCCTCGCCGTGTAATGCGCCAACTAGGGTACACGCAGAAAGATCTCACGGATACATCATATCAGAAATTCTCTCTTGACTTTCCACAATGCCAATCAGATAAGAACCATACTATCATAGTTTATGACCCTCAACCTAATCTTGCATATTGGACTAAAAGGGAAGAAAAAGGACTTGTGTTGAATAGGGCTGATTGGGAATTGGATGAGAATGGTTAGGAGAGTGATCCAACCTTCCTAAGAGGCCATCGTAAGTACTCGCATCCTTATGTTGTGCGCCCGGATACCGTAGAAGTTCCTCCACAACCAGCACCTCCCTATACAACTCCGTCAACTGTGCCCGCACTTCTACAGATCGTTACGTTGTTGGTACGTACGTCTTGTGCATTACTATTCTATTAATCTATATCTATGAACTTATACAATTGTACATACTAAATATATGTTTAAAAATTCCTTAACAACGTCAGTGGATTGGAAATTTGTCAAAGTTCTTTAAGAAGAATACCAAGAAAGGAGAGGTGCTGACCCAAAAAGATATGGAGAATGTCGTCCAAAAGATAGACAAAATTGAAGATCCTAAGGCAAAATACTTGTGGGGCGAAAGGAAGACGAGGGTACACAAGTGGCCAAGAACCGAGTGATCGTGTGTTTCTTTTATAGTATTATTTTGGTTTGAACAATCTAGAGTCAGTTTATGTTTGTTTGTGTGTCTTGTTAAACTTTGAACATCTTTATTTCATTTGTTTTCGGTTTGGAACATCTTGACTTTACATTTGGTTTGGTAAACAATCTAGCCTTTTCTTATGTTATTTTATGTGTCTTGCTAAACTTTGTTCGATGTTGATTTCATTTGTTTTTGGCTTACAACATAATATATTAGTTAATCTATATGAAACTTTAAGTTTTTTTTTTTTAAAACCGGCATTGTCAAAATCGTGACAACTATGCCGAAAATCTGTTTTCTTTACAGGAAAAAAGAATTTAGAATTCCGACATGGATTCTGTTTTGCTGTCAATGCCGGTAATCTAACTTTTCCTTGTGAATAATTGATCTATGTATAATACCGGCATTGTTAGTAAGTTATTTTCAATGCCAAAAAATACACAATTATATATGTGTACTTATGGTAAAGTTCCGGCACAAACGAGAATGTATATTTCTAAGCCAGCATAAGTTTCGACATTGTAAAGTTTGAATTAAATCATGTCGGCATATTCATGGCATATGGTTTAATGATTACAATTCAAACTTCCAAAAAAAACAAAAGGTTGTGTATTAATGAACACCAGATATCCAAATTACTCATCATCGCCTCCACACGTATTAACTTGAATCTCCTCATCTTCAAGAGGTTTCTTCGATAAGGCCAACGCATCCCATAATTAGTGATTCTCCTCATACAATGGCATCCATCCCTTCCAGATATTAGGATATATATCCTTGTTTTTAACCATCCCACAAACAGGGGGCAATGGACAGTTATCCTTGAGTTTTAGAATAACGAAATGATTACCGTTCACGAACGCCAAAACAACTCTTCTCTTCTTAAGGAATCCTTCGCATTTTTGCCACTTTGGTGTAAATATTGTGACTACGGTGGGGGTAAAATAATGAACAACACAATTAAATGTATCTGCTACTAGATGCCCACAAAGCGGAATCTTCATCCAATATTGAGAAGGAAGAACCATCTCCTACTCGGGTCATAACACTTGAGCACACATATCATAAAAAAAACCTGTCGTGACCAACCAATTGCTCATAAAAGATCCTCTTTTTCACAAGTTGATCGGCCATCCTCATTCTAGCATATCGGCATGGTGTCGTTCCTTTACTAACCTCCGTCTCAAAGATTCCTAATTGTTCGGTCACGGCATGATAGCCACAATTTCCATCTCCATCGACATCATCCGTGTACACAATAAACTCGCGAATAACCTCAGGAAATTGGTTTATGTATGACGCTACCTTGGTATGGTAATGTCTAACAGTCCTACCCGTCGAGGATTCCATAACATCTTCATATTACTATTGTTTACCTTAATTATATCCAAACCATCCTCTCCAATCTCTGGATTATCAATGTCTTCAGTATGTGATAGGAGATTATACTTCCTTGGCCTACCCCTTCCCCTTTTCATTGGAACCTCTGATACATCGACTATGGGTGTAGCTTTGGAATGCTCACCTTGTTGTCCTTGGTAGCTTAATGTTGGTACCTTCGGCGGACTTCCCCTTTTCCTAGGAACCTCCGATACATCAACTATGAGTGTAGATTCGTAATGCTCAACTTGTTGTCCCTGGTAGCTTAATGTTGGTACCTTCGGAGGCCTTCCACTTTTACTAGAAACCTACGATACATCGACTATGGGTGTATCTTAGGAATTCTCACATTGTTGTCCTTGGTAGCTTAATGTTGGTACCTTCGGTGGCCTTCCCCTTTTCTTTGAACCTCTGATACATCGACTATGGGTGTAGCTTCGGAATGCTCATGTTGTTGTCCTTGGTAGCTTAATGTTGGTACCTTTGGCGGCCTACCCTTTTCTTTGGAACCTCCGATACATCGACTATGGGTGTGGCTTCGGAACCCATCGTTTGTTGTTGACTTGATATCGGTTCCTTCTTTGGCCTACCCCTTTTGTTTGGAACCGGCGCTTCTGCGAATCTTGCTTCTGAAATCTCACTTGCGGATAGATATCGTTTCTTAGTTTCCGCGAGTTCTTCTTCACGTCGAGTCATTTCTTTCAATTCTTTCCTTTGTTTTCTCCTTGTAATTTTAGTTTGTGGTCTACCGGGCGGATCTCCCTTTGTTGGATCTTCACTTGGTGCTATCCATGGGCGTGTAATTAGCCTTAGTTGGCTCAACAATACTTGTCGGCTAGCCGAGTTGCCACGTGAGTAAGCTTCATAGAATTCCTTGGCCTCATTTGTATCCCATGTTGATTGTCCGGGAGCTTCTGTAGGGGGAAGGTAGAGAGATAGTTTCTTCCAAAACGGATCAATAACATCAATAGGTATCACTTATCCATACTTCACAAGCATAGGACGATACAGAAGCCCCAATGAAGACACGTCGGGACAAATACACACATCACCCGGTTTTCCGTAATTTTTCTCATATTGCATTTGTCTCATCATATGTTTTATTGCCCAATGGGAGACGTTGAACTCTATTCCTTGGAGCAACTTAGTATATTGAAGAAATTGAGTCATCCTTTCCTTTGGGATTTTCTCAAAAGCCTTTTTGATCCTATCGATATCATCCTTAAAGTGTTGCTCCATTGCCTCGGTGACCGTAACCACGTTTCCTTGGCCGGACTGGATGAGATCTTTAAATCTCCCAAGAGAGGACTCCTCTATACTAGTTTCTTCATTCCCGTAATGTCTATAACGATTTGTCCACGCACGCAAAAAATTTTCCTTGAACTTATCCAACCAATCATCCCGACAATATGAGACGACACTTGCATACACTTCGTTATATTTGGCAATAACATGTTCAATCTCTTTTCATACATGTCCTCGGTAAGAGACCAATAAACTTTCTCCCAATCCTTTAGAAATTCCAACCACCTTTTATGATTTTCATCGTGTTCTTTGTCGACTCGCTCTTTAATCTTTCCTCTTTCATTTTCTTCTTCTTCGGGTGATAGTTTCTCTTTTCGGGCATCTTCCTCTAGTTGAGCAACCATTCTCTTCTTAATATCCACCTTAGAGGGTTCAAACAAAGCATGACAATGTTTTTTCACATTTTCACCTATAAGATATGTACATAGGAAATTTTGTGAATCCGGATATACGTCGGATATGGCATTCATTAGTACGTCAAATTGATCGGTTATGATGACCCTCGGAAATCGATTTTCCGGGAACAATAATTTCAATTGTCGCAATGCCCAGTGATAATTGTAATACTTCTCGTTTTCCATTAAACACCAAGACAATGTGAATGTTACCTTGTCTGATGTTGAACAACGACATTTTGTATTTGTGTGTCTTGTAGGTGCAGTCCATCATAAGAACATCACAACACGTATGAGCCAATTGTGAAACCAAAGGATGCGCAATGAATATTTGAAGGGGTTTCTTGTCCGGTCCTCTTTTAATGACACGCGTGTAGTTGTGATCCTAAACTCTCTTCTCAAATTCTTGCATAACGGTCATCCCTTCCCATTCCAACCTTCTAATGGTTGCTTGTGCACTATAAATTGTACTTAGTGAAGAAACGTTCGTCTCATCCTTTTCCTTGAAGCCTCTGAGAATCACTCTTGGTTTGATACATGCTTTGCTCATTATCATTACATCCTCAAATTTATGAGGTTTTAGCTTCGCAACTAGGGAGTGACCAACAAAATCTTTCGGATCCCGATGCTTATGACGCCCAAAACACACCGTACAATCTCATTCTTCTTCTTCTTTTCCTTTGTCTCTTAGATAGAATACAAGCTTAAAGGGGCAGTCATCCTTCCTCGTATGAGTCTTGTATACCCTATTAGTCTTCTTTTCATATACATAACCCTTTCTCTTATGGCTATTCTTCTCCTTGTATTTTCCGTTTCTCTCACAAACCATCTCAAAACGAACATCTGAACGCTGGCTATTCCTCACTAAGACACACATGTTCTTAAGAGCCGTCTCTTTTTCCCAAGCAATTGCTTCCTCTGGAGATTTTATTCCCTACATAAGGACAACAATGGGAGATTATAAGGTTAATTACAAGCAATCCTAACATAAAATTGTAAAAACTAGGTGAAAGTATTGTTTGGTAACATACCCGAGGCATTTTATAGTATTCAGACGTATCCCGAAAGAGAGGTTTGGAATTTGGATCGATGTATGTCACAACCTAAGGCATGAATGAAAATAAAATTGAATTAGTTCCACATAATAATGTTCCGGCATTGTATGTTATTGAACTGCAATGCCGGGATTGCTCATACCGGCATTGTCGAAAAGTTAAAATCCTCGCCGGTATCCAGTGTCGGCGTGCACGATAATTTACATTCGACGCCAGTACTGAAGTTCAAAATATCATTAACTCCTGTATGTTTTCTTGTAAAACTGGCATGGGTTATACGTAAGGTTCCAAGCCGGTACTGGATACCGGCTTGTCCCATAATATACAAACTACGCCGGTACCAAGTGTCGGCGTTCACGAAAAATTAAATAGGAAGGCGGTATTTAAGTTCGAAAACCAAAAACTCCTGTATGTTTTTCTTGTGGTACCGGCATAGTTAGTTAAGAGTGAACCATGCCGGTATGGATATTCCATGGAATATTCGGTGGTAGGTAAAAAGTGTAAATGTATAACGACATGGATTTTTGGTTTGAATACCACGCCGACATACTTTTTAAATATGAGGGATATTTTTTACCGGCATACACATAGTATGAATACGATGCCGGTTGTAGATGTTTCGGCGTAGTATTCATACTATGAGTGTGCCGGCACTAAGCTTTTTCAGAGAAAAAAATGGCGGTTTGTAAAAGAAAAATCAAATTTTCGACCTCTTTGAAGCATTACCTATGTGTTGTTGCTTGTATGCTGAACATGTTTACTTTCTTGGGTTGGTTCTTCACAAAACACTTCATGCTCACGAAAATCATGATCCAAGGGTGTGGTTCATCATATAACTCCAATTGTGAGTTGTTATCATTAACCGAAGATTGAAGATATGATTGTTGTTGTAGTTGAGCTAAAGATTCAGCAGCTGCATGTCTCTCATCACAATCATCTTCCATTTTCAAAAAAAAAATTCCACTCAAAAATATTTTTCCCTCCTTCACTCTCAACTAACCCACACAAATTCAAATAAAAATAAATACACACTAATTTTATCCCCTAAATACTTAACATTTTACTAATTATAATTAATCACTAATCCTGATTAGTGGGGCTAGATTAGGAATTAAAAAAATAATTACATAGGAGGTCACCCAGAATTGTTATTTGGACACCGTTTTTGTCCTGTAGCTATATCCCCCAATTAATTCTCATATCCCCCAATTGCGCGTTCTTAATTTAGTAGTATTTTATGTAGTTATTTATTCAAATATACATTATTACATATAATTAAATTAAAAAATAATTAAAAATAATTTTTTTAAATAAATTCAGGGATTCACAAATAAATTTATCAGCAAATAATATATTAATAAAAAAAAAATTTAAAAAAATAAACATTTGAAAAATAAGAATGACCCAATTATCAATTTCATCAATAATCATACCAAACACATAAATTTTGAAGGATGAAATTTAATTTCTAGGTAGTTTGAATTCTAGGTAGTTGGAACTCCCTAAAATTCAAACTCCATCCATGCCAAACGCAGCCTAGAAAGAGGAAGATGGGGTAAAACGTTTTTCAAGGTGCAACCTCTCTACTTGCTCAAAAAGTGTCCTTAAAAGGAGCAGCTTCCAAGACCGGATCAGGTGCAAGGGCTGGGCCGCTGGGGTTCCATGTTTTGTTAGCCGGTTTGGCAACCAAAAGTGCTTCTGCTTCTCCAGGAGTACAAGTAGTTTTAAGTAAATGCGGTTCACAAAATTGTTACTTTTTACCTTCTAGACTGGAAGCAAAGACTAAACTGGAACAAGAGTACCAGGTAATGACAAGAAGCAAACTTGTCTCTTTACTACATAAACTGACCTGAATAACTAGTTTAAATATACATTTTTTTTTCAGAACCATACAACAAATATATACATACAAGTACATTACACATTTCTACTGGTACAAAAAAAAAAAAAAAAAACCGAAAAGCCAACAGACACAAGGTCACAAATTCCTCTCATGTGGTTCAAGCCAAGGAAAGCCCAGGAAGTCGAACACTTCCTTTTCTGTATTGAGACTCAAACTTTTAGTTGCTCGTGCACCCTGCATTTATTTTTCGGAACTAGTGAGGAACAACCATGAGAAGGAAGGGGAAAATGCCTCCAAAGAAGAAATGAACCTAGTTACCATGCTTGTTATGATGATCATACCTTTTTCCCATCTGAACCTTGAGTAGCCAAAAACAGCCCTGTATCGTCGAGTCGGTAGCCCTTGGATTCAGCAATAATCCTCAACCTAAATCCATTCAGAGAAAAACATCAGTATAAAGGCGCAACTCATCCCATCCCATCCCAAGAACACGATACCATGTTTTTGAAATTCAGTAGGCAGAAGAAGAAGGAAAAAAAAAGAGAGAGAACAGTTATACCGGACCTCCTGTTTAGAACATCATTTCCTGTCCACGCTATTAGTCCAAATGCACATATATCCCTCGGGTAAACCTAAAAAAAGATGATGGTTACACATTCCAGAGAATGATATTCGTGACCAGATATTGCAATTCACTTTCATGTGAAGTTCAATCTGGGTTATAAAGGACTGACAATAGGATTTGTTTGATTTCCCAAAGTCCATCTATGTACCAAGGCTAACGGGAATTTCAAAGTACACAAGTACACTATTCCATCTGATTTTGCAAAATCAACAAGTTAGACTCTATATGATACCTTTAAGTCTATCCTGTGCCGTGTCTCCCGACCAGGATATGTACAAAGACCAAAATATGTATCGACCCCTGAATCAGTACCCTGCATGTGTTGCAAAACAAAAGAACAAGATTAGATTGGGATTAGCAAAGCCTAATTTACAAAATCCATGAGAGGAATACGCGGTACAGGCACATCTATTTGTTCGCATAGGATCCGGTGAAATACAAGTTTGGAAGAAACTGTAAGTCTTTGACAGCCGGATTATGCATTAATCTCAGATTAATGCATCGTACGACATGACTCGGCCAGATCTTGAACCATGCATCATCTTTCACTATAGACATGTGTGCGCATTGTTTTTCTTTCAAGTAGGAATATGTTTTCATGCATACATATTGACATTTACTCCAACAATGAACCATAATATAAGCCGAAATAAGAGATGAACCATACCACAATGAACCATACCTCTTCGCTGTGGGTGCTGAAGATCAAATCTTCTCTTAAGAAATTCAGATACTTCAGATGCTTCACGTATTTAGCAAGAAAACCTTTATGACTGCAGAAATTGAACAAAGCAGTCAGCTTTACTAAAACAATAGTACCAGAACCTCAAAAATCTGGGAGAAACTGGACAGACGGGATTAAGTGCAAAAAATGTAGTCATATATGGATATATTTACGCCAAGAGAAATATCAAAGTAAGGGAAAACATTTTCTTGCGAAGCGAGACCTTGTTCCATCAGGGTGTGTAATTACAATGTCCATGTCCCCACAAGTAGCTTTACCGCGTCTAAATGATCCTCCGCACACAACGCTTACCTACAACAACGTGACAATGAAAAAATGGAATCATGACAGTCACCAAGGAAACATATATACATAGTGATCAAAGTCTCCTCACTACATAATATCAAACTTGAGAAGAGTCAGAACAATTGTTTCTCTCACCCCAGGTAAAACTTCTTCACCAGCTTTCTGAAGTAGAAGCTCCATATCTTGAACCTATGACCGATGAAGAAATAAAGCTTAATAGAGGCCACATAACTAAAATGAGTTTGAAGTCAATACTACAATCCTTCAAGTTCTAAGAGAGACAAGTTTATCAGACCTCATTGCGAGGAATCCTTTTCTTGATATCTTCGAAATACTCCAATCCTACCCTCTGTGAATGTGTTAGTGAGTCCTCGTTCTTCAGATCATTCAACGTGCGGTGGCCTTTTTCGTACAGTTTAAGAGCTGTAGCTGGACCAATACCCCAAACTTCCCCAAATAGGTTGATTGTCCGTACCTTTACAGTTTTGGAAAAAATCATAGATTTTAAATTGGTCTACCATATATATGAACTAATGAATTCGACTAAGATGCAGTGACGGTGGAAAGTTCTTCCAAGAACCTGTAAAACACCTTTTCATCGGTCTCAAAATGCTCCAGCTTTGATAGCTTTCCGGTAGTCACAATCTCATGGATCTGTTTGCATGAAATCATAAAATCAGTACCAAAATTTAGTTTGAAAATTTTGAGTTGCCTGATGGAAGGAAAGCATGCAACACTGCTCCTGTTTCTGCGTGCATAAACTCTCAACGCAGACAGCTTAAAACACTGCATTATGAATATAACAAGTTATAGCATTTAAAATCCGACTAAGGGAACATTCTCTTACATGATCCTGCATCGATTTCCCAATTGTAGGCAAGTGTTTGACCTGGTCCACACTTTCAATTTTAAATGGCAACTTTTCAATCACTGGAATAGCCTTGTAATAGCTAAATGACCTACGATCCTCTCCTAATGCTGTTAATTGATACCAATATCATGTTAGATCCTTGAATGAATAGAATGTAGAAAATACATATAGGGCTAAACTAGACCACATTTACACCTCTATAGATGTTGATAAGCTTTCCAAATATCTCAGTGATGTTCCTGTTTAAATCAGGAGGAGCATATGGCAGTGACACCTGCAATTAAATTATTGAATAAAAGTATTTGTCAGACTGTCAAAAAGCTATAGATGCAAAATTTGAGTAATGATAGTCAAATCTTACATCCTTATTGGTGCTTTGTTCAAAAGAGTCTCCATCAGAATTATCTTCTCCATCTCTTGTTTTCACTCCATCACTCTCTTTACTAACTGCTGGTGAAACACTTGCATGCTCAGGCGAATGTCTGGCCTTTTTAGCACGTGGTGATTCATTATCATCGGATTGGCTACCTTCAGACTTATTTGTGACACGGGCAATAGATTTAGGTGATTCATTATCCCCTTCTGCTTCAGTTTTTAGACTGTACAACTCTTCGGAGACCATTTCTCCTAATTTCAAGCTTTCCTCCAACCACTGGTAAAGAAGCAAACTCTGAAATAGCACAAAGTAAACCTCATCAACATGGATTATTTAAGAAAAAACAGCTCCTTTAAATCAACAACTCCTACTTTGCAACATCACATTTTGTATTAGCCAGTTGGAATTTTTGGTCTGAGTTCAAAAGATTGAATAGGCACCTAAATATTGATGTAAAACTGAACATAATTCAATGAGTTGAATTCATAGTTTAATACGACAAGTTCAACTTCCCTGAGCATACACATGGGTACATAGCAAACCTGAAAATGAAAAGAGAAAGTGCTAAGGAATGATATGAAACTCACTCCTTTAAAGTGCATCAAGCTTTCTTTACACACTTTCTCAAGAAGGGCTTTCGAGTTCATAGCTAAAATATGAGTGACCCTCTTTGAAAACTGATCCTCAACTATCCCTTCCATTTGCACCAGCTTTTGCTTCCAAATCTGTGTGCAAAAGAACATCTTTAGTACATTGCAGATGTTAAGAAAGAGTCTAAAATAAAGACTTCTTCTTGGACGTCTTACTTGAGATGCTCATCTTTTCATTGAAACCTAGAGTGGAATTTGAAGGCAAAATAGAAAATTCAACCATTTGGGCCTTTGGATTTGTTCTTAAAACTAACAAATGTCATTTCATTATTCCAATACAGCAGTATGCAATCGAGGCTCAAAAAACTGCAGAAATGAGAGTTAAGAAGAATAAAAATAGAACCAGAATCCAGATTTATTGAAATATTTAAGCAAAACCAGCAATAACCAAATAGCAAATCAAAAAAGGGGGACATGGGTTTTCAAGAGAATAGAACGTTATACCAGTAATGAAAAAGTACGAGAAGAGAGACCAGACCTGTAATCTTCGAGGTTGAACTCCAATGTCGACTAAGAAAAAGATCAAACCATGGAACAGACCACCACCACTACCACCATCATCACCAACAGATTCTTGATCCACTGCAGAAGTTAGCCTTTTCTTTGGGGTTGTTGCTCTCTTTGGCGCCATTTCTGGAAAATAAAGACTAATAACTGTTTCTGAAAACAGCGACTGATAACTTCTCTAATGTGCGATTTTCTTTTCCACTGCAAAAGCGGGCGATAATTCTACAGCTACCGGGGATTAAATCCCGTGAGATCCACCGCAATACACAAAATATGGGGGACACACAGTGGGTCCCATAAGCCCACCCCTGCTATTTCCTGCGGATCCTAGGGGCTGTGAGACGCGGTACTTCTCACGGTGCCTATCCCGGTAGCTGTTGCATCACTCCAAAAGCGGGATGGAAGGAGAAACCAAACGATATAAATGTTCAGGGGTTAGTCCACGAGTGAGTTTGGGGGAGTTTAATGAATTTGGGGATTTTGAGGGAGTGTAAGAGAGCATGGGGAGTTTGAGAGAGTTTGGTTTTTTGAGTGTAGGGAGTTTGAGAGACTCTCCTAAAATCTCTACTTTTTTGAGAGATTTGGAATGAGGGAAAAATACACTATAAACTCCCCCAAAAACACCAACTCCTTAGCATTCTAATTTTAACGACTAACAGGGAGTTTAATAGTTTCTTTCAAACTCCCCCACGACTAACGGGGTTTTCTAGGGAGTTTGGGAGACTCTTCTAAACTCTCCCACGACTAACGGGGATTTCGAGAGACTCCTTCGAACTCCCTCACGACTAACAGGAAAAAACCTAACTACACCCAACTCCCTTGAGGACTAACACCCTGGTTGTTTCCCAAATTTCACTTACGTGGACATGATAAACCACGTGTCAGCAGTAAATTAGGGTAAATCATTTCGTGCCCCAACAAACCTTTTCTTTTCCCGGATGGAAAGTAAATTACAAAGGGAAAATATTGTTTGGTCCTTTTTTAGGTGGTTCCAAGTCTGTTTAGTCCTTTCAAAAATCACTTTTTCTGTTTAGTCCATAATTATTTAAAAATATTAAATGGACCAAAGTATCCTTTCGTATTAATTCTTACTTATTTTTTGTAGCAGTTCATTCTGTCTGATGAACTCCGGAGTTCATTCCTTCAAATGAACACCTAATAAAAACCTAAAAAATTATGTTTACTTGTTTTTTGTAGAAGCTCATTCTGTCTGATGAACTCTGGAGTTATTTCTTTCAAATGAACACCTAATAAAACCTAAAAAAAATTGTTTACTTATTTTTTGTACCAGTTTCATTCTGTCTGATGAACTCTGGAGTTCATTCTGTCTGATGAACTCCGGAGTTCATTCTGTAAAATGAAACCAAACTAAATCACATATGAAAACAGAGTTCATTCTGTAAAATGAACACAACACAAAACTTCATTATTATAACAAAAAACCGAGTTCATTCTTTCAAATGAACTCCTAATAAAACCTATATGAAAACTGAGTTCATTCGTAAAAATGAACTGCAGCAGCATTATCTTCATCATCTTCGTCGTCTTCAATAACAGCAACAAACATCATCATCTTCAATAGCAATAGATCTTCATCTTTAACACGAGCAGCAAACATCAAAATCAAGATCTTCAACACGAGCAACAAACATAAATCACCATAAACACGAAAAACATCAACAATCGAGATCTTCAACACGAGCAGCAAACAAAAGATCATCATCTTCGTCCGGTGGAGGGACGGGTCATTACAAATGGTATCAGATCCGACGACGATTCACCTGCCGAGGGTGGGAAGGTACGCTGGACGGGGTTGGTCCAGGTGCTTCTCATGAGGGGCAGGGAACGTCGAAGATATGGGATTGCGAATATATTCTTGAGCCGAGGACGACTCCAATTTAAGGTGGTGGTATTGTAATACCCCGATATTCGATCGTGGTTGGATGAACGGAATATAAGTAATGATTTGTCCTTTCCTAACACCGAGACCTTTTTACCACAATCGACTCCAGAGTTGGCAGAAAAGTCTGCAGTTAATCGTGTTCGGGTGGGAGCAATCCAGGGATGGGTGACCATCCGGGAAGTTTTTGCTGGATTACCGCAGTGATGCCCGTTGAAAACCCCACACTGTCGGATATCCGCAGTGGATAAGTGGGGACAGTATCGGTGGAGGGACGGGTCATTACACTTTATGACTTAAGTGAACAATTAAGAAATTAAAACATAAATAGTAGATTGCAACACTCTTAAAATCTCCAAACAACTTCCAAATTGGAAGTCTTTTCCGTAGATGCGACGATATTCCACACGAAGCATTTGTTCAAGTTCGATCATGGTTTCACCATCCCTCGAGTTTTGACCTTCTTGTTGAAGTAAAACAAGATAATAACTAATTTCAGTATTCAATACAGTGAAGCGATGAGACAACACCCCAACATCACGATTGTTGGGGTTCATTATTTGTTCTTGAAAATTTCTAAATATCCTTTCCCACAAAATTTGGTGACGGGATTCTTCTCCGAATATAATCTGAATACAAAAAACATAATTCCTTCAAATACATTCATCTTCCTCAGTAGTAAATTTTGGTAATTGCCTCCTAATTCGACTTCGCACATTGACATGATTAACGACTCTTTGATTTTAGGCAACATGTTGGTTTGCTACGAACTCAGCCATGTTCATATTATCATCCATTCTTTATGAGGAATTTGATGAGTGATGAAAATAATTGGAGATTGAGAAATTCTATAAAGATTTAGAAATTCTGGCGTGAGTTGAAATGAGTTTGAAATTAGGTATTTATAGAGGGGGGAAATAGTAGCCATTGGATGAGGAACTGATTAGCGATGTTCAAGTCAGCGAGCGACAACTTGATTAACGTTGGTGCTGGAATGACCAGCGAGCGATATTTAGACCATCTAGCGATGGAGTCTCTATCGCTCACTGGAAAGTCTGTCGTGTATGCCTATATGTTATAATTGACATATACCCATATATGTTTGACACTTTGACATACCCATAGTGGGTGCATATATGGAAAAATTTGATGTTTTCCATGTGCATAGGAATAGGCCTAAAGCAAGCTCGAATTCTAGAGCTTCTGGCCATATTTGCAGATACTTTAGGAAATGTGAGTTTCTGGCCCTATCAAGGTAGTCAATATCGGTTGTATAGATCGATAGATATTACAGGTTCTTATCGTGTATCAGAATATACCTATACGATATTGAAAATATCGGCGATACAAAGATGGAACGATATTATCGGTTTTACTTATACACCGATAATATCGGTTTTAGTGAATAAATTTTTCATCAACACCCATCTAGTCTTTACAAACAAGTACAACGTCAATTGGTTAAGGTAAAAAGTCATAATATATTTATAATATAAAATCGATGACTATATGGTAGGATATAAGATGGAAACCATACTTCGATTGCAAGGCAGGGAAATGTAAAAGATAAAAGTGAAAGATAATAATAAAGATTTACCAGCATAATGGGACAACAATCACAATGCTGGCTAATTAACCACCTTGTATAGATTTTAGATATATGCATGTTTCTTATTATTTTTTACTATGGTTATATAAATATTTGAAATTCTAGTTCTAATGATGTATCACCGATAAAAACTGATATTATCTTTTGTATAGGTATATCAGACAAGGCCGATACACGAAATTAACTACATTAGGCCCTACTTGAAATACGTTCGACCAATTAGAATTGTGAGTTTCTGGCCCTACTTGAAATGGTTTCGACCAGTAAGAATTGTGGGTTTCGAATCCATTTTGTATGTACCAAAAAAAAACAACTATGTTTTGTCTATTTAAAACCTTCTTCAAAACCCTATTTATTATTTCGCCTCTTTTCTCTTCATGGCTCTTTCTTCTCCTCTCCATTTCTTTTTCGTTCTCTCTGTTTATCTACTTTGCTATTAAAAAATTTATCGACTTTGTTTTAATGTAGCAGGTAATGAGGATGGAGAATCTAAAGTCCATCATGCAGGTTTCAGTCTTCCTAACTTACATTCTTGATCCTGTTATATCTATTTTGTTTTATTTTAATCATCTTGGCTCTTAGATCATGTTCTTATAAACTGAAGCATGAAACATAGTCACCATTTTTAAGTGTGTGGGTTTATTTAACAATATCGGTATATGTTTAATCATGGTTTTAATAATTATTCATTCTATGTTTTGCAATCGAATAAGGGTTTCTAGTTTTACATTGTTTGGGGTTCTCAGACTGTTTTTAGTTTTTTATATCTCTAGGTTTTCATAACATACTTGTTCTAATTCATCTCCCTAGATGTCGGTGTCTACGAGAGTTGTAGAACGTATTTATGAAAATAGTTTATGAGTATCTACTAATCCGTACTGGGTAGGTATGCGAGGGTACGTGTACCTACAAACCATTTTGTGAATTCAAATGGCCAAGGTACGCGCATACTGGGTATGCGTACCTCAAGTCTATTCATGAACTCAGGATCTTGAGGTACGTGTACCTTCCTCATTCATGAATTCATGACATCATGGTAAGCGTACCGGGAATGCGTACCTTCCTATATTCCGGAAATTCATATATTCACGGTACGCGAACTGGGTATGCGTCCCTACCAGGAATATCCAGATTTTAGTAGTTCCAAAAACTCTCTTTTTGACGTTTGAAATATTCTCAATTGCCATGGATATAAATATTATTGCTTGGACAATTTTCAAATGTTCCACAAACATAGTTCTTGAACAACAAATTGTTTCAAACTATGATTGCTAAAGACCTATGAACATCCATTGTTTGAATCACATTTCGAGATGTTTAACAAGACAAACTTGACTTGAAACTTCTTCTTTGGAATATTAAATCTGCTCGAAGTCATATTGAAAGATTGGTAATACTTGTGAGTAAATAGAATACACATACCTATTTGTTATTTACTGATGAAGTTCTCCAAATGTCTTCGTTTGATCTCCAGTCTTCAATCTTTCAGGTTTATTCAGTGATGTTTGATACTTAATAGACCAGATTCTAATCCTAGTCTAAGACTTGACTTAAGTAGACCACAACTCAAGATATAATTTTATGCATCTAACATTGAAAACAAACTTAAAAGTAAAACTTGCGAGTTTGACCGAGCAGTTCTGTAACAGTTGGGATAACATCTATTTAGGATGTTCTGATGTCACTCTTTAGATTCATCTGGTGGTGATTTGTCATATATATTGTAATATGGTATGAAATATATTGGGAGAAGAATTAGAGTAATCTTCTGTTGTACGATGTGTGTAAAAAGCTATTATATCGTTTCTCAATTAGTAGAACTATGAAGCATGTTGGTGATTACTTGAATGTTGTATTTGTTTCCTCTAAGCACCTCTCAGGATGATGTGCTCACTCAATTTCCACTTTTAGTTTCATAGGAAGATCAAGTTGTGTTCCTGATGATAAATGTTCAGGATTTGAGTTAGGATCGGAAATCTGATTGAATGTGAATTTTGCACTATGACCTTTTAATAAATTTGATTATGTTTTGAAATTTAGATCACTATTGTATATGTACCATTTGAAGGATGTTTATTATATATATTCTCAGAGAGGGTTTAGATATGGGTTGAGTTTTGTTTAGATCAATAATTTGATATGTAAATCAGTAATTTAGATCCTTAGTGTCTCATTATATAGTTTGATCACTTAGATTATTGAGTAGCTTAATTTTGGGGCGTTACTGATAGGTGTGTAAAAACACCTTTCTAAGTATCGATTGGTTATTCTTTCTTAGCTAGTTTTCGTGCAAAATTGCATTATTATCTTTCTTTTTATATTTTATGGGAATTTTGGAGCTTATTCCCGAAAGGAACAAGAAATCGTCCAATTTTCCAAAAGAGAGGCGGAATTATCATTGCATGGAACCACTACCGGCAGTCATGTGGGCAAGTTATATAGGGAATGACAGTGTACGGTAATGAGCATGGAACTTGCTTGCTGTTAGCTGTGACGCTTGGTAATTGATGAACATGCTCACTGTATGGCATGCATGGACGTGATTGGACTGCATGGTGATGTTATGTTATCATGCAGGTGTATGAGTGTTGTATGATGTAGAGATGTTGTCTCGGTGTTTGGATGCATGACGGCTACAGTTACGTACGAGTTGGGTGAAGTAAGTGGAGCTGAAGTTGAGCTCAACTAATGATGACGATAACAGGGAGGAAGTTGAGTTTGCACGTCATGGAAGTATTGAGATGATAATCGGAATTTTTGATGGCATGCATTGACGTGCTGGTGATCTTGGCAGAGATTGAGCTGCTGGTGATAAGAGCTCGATCTGGGAAGATTTTACTGCCGGTGATGGAGGAGCTAAGATGAGTGAAGGGACAATGGTGATGCATGGTGCTGCATGGTGAGTTCTGTGAGGAGCTGCAGCTAGTAAAGATGAGTGCATGGTTTTGTTCATCGTCAACATAAATAGAGAAAGAATGCATGGACGTATGGCAACTACTGTGACGATGGCGAGAGAGTGAGTTCGAATGTATTGACGCTGGACGAGAAAATGGAAGTTTGGAATAGAGATCAAGGCAATGGTGGTCTGGTAGATAGCCGGGAGATGATTATGAATCTGGATGTTTAACCGAGAGAAGATGGAACTTATGTTGGAAACTCAGTGATGACGTTGGTGGACAGAGTATGGAAGTGCAGTCAAGAACTTTGAGCTGAGCTTGACGGAGTGGAAGGCAATGATGATCAGTGATGATTGCTGCCATAACATCCATCGTGGCTGTAACTTCAGGGAATGTTGAGCTGATGATAGCGGCATCGAGCCTGGACGTTAAGCTGGATTTCAATGGGAGTGTATACAGGGTATGATCTCAAGCATGTGGTGGTATGAAATGATGGCATCTGTGAATAGATCGCAGTTTAGGAAGCTGAAGTTTAATGAAGATAACATTCGAGACAGAAACAGAAGTTATAATGTGTTGCCAATGATGACTGTGAAAGAATGAGCTAAGCATCCAAGTGGGCCGGATAGATTTTACTAGTTGAATGCAAGCCCAATAATTTATTCGACCAAAAATATCAGGACGATGAATAAATCAGCTGGGCTTATACAGCTGCGTGAGCCCAATAGGCTATTGAGCCAAAATACTACACGAACAAATCTAAGGGTGCGGCTCTTTCAGCCGTGAGTTGTGCTAGTTTTTGCAACCTACTTTCGAACGGGATTCGATGCACGGGACACTCCTATTTTTGCTAGGTTTTCTAGTTTTGTTCAAGAGGAGGTGCACTTCCTATTTTTGCTAGGTTTTCTAGTTTTCTTAAAGAGGAGGTTACAAAACTCTATATATAGAAAACCCTAGGCACAATTTTAGAATATCATATCTTCTTTACACATATTCTTTTCACCGTTTTTCTCCCCCTTAGGGGGAGAACTATCTCTTTTTTATTCTTTTTATATTGTAAGGATGAATTCAAAGTTCTAATGTGAAGCTCAATTATTTACAAGTTTGTTTCAAGTTTTAAATTGATTCATTGTGGATTGTTTTTACCATATCGAAGGTTTATGATTGATTCTAGATTCGTTTGGGTGCGCAACCAAATTAGTTTATTAATCATTCTAATGCTAGTAGAGAGTTGATTCGACCCGTAATTGTCTCTCATCTCCTACACAAGTAGAAATCGCAAGACCTTACGGAGGGATTATGTGGAGCAATTGCGAGTAAAGACAACACCAGTAAGTGGACCGAGCGTACCGAGTTTTACTGTTGGTATCAAACCTAAATTCACAAATCTTAATGCATTCTGGGAATTACATCTTGTAGTCGAGCGCTTCCGTGTCAAGGTGGTTCTTTTGAATAGAATCCGGTAGTCGAGCGCTTCCGTATCCGGTGATACAAGGAGTTTTTGGGGATTGCTAAGCATACCTGCTTTCCTACGGTTGGTGGCAATTGTTTCTAACAAGAGATATACGGGTACAATGTTGAGTTAACGGTTAGTAACTGCGAAGGATTTCTTCAATATATTTTTCTTTTTATCCTTCTTTTATATTTTCGCCGATTTAGATAACATATCAATTGCATTACTCTTCGTGGGAACGATCCTTACTACCTCTATATTATATTTAATTAGTGGGAAATATCTTTTTATTTTGTTGAGTAAACGACGCTCACCAGTTACAAGGTCCTTTTGGTGAATCATATGTGAGAAGTGGATATCTTAAGGATGTTAGGTTAGTTAGTTTCTTCACGTCAGTCTGTAATCTTTATTTTGGCTTAAAGCAATACGAAATCCTACTGTGTGATAAAGTGCACCAGGTTCAAAGATAAAGGAATCTAAGCTCTTTGGTTGAACATAGCGGATGATAATAAATAAGAAAGTACTATGTTAGGTTAGTCAGGAGATGGTAATCGTAAAAGGGCTGGTGATAGTAGGTCAGAGTAGGTAGAATGTGCTTTATCGGCTGAGCTACTAACCAGGTTTGAATTAATTGGAGGAGAACGTTAAGCTAGATCAAGTGTTTTCCCCTTTGTTTATTAGAAATTGGTTCAGCTAATTATGATGGAGAAAACCTCGTTATTTGGTCATCTACTCGATTAGATTATGCTAGATTATGAAGTTTTTTATTCTTTGGTACAGTAATAGGGTTTAGTCATCTTGAGGTGGAATTTATCTTTATACATCTATCTGGCATCCTTTATTCGTCATCAGGAATTGTAAACTTTCATGAGCTACTGGATCTTCATAAGGACGACGCAAATCAAATGGTTTTGAAGAGATCTATATGACTTTTTGTTTAGTGGAATTTTTCGTCCCCTTATATTGGTGTTAAAATAAATTTGCTAGAAATACTATACAACCCACCCACGTATTAATGAAGCTAAAAATATACACAAAAATAATGTAGAGAGAAAAATTCATTTATTAAGAAAAGATAACTTGGTATATTTGCTTGGAGATATAAAATCGCTACTTATAGGGATCACTGAGGACGTTACCCTCAATAATCTAGTGTTATAAATATGGACCAGTAAATCGGTTACATATGGTACGACTACAATGTTAAGGATCTGGGAGTATGTGCGGAGCCGGTAATACCTAAGCTAGGTATTTGGCATCCTCATCCTATAGTGTTCTTAATAATGGTTTGGGCTTTAAAGCTTTAAAGTATAAATAGTGGGCTTATATAGTACATATGATATGTATCCACAAACCTTAATTGGGTAATCCAATCATTGAGAGCTTCAAATATCAGATGTAATATAATCATATATGTATCCACAAACCTTAATTCCATAATCCAAGTATTGAGAGCTTCAAAACTTAGATGTGATATGATCATATTTTGCGGACTTATCAAAGTAAGTCATTGCCTTTGTCTCAACAAGTCTTGTGGCTCGTCTCACTATATACTATGAATTCCAGGTTCTTTCAATGATGTGTTTTTTCTTAAACTTTTTACACAAGTGTCTAAAACAGAACCTATATGATGATTCACATCACTAAAATTCTAGCAACGCATGTTACCAATATGTTTGTATGTCAATTATAAATGTCAGTGCCCATTGTTGTTGTTTTAATTTTGGTGCCAATATACTAAAAAGCTCTATCCAACTTTCTTTAAATTGCCATTGACAAATATAAATTTCCATGGGGAAAAAACTGTCGGGGTTTGGTTCCGTAAAATTCCGGAATTCTCCGGGAACTTATAAATATTAGTTCCCCTTCTTGTTGCTTTAATTATGGTGCCAATATACTGAAAACAAACTTTATCCAACTTTCTTTGAATTACGATTGACAAATGTAAATGACCATGGGGATCAAACTGTTGGGATTTTGTTCCGTAAAGTTTCGGAATTCTCCGGAGCATAACGTGGGTGTTTCCCAAGTTTAGGTTTTCCTAAATAAGGCATGGGGATATTCTTAGAAGTTCTCTAAGACTTTGGGAACAAGGATGTAATTACTATATAAGAGGACATACATGGTGAACAAAAATTCATTTCTCTTGTAGAATCCTCTTGGCAATTCTCTTGACAAAGGGTGACGGTCACAACCATTGTGTCCTACAATGGTTAGTGATGGGGAAAATTCTAGGTGGGAGGAGTGACTTATAGAAAGAGCGGGTATAGGAATTCATGATGTTCTTCATGTTCGTGTCTAAAGTCGAAGCAACCATTGCGGTGGAGGTTTATTGAAAAACAAGAAAATTGGAAGAGGTAAGATCTTAGTAATATGTATTGTTGTTTCTAAGTATGTTTACACCTAATGTTTGTATCTATGTAAAATATTGTACTTTCGAAGTACTTTATTTAGGTTGGAGGATCAATATCGTACAAAACGAGCCTAAGCCAGGACAATGGTCATTCACGTTTTGCTTCAACTACGAGGACAAAAGATGAGTTATATATTAAAGGGAGAGAAATCAAAGAAAATTGAGGAATCACAATGGTTATTGAAGTGTTGTGTGTAAGTTTGTCGAACTATGGAAGAAGCAGAGCTTGAGAATGGTAAGCTTGTTTTGTCTTCTGAATAGACAAAGGAGGCTATTTATAGTTGTAGGGTACTGTTGATGGTGGTTTTTAGCTTAGGGGTAAAATCGTAAAACCCTAGTCAGATAGTGACGTCACAAAACTTGATTAATAATGTCCAAACCAAGCACAATTATTGAACCCTTTAATTTGTCTGCGAGAAAATTACCAGGGTAACTTTTTTAATGTTGATTAGGGTTTCGACATGCCAAAACCCTAATAATCACACCGCATGTGCCAATGGATAACAATGCCATCCACACCTACCACGCCAAGGCATGCCAACCATGCTAGCCGCACCCCTGTGCCAATCACAAACCATGCTATCCACACCTACCGCGCCAAGTCATGCCAACCATGCTAGTTGCACCCCTGTGCCAATGGCAAACCATGCCATCCACACCTACCGCGCCACAAGGTCATCTACTCTTCAAGGGTGCAGCGCAAGAACATCATCACCTCTCTGTCTAGAAGACACATTCAACACTTTACGAGTCCGCGGAGGATCCCAAGCATGCACTATCCAGAATATTTCATCATGTAATTTATGAGAATCCCAGTGTCATATCCAGAAGGTACGATAGGCTTATATTAAATCCCGTGGACGGGGATTCAAGGCGATGTAATGAAAGTAGGTTACACATTGGGACTACCAGCATGAGACGCTTTCACTCCCCTCAACCATGTTATTACTGATTTCAACATCATCATTGTCGAGGTTTTACGAGCCGCGGGAATTTCTCAACATGAAGCCATACATGTGCACCGAAAACTCCAAAAGCATGCTAGAAGGTTACATTCACATATTCATCCATGCCATCATATCAAACCGAAGTATAACTGGGGATTTCTCACCGCATCCCATTTTGTATGATAGTCCAAGATTCAGAAGATGGTTCGAAGGATGTAACTTGGAACAAAGTCCCGAGAGACTTGATAGCAGCGCATCGGCAATAAAACGTCTCCTTATTTCATCCAAGGGCGCCAGAAGTTTTCGACCATGCAAGCATTTCACAACACATCATCATCACAACCAGAAGGTCCACTGAACAACCTAAGATCGAGGATGGACTGAAGATGCAACCAAAATCTCCAATATTATCCCAGACGTCATTGTTTCTGAGCATATATTTCATCCATCCATCCCAAGAATACATCGGAGGTTTGGTAAATTTTTGGAATCCACCGGAGATACACTGCAGACGAAAACACGGATCCAGTCGAACAACAGAAAAATAGAAGAGGGTCTATAACTCTTTTCATGCGGACAGAATTTTTAGAGCTTGAACAGAATATTCCTTCTTACTCCATGAACGAGAATAGGTGACTGGCGTGCGGCTATGCCACCCCGGGCCCGCAACATCCCTCATGACTTCTTTCTGATTTTCATTGTCAGGCCATTTTCACCTCTTAAGAGTGCTCGAAACCTAAATATTTTCACTTAGGGAGCTAGAGAATTCTTTTTCGTGTCCGATAAATGGGCGGACCGTCAAAATCCGAGTCCGTACGTGGATTCTACAGCGATTCTAGTAAAGAGCGCTAATTAGGGTTTTGGCGTGTCAAACCCTAAACCGCAAGCGCTTCCATTGCAAGCGCTCCCCTTCCAAAGCGCTTCCATTACCAGCATCATGCCTTGCCAAGCGCTTTACAGAGCGGCCCACACCCGTTCCATGCTTTTCAGTGCTAATGGGTCCCCTTCATGCCAAGTCCATGCTAGCAGCCCCGCCTCGCGTTCCAAAGCCAAGCCCTGAAGACACCCAATCATACCAGGATTTTCGCAAAGCTACCGGATGAAAGGATTTCGGATGCTACCTACCTCTCGAAAAATATTTTTTAATAAGGAAAGAATTATATGTTAAAGCCGCGCATGAAGAAAGGCAATCGGTCCCATGAGAGCAAGCATTGCCACTCCCAAGAAATCCGCACTTTCCTTGCCAGTGCCAGTCTTGCCAGCGCTCCACGTTCAGTTTTTGCAATAATCTGCGCCTTTCATGCTAATTCCAGCCAACAACAACGCTTCGTGCCAGCCAGGACAATCCGCGCTTTCCATGCCAACACCTTGTCAGTGGACCATGTCAGAGCCTTGCCAGCAACCTGCGTTTTCCCTTGCCGCGCTTCCATTGTCGACGCCATGCTTTGCCAAGCGGCCCACGCCCATTCCAAGCCCATTGGTGCTGACAAATCCCTTTCATACCAAGTCTATGCTAGCAGCTCCGCCTCGCGTTCCAAAGCATGGCCCCAAAGACACCTAGTCGTACTGGGATTTGTGCAAAGCTGCCGGATGCAAGGATCACGGATTCTACTTACTTCTCGAAAAAGGCGTGATACTTAGGAGTTTTGAACAAATAAATGATTTCTTATTTTGAGCCAAGCAAGGAAAAGAGACAGCGGGCCCCTTGAAGGCGAATCACCAAGCTAACCGTGCCACATCTTGGTCCCACCACGCCGCACCGTCCGTACACGCCTTGAAGACAAATCACTAAGAAAACAGTGCCTTGTCATGGCCGTACCATGCCAAGCCATCCACTCTATTTCCGCATGCCCTATCATGTCAGACTTTCCATTCCATGGCTTTCCATGTCGCCACCAACAACTCATCGAGCCAGCATTATGATGTTCCCTAACCCATCCAAGATGATGAGAAGCCAGATTAAGTCGACGCCTCTCACCTCACTGCTTCACGGTCTACACGAATAATATCTATGCAAGGCTTCCAAACACGGGATCATGAACTCTCCTTACCACAAATAGCAACCGTGTCATGCCATCCACCATGATTGCCTTCCTAAGACCACGCCACCTCTTGGCCCCACGTGCCAAGCCGTCTGTTATGCTTTGCCTTCCAAGACCGCGCCCGCTTTGCCTCGGTAATGTATGTCCAGACCAAGCCAGCAACTTTCGTCTCACCACTCCACGGTCTGCATCCCCAGTGCAACTTATGCAGGGCCGCCAACACGGGAAGCAAAAACTATCTTCACCCCTCAAAAAGGTTATTCGAATTTTCCTGACCATCTTTGTAATGATTTACGTCTTGATCCCCTCCTTGTCTGTCACCATCATATGCTTACCTCGCAACAAGGCACCTGTTCTGATCTAAGCAGGGGACTTAATGTTGATGGTGGTTTTTAGATTAGGGGTAAAATCGTAAAACCCTAGTCAGATAGTGACGTCACAGAACTTGAGTAATAATGTCCAAACCAAGCACATTTATTGAACCCTTTAATTTTTCTGCGAGAAAATTACCAGGGTACCTTTTTTAATGCTGATTAGGGTTTCGACAGGCCAAAACCCTAATTCTCACACCGCATGTGCCAATGGCTAACCATGCCAGCCACACCTACCACGCCAAGACATGCCAACCATGTTAGTCGC
The DNA here is from genome assembly GCA_023529315.1 of Papaver bracteatum. Taxonomy (NCBI): domain Eukaryota; kingdom Viridiplantae; phylum Streptophyta; class Magnoliopsida; order Ranunculales; family Papaveraceae; genus Papaver; species Papaver bracteatum. The sequence goes on from JAJJWX010003621.1 coordinate 358,018, forward strand.
ACCCTTGTGACAATGGCAAACCATGTCATCCACACCTGCCGCGCCAAGGCATGCCAACCATGCTAGCTGCACCCTTATGCCAATGGCAAACCATGTCAGCCACACCTACCGCGCCAAGGCATGCCAACCATGCTAGCCGCATCCCAGTGCCAATAGCAAACCATTCCAACCACACCTATCGCGCCAAGGCATGCCAACCATGCTAGCCGCACCCATGTGCCAATGGAAAACCTTGCCAGCCACACCTACCGCGCCATGCCAAATGCACCTTGCCATGGACCCATGCCAATCTAACCGCGTCACCATGCTGGCCTTCCTTACGCGGCTACCAAAACGAAGGCGTGCGACAATCAACGGTCGCCCTTCAATCCCAGGAGCAAATCCTAGCCGTCCGAGGTTACCAAACGACCTTAGGAAAAACATTGTGGGGCCGTGATCATTGGCCAACCGGCCATGCCTTGATCCCGGCCGGCCCATGCCTTGTTATTCCTCATTATTTTATTATTATTTCCCTAGTTTCATGAAAATTCCTTCATCTCATGGTATTTTTCAAAAATACATGAAAAATAATATAAAATTAGGGAAACCCGTGGGACCGGGCCCCAGCCGGCCGGCCATGCCCCAGGCGATCCCGCACGTCCCTTTATATTTTTTATTTTATTTTTAGGATTTCCTTAATCCCATGAAATTCCTTGATTTCATGATATTTCCTTCAAATTATGAAAATTCCTTTAAATCATGAAATAATACATAAAATTAGGGAAAACTCACGGGACCGGGCCCTAGCCGGCCAACCATGCTCAAGCCGGTCCCACACGCCCTTATTTTATTATTATTAATATTTTTGTTTCCTTCATCTCATGGAAACTCCTTGATTTCAACAAAACTCCTTGGTTTTAACAAACTCCTTGGTTTTATGATATTTCCCTAAAATCATGAAAACATAATAAAATTAGGAAAAATACCATGGGACCGGCCCCTTGAATTCTTCCTGAGTTTTACTCTCGGGATGTTTTCACCTCCCGAACGAGATTAAAACCTAAATATTCCCGCGTTGGGAGATATGAAAAAAAATTCGTATATAATGGAGGGGCGGACCATCAAAATCCGAGTCCGTATGAGAATTCTACATCGATTCTACTAAAGGGAGCTAATTAGGGTTTCAACCAATCTGGGGATTGCTCAAACGATCAATATTTGATCCCGTGACCACCCAGGGCAGGTTTCATGACCCCTTGGTCGGTCCCTCGCCTCTTCATAATTAATTAGGTTTTATTACCTAAGGCTGAGACGAGCATTTCTCGAATAAATGATTAAACCAGCATTTGATCATTCTTTCATCAACAAATCACCAACTCTTCAAGAGGCCTTGGTATTTTCTCACACTAGCATATGGGAGTTTCATGGTCGACCCACGGTCCCATGACGCCAGTTCTACTTCATTCCGTGGTTAATTTTCAAATAAACTATCAATCAGTCATCAATTGATCAAATTAGGGTTTCTGAGTCCAAGGATCATAATTCCAAATTCGAACACTAATAACTTTACGACGATCTCATGATCAGTATTCTTATTAATTATGCTCGGTTCAACTACCAGTATTTTAATTAATATTTTATTTTGGTCACACAGCCAATAATTCATCAGATGAGCAACACTTGCTCAAATCAAGGAATATTGGTTCAACTATCAATATTCAACAAATGAGGGAAATATTTGCTCGCCTTATCTATCAACGTGAGAATCATGCCCACATTCAATTCATGAGTTTCAGAACATTTTACAAAATCATGTTCAACTCAGTAAATACATGGACTCATCGTCCCATTAAATCATGAAATCAACAACTGACTAAACTAACCACGAGACGTCAATCGTGTCACTTGGGGGGATATCAACTAGGGTTTTGGCCTGGCGGTCTACGGCACATGTGTACAAACACACGATGGAATGTGAGCAAGTCGTGCAATCAGTTGAAGGAGTTAACAAAGTAGTGGATGGAAAATCAACCAAGTCTCCGCACGATGAGCAACTGGTTTCAAACATGATTTCCATTTCCCCACTCTTTGATTCCATCAACTGACACACTTCATGGGATCATGGTGTCTACAATTCCAGAAATATAAATAAGTCTCTGAATCATGATTGAAACAACAACGAGAAATACAACAAGAATCTCACGTCTCATTGACATCACGGGATCATCAACTCATCAATTGAGCAATTACTCTCAACTGAGCAATTTCAATCATTCAGAACTTATCATAATCAGAATTCACAACACACCTACAATCTTTGATTACCATTGATTCCACACATTTCTTAGCTTCCCTCCTACAGATCAACCCATCCTCTCTTTGTGACCGAATTTACTCTGGAACGGCCATTGTCTTGGTTTAGTCCGGAATACTACATATTGATCTCTCGAACTCAAAGCACCCCCGTTGCAGCGGTGCATCTGTGTGAGGTTGAACATTTCTCTCGGTTCAAGGAGTCTCCTTCGCACGGTCGTCTCCTCAATTCCTCAAAAACAAGCAAATCATTTTTCCCCATCTACAGATTGGCGACCACAATGGGAGATCATTCTCTCGGTTACAATCTCAATTCTCTCAAAGATGGTCAGTCTTAGGTTGCAAATACGGGTTCAAAACCCAATCCTAATATCGCAAGATCTAGTGGTACTGTTAACGCCACTCTTCCAAGCACTGATGCTCCAGTGATCACCCCTGCAAGTGATAGCACTGGCACCATCAACAATCCACTCTTCGGTTGATCTCCTAAAGAAACCAGATGAAATCAACCTACCATAGTTGATCTCATGAAGGTTCAGACTGACGTAGCTGCAACACATAAATAATTGTGTGCTTATCTCAAAACTCTCACAGACAAGCTTGCGTCTGAACGAACTCAGCCTCAACGCGAGAAAGGAAAAGCTAAAGAAACATCTTTAACTGCTGATCCTGAAATCTCTCCATTCCATGTTGTACATGATGAAGAATTTCGCAAAGTTGCAGATGACTCTCCAGCAATGGAACCCGCAAGTTTCATCACTCGTGAAGACCTAGAGCACTTTTTGAGGATCGAGGAAAAGACAAGGCATCATCTTTCCATCTTCACCAACCTTCATATCCTGCTTCCATACATAGGATTCCTCTTCCAAAGGTTATACCGCTCTCACATTCATTCTTTATGATGGAACATGCAATACTCAAAAACATATTTCTCTGGAATTATTGGACGAACAGGAGCACAACATGTAGTCCTTCTGTAGGAATTTTCAAAGTCTTTGACAGGCAGAGCATACACCTGGTATAACAACATCGCACCGGGAAGTATCACCGATTGGAGAGAGATGATTAATGATTTCTATAGAAAATACTTCTTCGTGTAAGAGAAAATCACTCTCTCTGATCTAGGAAGAATGTTTCAAAGGAGCAGCGAACATCCAGATGATTATGTGAAATGGTTCACAGTTCAAGCCTTGGACTGCCACGAACCAAATGTCACATAGCAGCAACTTGTAGACTTATGCATCAACATAATAATCCTGGTCTATAGAGCCTTGCTGGAAAACCTCCGGTTCCACACTTTCTCAGAACTTCATGAAGCAGTCAAACGATCTGCGACTACTACACCTGCTTTACTGAGCAAAGTCTACAAGGTCGAGGAACCTCGGAGAAGCCGATGCTGATCAACAAACAGTACAATGTCCAACCTTCCATGAACGTTGTTGCTCAAGGAGGCAAAAGGAAAGCTTTTGCTCAAACATGCGACATCCAACACCTCATCCTATAAAAGCATCACGGAAGGATAACTAATCTTGCACAAACCTCGACCCGGCGTCGAACAGGAAATGATCAGACATACTCAAACTTCTCTCGTCTCATGAAGAGTGATCGAGTTACTGGAAGTTTGGGTTCAAGATGGTGCGATCAAATTGTCGTTCATTAGGAGATAGCCAACAGAAGAAGAAATGGAGAAATCTCAGGAGTATACAAGAATCCTCTCAAGTCAGAACCTTACGCTCTCTAAATTCAAAGAAGCAGTTCAATCGTTGCTCGATCACATCTGTAAAATTGCTCTATCTGTCGAAGGCACAAAGGAGAGACATGTTCACAACACTTAACCACATTGTGTCAAGAAGTCCATTCCGGAAATACTTCTTGAGCCTCCAGCCATAGAACAAGATATGAACGACTGGGGACTGCTTGCCACAGTCAATCTCAGAAGAAACGAATTTGGAAGAACGTTGATCGATATTGGCACCGCCATCAACATCATTTCACTGAAAACCCTCAGATCCGCAGGCATCACTCGACAAGAAGCTACTCATGTGCCCATCCCAATCAGAGACCTTGAAGGAGCGCTCGGAAATACTTATGGCTACATCACTCTCAAAGTGAACATAAGTTCAACCTTTACAGAAACCAAGTTTCACATAATCAGGAAGATCCAGGATATGACATGTCCTTCAGACGAGCGTGGATCCACGCTGAAAAGATGGGTACTTACAAAGGGCCTTTTGTTACACAACTCTACAATGAAGAAAGTTCTGATCCAGATGATTTGACGGACATTCCATCATCAGAATACTTTGAGGAATTTCAAACTTTAATGAGGTTGAAGCAAGAACCTGCAAAAGATGCATAGACATTCATCAAGAGGTTTCGCACTCAGAAAAGTCTCATTCCATATCTATGCCATTTATTTCCCCACATGCTATCTTGGCAAGGGGACTTAATTATGCTAGCAACTCTACAAGACGTTATGAATGGTAGCTTCACCGCATTAGTATTTTACCAAGTGGTTGAATCTGACGTTTCACCGAATCAAGAACTGAAACATTTATTACTGAGATGATGTCCAAACATGGCGAAAAATACTTTGGGAGTTTCTCCTGCAAGTCCATGTGTTTAGAAGGCTCTGATGTCTGCACAAGTGTCGAATCCCACTACCACAGCGAAAGGGATGCTGAATAAACAGAAGAAACTCCAGCGCCGAGATAATCAAACCCCTAAGACATTTGATGCTTAAGGAGTATACGCTTCAACGCTCAAGCATATGAGAAGCTATCAAATTGTACTCCCAATCAAAGAGTACAGCTTCAGCACAAACATCTCGACGATGACACGTTGATTCAACACCAGCTCGAACAAAGTGTTACTAAATACGTCTTCATTATCCCATGATAAGACATCTGAAGCAGATGCGACATCATTCATACATGGATGACACTAACTCCTTCAATGTACACTGGGAAACTTAAGGTGTGAAACTTCATCAACGGGATTTCTCTACATCACAAGCCCATGCATGATTGAGGAACTTTATCTCTTCACCAACCACATCCAGTACAAAAATTGCTGATGCTATCTACCACAACAATGACGACTCATTGACAAAGCCAGTTCGTGGTAAAGTTATGCTTTCAGGAGCATTCAGGTTGAACTCTCAGTATACCTTCATCTTATAGATGCTCAATCAACTAGTTTGTGAATGTAAAAGGCTCACTGGAAGAAGGAGCAAAGATTATATCTATAATCATGGTTATATCCTTTTTGGTCTTTGGAGCAACTTCAACCGTGGTATCAGAATCAACAGTAATCTCTAGGGGAACACCATCCATGATCTCAACATCTACAAGGATCTCTGGAGTGTGATCATTCATAGTCTCAGCACCAACGACGGTCTCAGGAGCAACATCCTCAGGGCTTCATCAACTAATCATTCTCTGAAGTGTTACACATGAAGCGGATTTCTCCAAGAACCAATGATTCATATCAAAATGTGTAGACCTGATAACATGCTCACATGAAAGTCTTCCCAAAGCTGGCACTACTGGGGGACATAATCTAAAGTCTTCTACAAGATGTTCTCATCACCTCTACAAATGAGATACAACACACTTCAGGTCATGGGTTTGCAAAAACGTACAAATGGGTGAGGAATGGGACAATACTTCCTAAACGAAAGATGTTCTTCTATGTCTCTTCTACAACATACCAAAAGGGTGCATTAATTGGACATACGAGCTGAAAGATATGGCCTTTACCGTCAGATATACGAAACCTGAAAAAATTTGTACGGGATTACAAATTGAAAATGTGCACTCTTCATTGGAGGACTTTTACAACTCCAAATTGAGTGATTATTCTATCATGTAATAACTCAGTCTCTTATCTTCAAAAGTTGGGGTCAAGCATCGAATTCCGACATCGTGTGAGGTTCCTACAGCTTCTAGAGCATACTACATGCAAGCAGAAATTCGTGGACGAGATTCATAACCTCTGCAGTCGATTGATGTCCACTAGGTCTTTTCGCTAAGTCCTTCATCAAGGTACCTCCAACTTCTACCACCTGAGTCTTTACATCAATTTTCCACCCGGGTCCTCTATCTAAGTCTTGCTAGAAGAAGAGAAAACGAAAAGGAGAGATTTAACAAAATACTGGGGACTGACGGTCCACTGATCATGACGATCAGTTTCACAGTCCAAGACTCATGGCACCAGACTCTCATGCGCCAATTATTCATCATAAAAGTAATGCTACCACCGGGACATGAGACCATGGTCATTACATCATCCCACCTCAAGAGCATCCTCAGCTATGGTCCCGTGACCATGGTTTCAGAAGTGATGTTTCTACGACTGACAGAAGCAAGATGGCACTGCAAGCACCATGCTCATGTATCAATCAAGTATTCTTGATCTTAAATGAATCAATGGCATAGAAATACTTCACCAACCAGTTCGTGATATGGGATTGATGCATCAAAGGGAGGATCAAAAGCAACTCCTGCACTTGGATATTCATGCACCACTATACGATTTTCAATTACTGGAGCAACTTCTACAACAGCAGTTTCCTCAGTCTCGTCTACTCATGGCTCAGTTTCTTCCACCACTGAAGAAATGATGTCTCGGTATCCTTAATTGCTTCAACAACAACACTCTCATGAATTTGAAGTGCAGAGATGGTTATCTCTTTATCAATATCCTCAGGGTTTTTCAAGTCATCATTATTGGCTCCATTATTCTCAACTTCGGCATTGGTCGTCTAATACGAAGATTACATGAGATTAGAGTCATCCAAGCATGAAAAGCAAAAGAAATTGCAAATTCAATATATAGAAGAATTAACATCATCATAGTTTATCATTATGCATTCACAACATCAGCAAATAACGTGAAAGTCAAGGAAACACGTTTTACAACAAGCCAGTCTGAGAGGATTTTATACTGCTCTGTATAAGATAACGAACTGGGAGAAATTGATGAAGAATCTATGGATGGGTCATATACCATTCTCTTCGTATGAATGTTCTCTACAACATATCCAAAATTCACAAAAATTGGATAAACGAGCAAAGATATGTGGCTAAAACATTGGACCACATGCCAGCTGAAAATTTCCTAGAAGTCTCCTGGAAGTTTACTGTTTCGCTTGTTTCGGCACTTGAACGTGCTCAAAACTTAAAAATCTTCTTTACTAAAGCTCGGAAATTTCCTGGGCTTGAATATGCATATGCAAATCATGAAAATCTGACATCAGACGAAGATTCTACATCGTTTTTCCTAAAAAAAACGAGTTCTGAATTTGTTGGTGACGTATTTTCGGCAAAATTTCTCATATATCACATACATTCTCATTCATGCACTCATAAATCAGCAGGTTTATACTTCTATGGATGAAATACAAGAGGAATACTTACTTGAGTGGTCTCCGAAGCATTCAAGGGATCGGAATTGCTCGCACCAACGTCGACAACTCCATTACCTTCATTTGATTTTGAGCTCTGGGAGTTTTCTTCATTGCCATCCTGTGAACAAGCATCACCAGTATTCTCCACATCCATTGAATCATCCTCCTGAACATATCCTCAACAATTAGCATTTCATCCATAAGGCGCCATGATTAATATGGGAGGAGATACTTACAGCTTTTTCTTCATCACTCAAGTCAGAAATTGTTCGCCCAGAAGCGGAGAACCGAAGACCATCAATACTTGATGGAGCGAAATTCTGTAACGGAATAACAATATCAGTTCCATAATCCTAATAGTACGGGCGAGAAAGGGTCACAATAAGGAAAATACTGGAAACTCACTAAAGCGTCAGCTGGGGACTTTATAGTATTGGGTTGGGTAACAACCTATAACCCTTATGCCTGCCTTCTCCGCCATGAACAACCGCCTCAGTCTCTGAGAAATCTACACGGATTCGAGGTCTTACGATATGACCTTCCTGTGATGAATTTCAGTAACATAAACAGAATATAACTATTATGATTTTATGAAGATCATATAAAAAGTGTACCTGAGAGCATCCATGAGACAATTTCCGCTTATCAACGGAGAGATACTTCAATCTTGGTCGACCGAAAATCATCTCATCAGAGGGACGATTCCTTAATAGAGGCTGACTGACTGTCACGAATTCATGCAATCGCTCAAATTGATCGTCCCATAAGTCTACATAACCTGGAGTCACATATGCGAATCTATCAGAGCAAGGGAACCATTATTTACTTCCTTCCACATGGGTACGGTCTAAACGAGTCATGAGATGCTCAACTGATGGTTTCCTCCTCCAAATAGTTGGAACACACTGATCCATGCTGAAAATGCGGGGGTCTAACAACCTCACCCAATATTTCGATTAGCAATCTGTCTGGACAACTCCGAGTTGTTTTCAAGAGAATCAACAAGACTTAATCAATAGAAAATACTCAAGGAGTTATTATCTCAATCTCTCGATTTGATTTACTCAAGCAAATGTAATTCGCGAGCCTAATCAAAGAGAGAAAATACTCAAGGAGTTGTGACTACTTTTATCTTGCCTATCGAAGATAGAAATCTCAAGCCAATTATTACAATTATACTCGTACGATAGAAATAGCAAGATCAAATCACACAACTACAAGATAAGTAGTATCGGTCTGGCTTCACAATCCCAATGAAGTCTTTAATTCGTTAACCTAGTTTTAGAGAAGAAAACCAAAGGTTAAAGGAGAATCGACTCTAGCTTTAGCAAACTAGTATCACATAGAATGTGTGGGGATTAGGTTTCCCAGTTGCTAGAGTTCTCGCTTATATAGTCTTTCAAATTAGGGTTTGCAATCAATGTTAGCTTAGTAACAAAGCATTCAATATTCACCGTTAGATAAAAACCTGATTAGATACAAGCTAATATATCTCGACCGTTAGATCGAAAACTTAGCTTGCCATACACACATGTACTTGACGTTTTGAGTTCGTGTACAATGGTTGGTTCAATATTAGTCAACCAAATGGTTAGCCAAATGATAACTTTCATATCAACCATATTCTTCTTCACCATAACTAGTCCAAATGACTTAAATGAACTAGTTAGAGAGTTGTTCAATTGCTATGAGATATCAAGTACTACAAGAGACACAATTGAATCAAAAACGATGTGATTCACTCGAATCATTAATCATGAACTATAAAGCCACGGTTTGCAAAAGCATTCCTTAGTAATTTAAGATAAATTCACGAACAACGTTTTCAGACATAACCTCTTGAGTTCGCGGACTCAAGCTAACCGGTTGAAGTTAATAAACTCCAGCAGAATTTCTCGGGATGAGAACTTCTGACAGTTCTCGGAATGGGTTCATGGACTGCACCTGATCTTCAACTTCAGCAGATATTCTCGGGTTCTAGAACTTATGCCAGTTCGCGGACTGGGTTCGCGGACTGAGTTGCTGCTCACGTTCCGGTTCCACCTGATCAATAAAGTTCGCAAACTTCGGTTCAAGTGTTAAGGACTAATACATATATGTGTTTCCACAACAATGGTTATATATAGTCTAAACTCTCATTTCAATCATTGAAACATTCTCAGAGGACGTCATATAGTTGTTTTCACGAACTAGTTTTCGTCAGAGCGATTTTCAAAGTGATTGAAACATAACATGAATTTCGTCACTAGGAAAAGATGAACTTGGATAAAGCGAAAGCTTTACCAACACACATTTTGAGAAATAGATAAGCGAGATATACTCAGCTTGAAATGTCACATGTGCATATTCTTAGTCTATATAGTAAGAAGACTTTTGTCTCAAGATAGGAGATAGAGTAGATAGACTTTTGAGAGATAGATAAGTTTAAGTCTCCACATACCTTTTAGTCGATGAAGATCCACCGGTTCCTTGAGTAGTCCTTCATCTTATATGATGATTGCCATGGAGTTCTTGAGCTCAACTACACTTTATATCCTAGTCCGAGACCTTAGCTATAGTAGACTAGAAATCGAGACTATATAGTTTTGATCACTAAGATTGACAAACATGCTTGAGATAGCAATGCATGCGAGTTTGACCGAGCAGTGCTCTAACAATCTCCCCCTTTGTCAATTTTAGTGGCAAAACTATTAATACATATGGAATAGAAAAATTATATAAATAAACTTTGTAGCTCCTATTCCACATGCCTAATCTTCAACAATACTCGAAATCTTCGTCATTTACAAGTAGTCCAATGATCCGAAAGGTTGTAAGCTTAGTATCATCGTTGTTGAAAATCCGTAGCTATAACAATGAGAAAAGCATTGGTTCTCAATCATTGTTATATAGTGTCATAGTATTATTACACAGCGTCAAAGTCCAATTGCATCACAACTTCAACAACAATACTATGGTGATACTTCACTCCCCCTTAGTCAATACTCCATCTCACATGGAAACCACTCCCCCTTACATAATGATTTGAAAACCATATGTATTTATAGTGTGAACTACAATTAATTCTCCCCATTTTTGTCAATAAAATTGGCAAAGGTACAAGAACGGGATCCCAATGAAATTTCCGTAAGAGACATTTCATGACCAAAGGTAAATGTTCTATCATCTTGTTTAGATGCAATCATAAAGCCGAGGCTAAATGCATTCATCAAGGAGTTTATAAAGATACAAGATAACCCCTAAAAATTCCACAGCCGCACTCCCCACAAAGATTTGGAAATTAAGCGCAAGTTCAAAAGAACTCCCCCCCATAAGATGTTATTCCCTAAGGAACAACAAGAGCGACCTTAATTTCAATAGAAAATAAGGATTTATTTAGACTTAACAAATTGCATACAAGTATGAATTTGGAATCCGAAATATTCAATCATATTAACCAAAGCGAACCATGATTAGTTTGACTAAATATGCTTAACACAAGTAAACTTATGGAGACTTAATTCATCGATTAGATTATTCTCAAGAAAACCCATAAATATCCTAATCGGATTATACAATTAAACTAATCACAAATTAATCAATTCAATTGTCCACACTCGACATGAGAAAAATCTATGGAGTGTTAACTAAATAATCACACAAGATGATTGATTTAGTTCGTTTGGGCTCAACATAAGAGATTATGGAACCCCGACTAAGATTATCATAGGAAATGACAACCTTAACCGTACATGTACTCAACATGAGAGAACTCATGTAATACAAACTAAATAACCACACAAGTTGATTAATTTAGTTCTTAAAGCTCAACATATAGCATCTCATGGAACAACCAACCATGCCAACAAGAAATCGACTTAGTTGTATCGTGCTCAACATGAGATACACAATGGAACCTTCACGGTAATACATAATAATATGGAACAATTAAGCTTTATACCGTGGATAAAAAAATAAGGACCTATTCTATTTTTCCATCACAAAGTGACATAATAGACTTTATCCTTGAATCACAAAATATTTTAACCTATCTTACATCAACAATTGACAATATAGGCTTAACTTTTGTGTTTTGCCAAAAGTCCATTCATTCCTTTATCAATATTTGCATACCAATACGTGAACGACTTTACTTTTGACAAAATATGGGATAATCAAGTTCACGGGCGTAAACATACAAATCCCATCAAAATATTGCAATATATAAAATCAAAAAGATTAATACTGCAACCATCATCTTCTAAACCAGTTTAGAATTTAAACCAACAAATCTAAAAACAAGAAGATGAAATCATTGGATATAGATATGTGTAATCACAATCATTGCTATTCCAAAATACTAGTTATTATCCTAAATAAAACAGAAAACATAGAAGATTTACTAGACTAAAAGACTCAGGTTACTAGAAACCGATCATGAGTTATAGTTCACGTCCGACAGCTTCACATGTTTCAAGACCTTTGAGTTTGTGATCCATATCATTAACTGCGTCTCCGGATAAGATATCCTTGTTGAGAAGTTCTTTAACATGTGACTTCATGAGACCAAGGTCAACAATAACCTTTTCTAACCACATCCAAATCCTTCATTGTATCAACAAGTTGCAGTTTTGCTTTCTCAAAGTATTTCAGAAAGTCATGAACCACTTCAGCAGACACCATATCCTCATTCTCAACATCTTGATGTGGGTAGGCATAGTAGCATGAGGCATTAGGTGCTCCATCTTTCACAGGAGTTATTTTCTTTCTTCCTTTTGATTCAACACCAAAACCTTTCACAAGAAATATCTTTGCAAAACCACCATCGAAAGATGAAGAAGAGGACACTCTTGATAACCCAGAAAAACCTAGAGTATGCGTACATGACATATGTAACTAAATAGGTCGGTTATTTAAAGGTCTTGTTTAGAAGAAGGGCTTTTAGGGTTTCCAAGCTGTAAACTCAAAACGGTAACCCATGTACACAATTGAACTCAGTGCACCCCAAGAAAAGAACACAAGACACTTAAACAAGAAAATAGTAAAAGACATTGCAAATACTTTTTAGGCAATACTATCTGCTGGCACTAGTTTAGCTATAAACGATAAGAGAAGAGCTAAACTAGGTAAAACACAAATTGCCAAAGTACACCTGACTTTTACACATCTTGCTCAGCAGGATTTTTATGAGCAAGTTCCTAACCTTGTGATTAATTAGCACAAGTATGAGCCTTGAGCTCATCTAACGAATTGTGTCTATGATCAAGTCTCTTTTTCCTCCTGAATCGTGAAAAGGATTCCTTTTGATTTGAGAAATTATCATAAAACTTTCTGTCATCAAAATAAGAGACATAGTTTGAGTTCTTACCAGAAGTATCTTGTCTTGAGGAGGATGATAACCTGTCGAAAATTTCTTTGCACTCTTGAATCATCAACATTAGTTTTTTTCTTTATTACTTCTGGGTTCTTTTTCAAATCAAAGGAAACATTATTTTCAAAGGAAGCGACTTGTTCTTTCCTTAGACGATTCTTATCAAGACTTTTGTTCTACTTCCGATTATTTGAGGAACTCATTGAACTGACCTTCCTGGTAGCATACGCATGGTTCATATGAAAACCAATAGGTTTCGACATACGAATGTCAGTTACACCTTTGAGGATTAAATCTAAGGGGCGTTGAAGTTGACAAATAGAGTTTTTATTCAACTTGGAGTTCCCTTTCAGTTTAACAGAACCTTTTGCTTCGCAAAATTGACATACTTTCTGATCACAACCGTGATTAGTAAGTTTAGTCTTAACATTCTCGTCATGAGATTTCTTCCTTCCATGTGATGTGAGATTTCCTTGATCAGAGGAGACTGGCACATTTTCCTTGCTTGGAAGGGATTCTGTTTTTTCTTATGGAGCATTTACTGTCGTAGCAGAACCAGTTGATGTATTAGACTTCCTAGAACATCCTTGAATTGAGAGTTTATTCAAGCGACGTTCTATTTCAAAAGCATCATTTATGAGGCTTGCTTCAAGAATCATACATGAAGAACAGTCTTCAGTATTTTCTTTGATTTTGCAGTCTTTAATTACACCAAGAAGATTATTAACATGTTTCTTCAACCGATTAAATCTATCAGCTTGAATTCTAATAAGATTTAGAATCAACTTACTCTCTTCAGTTGTTTCCCGTTCATTTAGAGAAGTAACTTATTTTGAAGGGCAATCAGAATGGTGCATGTCAATATCTGCCTGTCTGATTTTAACACAGTATTTGTCTAAACTTGAGATTGTAAAATCTTTCTCTTTAATAGACTTTGACTGGACATATTCTTTATTTCTGGTGACACGTTTATCAGAGATACTACTCTTGTCCATAGAGTCAGACCACTACAAACATAGACTTATGAGGTCTTTAACGTGTTTGCCTTCTCTGATACCAATTGAAAATACGGGGGTCTAACAACCTCACCCAATATTTCGATTAGCAATCTGTATGGACAACTCCGAGTTGTTTTCTAGAGAATCAACAAGACTCAATCAATAGAAAATACTCAAGGAGTTATTATCTCAATCACTCGATTTGATTTACTCAAGAAAATGTAATTCGTGATCCTAATCAAAGAGAGATAACTTGGATGGTACCAAAGACCAATATTCAAGTGTCAATCGATTTAAATCATCAACCAATAAGGTCGGATATTCTAATCGATTGAACAACGCACAACCTGTATTATTTCAATTATATAAAAAATATAATGCGGAAAAGAAATAACACAGACACCAGAATTTTGTTAACGAGGAAACCTCAAATGCAGAAAAAATCCAGGACCTAGTCCAGATTAAACATACACTGTATTAAGCCGCTACAGACACTAGCCTACTCCAAATTAACTTCGGTCTGGATTGTAGTTGAACCCCAACCAATCTCACACTGATCCAAGGTACAGTTATGCTCCTACGCCTCTGATCCTAGCAGGATACTGCGCACTTGATTCCCTTAGCTGATCTCACCCACAACCAAGAGTTGCTACAACCCAAAGTCGAAGACTTTATCAAACAAATATGTCTCACACAGAAAAGTCTACAAGTAATAGATAAATTCATCTCTAACGAATAAACCTATGAGTTTTGTTTCGTATTTTGATAAATCAAGGTGAACATGAACCAATTGATAAAACCAGACTTATATTCCCGAAGAACAGCTCATTTTGATCAATCACCTCACAATAAACTTAATCGACGCAACGAAGAAGATTATTGAGGAATCACAAACAATGAGATGAAGATGTTTGTGACTACTTTTATCTTGCCAATCGGAGATAGAAATCTCAAGCCAATTATTAGAATTATACTCGTATGATAGAAATAGCAAGATCAGATCACACAACTACAAGATAAGTAGTATCGGTCTGGCTTCACAATCCCAATTAAGTATTTAAGTCGTTAACCTGGTTTTAAAGAAGAAAACCAAAGGTTAAAGGAGAATCGACTCTAGCTTTAGAAAACTAGTATCACATAGAATGTGTGGGGATTAGGTTTCCCAATTACTAGAGTTCTCCCTTATATAGTCTTTCAAATTAGGGTTTGCAATCAATGTTAGCTTAGTAACAAAGCATTCAATATTCATCGTTAGATAAAAACCTGATTAGATACAAGCTAATATCTCTCAACCGTTAGATCGAAAACTTAGCTTGTCATACACACATGTACTTGACGTTTTGAGTTCGTGTAACCGTACCCAAACATGTACAATGGTTGATTCAATATTAGTCAACCAAATGGTTATCCAAATGATAACTTTCATATCAACCATATTATTCTTCACCATAACTAGTCCAAATGACTCAAATGAACTAGTTAGAGAGTTGTTCAATTGCTATGAGATCTCAAGTACTACAAGAGACACAATTGAATCAAAAACGATGTGATTCACTCGAATCATTAATTATGAACTATAAAGCCACGGTTTGCAAAAGCATTCCTTAGTAATTTAAGATAAGTTCACGAACAACGTTTTCAGACATAACCTCTTGAGTTCGCGGACTCAAGCTAACCGGTTGAAGTTAATAAACTTCAGCAGAATTTTTCGGGATGAGAACTTCCGACAGTTCGCGGACTGGGTTCACGGACTGCACCTGAGCTTCAACTTCAGCAGATATTCTCGGGTTCGAGAACTTACGCCAGTTCGCGGACTGAGTTGATGTTCACATTCCGGTTCCACTTGATCAACAAAGTTCGCAAACTTCGGTTCAAGTGTTAAGGACTTATACATATATGGGTTGCCACAACAATGTTTATATCCCACAATAGTTATATAGTCTAAACTCTCATTTCAATCATTGAAACATTCTCAGAGGATGTCATATAGTTGTTTTCATGAACTAGTTTTTGTCAGAGCGATTTTCAAAGTGATTGAAACATAACATGACTTTCGTCACTAGGCAAAGATTAACTTGGCTAAAGCGAAAGCTTTACCAACACACATTTCGAGAAATTGATAAGCGAGATATACTCAGCTCGAAATGTCACATGTGCATATTCTTAGTATATATAGTAAAACGATTTTTGTCTCAAGATAAGAGATATAGTAGATAGACTTTTGAGTGATAGATAAGTTCAAGTCTCCACATACCTTTTGTCGATGAAGATCCACTGGTTCCTTGAGTAGTCCTTCGTCTTGTATGATGATTTCCATGGAGTTCTTGAGCTCAACTACACTTACTATCCTAGTCCGAGACCTTAGCTATAGTAGACAATATAGTTTTGATCACTAAGTTTGACAAACATGCTTGAGATAGCAACGCATGCAAGTTTGACCGAGCATTGCTCTAACACGTGCCCATTTGTCGAGCCGCTCTATCAATATTATACTCTTCCACTGAAAGTTCTCCGTACGAGACGATAGCAAATGACCAGGGGTGCAACTCAACATGAAATATCTCCCACCATCGTTCAGATCCGCACCAGATGACAAACTCATGCTCTTTCCAGTATTGAAAATCAACGGCTGAGAAACATAAGGAGGCACTGACACCCAAGGACGAAAATAGAACTCAAATTCGTTATCCAACACATCAATGAGGTACACCTTAGACCTATGTTGATTTGTGGACCAACACATGATCCTAGCATTATCTTTCTCAGGGAAAATATGGCGAGCGTCGGTATTCGGTCATTGCAAAACACTACGCGGAATGGGTGCATAATTCTTGAAGTGCTTCCACATCAGAGCTTGAAGAAACATCGTGTTATCATAACATTCAATCTTCATAAAGCTATTTGACACACTGGAGTCTATAACAAAAGAGTCTAAGTTGTAATACAAAGAGCCCAAGAACAAGCTACCTATCGTAAGTTTCTTACCTTGAGCCATCTTAGTAGCAAAGGGGATCACGAAAGGCTTCAACAAGTTCCCACTGACTTCAAAAACGTCTCTAGACAACCATAAACATAAGAAAACAACAATGGGTAACATATTGTCGATAGGTTTATCAGAAACCTCGTCTTTGGGCCACCAGCGTGTCAACCAGAGAGCATAACATCCTTTACTGCAGGCCTTATTTTCTACTTCCATTGCAGCTGTCAAGACATGAGAAACGACGGTCTCCTCATCTGAAAGATCCCCAGGGAGATTGCCCGTGATTAGGAGATGCATCAGAGCTGCCACGTCTTCCAAGGTAATGGTAAACTCTCCCCATCTATACATGAAGGTATGAGTAGTAATACACCAGCGAGCAAGCAGAGCCACAATACCTCTCGCGTCATGATAAATGAACAACTCTCCAGAAGCCTTAATAGCCCTTGTCACCTGCGCCTGATCGAGCATGTCCTTACATAAGAAAAACCCAACATATGCCTCGTCCATCCAAAAAACTTCTCCAAAGGTCTCTGAGAAAGCTTAAATTCTATAATCGATGCAAGGAAGATCCCTCGTTCAAGACAAAACCGGATGACTATCTTAGGAGTCATGAATTTCTTCTGAGTAATAGTCCTAGGATTTATCAGAAGACGATACGTTGGAGATTTCAAATGTTTTTCAACTTCTGGAATATCTTCCTCGAAAAATGCATCATCTATGTTTGGGACGTTCTTAATCCCAAGAGTTTCGTCTTCATCTTCATCGACAGAAGTTTCATCCATACATGTCTCATCTTTGGAGATGTCATCATCAACACACATTTCATTTCTTGAAGTGTTGTTAACTTGGGAGTTGGTCATCTTTATGAAGTAGCTGCAAAAATTCACATTGCATTCTACTTCAGTACACCATCCAGAATCAAGGAAATACTAGCGTCTAATGGTAACTCTTAATTCTTACCTTTTATACTTCCACTAACAACAGTGATAGTAATGCTAGAGTTAACACCTCAAAATCGTTCGTTTCTTCGAAACCTACAAAAGACAAACAAAACTCAGATTTTTCATAAAATCATGAATATTTCTACTGTGTGAACATTCACCATGGAATTACGAAAACTAAATAATTATTTCATCATAATAATTGATTAATATTGCACAAAACTCAAGTTTTGATTTTTAAGAGAATACAATATATATTTTCATACATATATCACGTAAATAAAAAATATATATGTATTTTAACGTGAGCAAGACTCACGTTTGTGGACACTCCACGGTTTCATAAAAAAAACCATGAATAGACCATGGTTTTATAAAAATATTTTCCTTCGTATCGTCATACGTCTTCGAAACAAAGGTTTATTCCAATTTTGTGAAAACTCACAAAGATAAAATTTTGGTTTTCGTGAAAGCTCGTAGATAAAATTTTATATCATTAAACTCAGGTCTATTTTGCTTTTTCCTTAAACTAACGAACAAACGAGTGCCTATTCCTATAATAAGGATTTCTTTTTTGGGCCCGGCCCGCGTATCCTAAATAACCAAGGTCCCGTCATCAAGATCAGTGGCCCTACACCAATTCACGCTCAATAGGCGATGCTCTACCATGCCACTAGAATCTTCGGTCAAGCCGTGGTTTGCTCGTACTATCAAAATACGGTAATGTCTTAACTTACGACTAAGTTCAATTACTTATATTGTTTATGAACGTAAAATCACCATTCAATGCTGATTGAGGAACACGGATTTCCTCACTAAGCAGAGGACTTAATGTAGATGGTGGATTTTCGACAAAGGCTAAAATTGTAAACTCATAATTATACGAACTTCTGATCCAGCAATCAGATGCGAGTATTGAGACACGGGTCTCTCATCGAACCTCTGACTGAGAATACTGTCTCTCAGAGTACATGCAGATATGTAGTCTCTCGGCTAGACAACGACATATATGTATTGAGACATGGGTCTCTCATATAATCTCTGACTGAGAATACTTTCTCTCAGAGTACATGCAGATATGTAGTCTCTCGGCTGGACAACGACATATCTGTATTGAGACACGGGTCTCTCATCAAATCTCTGACTGAGAATACTTTATCTCAGAGTACATGTAGATATGTAGTCTCATGGCTAGGAAACAACATATCTCAAGAATACTGGACACTTCAGTAATTATTTCTATATAGTATCACAAGATGGACGGCTCCTAGACAGCTTTCTATGCTAGTATAGAGCGATAATGTCTTCAGGATAGAAACAACGAGTTTACCCTGACCATATAAAGGATATGAAGCTCCATCAAGCTCATATCAGAATAGTTAATGCTCCTAGACAGCTTGCTCTGCTAGTATAGAGCCATAAGTTAATTATTCCTAAAATTCTTGGGTTCATCCACAGAATTTCCGAAAATATTCAAATATTTTCGCAGATATTTCATTACTGCAAACCATGGTTCTTCCCAGCAGAAATCCATGGGTTAGTAATGAATATTCAACGCACGGTCATCGGAGCTACCTCTGAGTAAGACCTGTCTCAAAAGGTGCAAGTGTATTCAACGATGATGCATTAACAATCACCGCATGAACGAGTATTTCAAAATACGACGAAACGATGAAGCTATGCAAAATAGGGAAAAAATAATAGATAATCAAAATATTGACCAAGGCGCTAGGAGCATGGGCCCACTGACTGGCCGACTGTGCCATGGCCAATCCCACGCCAGTTTTATATTTTATTACGTTTTTATTATTTTCCTTGATCTGATGAAAATCCTTTCATTTGAACAAATATCCTTCGTTTTGAGGAAACTCCTCAATTCCGTGGTGCTTCCTTCGCACGGAGGAAATAACATAAAATTAGGGAAAACATTGTGGGGCTGTGATCATTGGCCAACCGGCCATGCCTTGATCCTGGCCGGCCCATGCCTTGTTATTCCTCATTATTTTATTATTATTTCCCTAGTTTCATGAAAATTCCTTCATCTCATGGTATTTTTCAAAAATACATGAAAAATAATATAAAATTAGGGAAACCCGTGGGACCCCGCCCAGCAGGCCGGCCATGCCCCAGGCGGTCCCACACTTCCATTTATTTTATTATTTTTAGAATTTCCTTAATCCCATGAAATTCCTTGATTTCATGATATTTCCTTCAAATTATGAAAATTCTTTTAAATTATGAAATAATAAATAAAATTAGGGAAAACTCACGGGACCGGGCCCTAGCCGGCCAACCATGCTCAAGCCGGTCCCATACGCCCTTATTTTATTATTATTAATATGGCAAATGTTAACCTATATACCCGTATATATATTAAGGATTAATAAAACGGCGCGCGGGTTATAACCCCAAAGGTGTCATTATCCATGTACAAAAACCCCAACAAAACAAATTGTTCACAAAAACCCCATTTAACATAAACTGTCTATATTAACCTTCAGGTTTAAATCACCCCCACAAAAATAAAAACAACCCCACATTTAATTTCAAATCACCCCAACAAAAAAAAAAAAAATCAACCCCACCACCCATGCCACCACTGCACTGCACCACCACTACCGCCCACCACCGCCGCTGCCGCCACCGCTCCACCACCACCAATGCACCACCACCGCCGCCACTTCACCCCAACAAAAATAAAAATCAACCCCACCTTTAATTTTTATTATATTCACACCACCAACAAATACAAAGACAAAGACAGACCATCGCCACCCATCACCGCCATCGCACCACCACCGCCACACCACCACCGCCGCCGCCGCCGATTCTTCCACCAATACCACCTCCGCCACCGCCGTCGACCACCACCACCACTGCCAACCGTCGCCTCCACCACACCACCACCGACACTGCACCACCACCGCCGCCGCCGATTACGCCACCACTACCACCTCCGCCACCGCCGCCGACCACCACCACCACTGCCAACCGCCGCCGTCACCAACCACCATCGCCACCACCACTGCCAACGACCACAACCACAGGCGACCACCACCGTCACCGAGAAACACCATCGTTATCACCAACCACCACCACCAACCAGTCGCCGCCACCACAAACAATTAATTTGATTGATCAATGTTCAACAAAATGAGAAAAAATGATGCATCCAAACTAAAAATGAGAAAAAATGATGAAACCAAAAAATTTCGTGCAAATAATTTCTCATGAAAAATGATGTAACCAAACTGAAAAATGATGGAACCAAAATTGGTTTCACCAAAAAATAGATGAAACCAAAATTGGTTTCATCATTTTTCCACATATTGTCATTTCACCGACACAGCTTCAATGATGAAACCAAACCAAAAACAAATAAGCAAAATAAGAACAAAATGATGAAACCAAATAGAAAAAAATGATGAAACCAAAATTGGTTTCACCAAAATTAGATGAAACCTAATTAGGTATCATCATTTTTCTACGTATTGTAGCTCAGCTCAAACAAATCCGCAACACATTGCAGCTTCTCTTGTAATTCCAACAACATCTCTCAGCACCTCAAGCACAAAACCAACATAAATTTGATAGATAAGTAGTTGATGACTATCCAGCTATACCAAATATGAGAAAAAACAAACTTAAACAACTTTCTGGTGTACTTCACAAAGAGAGTACCTGATTTAGCTCTTACCCAACAGCATCTGCTAGAGTACCGATGGCATTATACACAATCCGGAGATTTCGCTTATGTAAGAATACCACACAAATAGAATAACATCAAAATCATGTTATCAAATCCGGAGATTTCGCTTATGTAATAACATCAAATAAAAAAAAAATTTGTGCAATGGTCGCTTACTATTTTTTTCTCACATTTCATAAGAGATTGCTTTCCTCTTTAATTAGTTGGAACAGCATTTTCTTTGACTCGAGTTCCCTGAAGCATCAACGACATTAATGGTGGTACCTTGTCCAGGGAGTCCGGCTGTTGTAGCTGCTTCCTATTCCGCCAATGCCTTCTTGCTTACAATGTGATAAATTTCTGTCAGAATAGTCTGAAAAGCCTGCTCTATGTTTAAAGCCTCTAATGCCGATGTCTCAAGAAACGAGAGTCCCTCCTTTTCAGCTATAACTTGAGCATCCTCCTCGTTTCGCCCGAGATGTTTCAAATCGATTTGTTCCGACCATCAGGATTACAATGTTTGAGTCAGCATAATCTCTAAGTTCACGGAGCCACCTTTGCACATTGTCAAATATTTGTCTTTTTGTTGTATCATAGACCAGGAGTGCACCCACAGCTCCTCTGCAGTAAGCACTGGTGATTGCTCGATACCTTTCTTGACCTGTTGTATCCCATATCTGAGCCTTGATTGTCTTTCCATCCACCTGTTTAAAAGTACACAATCAAACACACCATGTCAGCTCTGAACCTTATACTGCATATAAATCGCCAACACTTACAAGATTTATAGTCCAAAATCCAGTTAACGGAAAAAGGAAAAAAAAAACAACGGGGCTTAATAATTTAAGCTTTACAATCTGGTCTATCTGTACATCTTTCTCTGGTACCTCCTTATCGTCAAACAAAACAAAACAATGCGAAATACGGTGTTGGTTAAAATAGCTTCATTATCTCTAATGTGGACTATACCCAACTAAATTGTTTTCAGAAAAACTCCCAATTGTATATGAAAACCTCACAATAAACATAGAAAGCTTGATTCCACATAATTTTGATCCTTCCTCAGTTGACCTCGTATCGCTACTCTAATTCCTACCTAAACATGTTGATTTAAAGATTGATAAAACTTGGATGGTAAAAGTATCAGGATACATAGATATGTAAATGAAACATATACACAAAGAGGCAAATCACATTGTCCTTGTTCTTCAAACATTGAATACAGAACTTGACTTCGTCTTCATCAAATCATCGCCAACCATCTCCTCAATGATAATTTTAGTTTTCAATCCAGGTCAACATATTGGTTCATACAAGTATACAACAAATAATGTAACCAAAATTGTAGAATCAAAACCCCCAAATCACAACTCAAAAAATAAAAATCAAAAAAATTAAGAGAAATTTTTAATTACGCAAAGTTAAGTAGCAAATTCAACACCAATAGTTGATTTAGATTCCAAACAAAACTCATTCCTTGTAAATCTGGAAAGAATATTAGATTTCCCAACACCTGAATCACCAATCAACACGATCTTGAATAAATAATCATATTCCTGATCTACCTTCGCCATCAATTAATTCTTCTCCTTATTTCACAAAACCTGCATTCCAAAATCAAAAAAATTACAATCAAAATCCTAATCTTCAGATCTCATCAATACAAAATCCTAACCCTAAATTAAACATACTGGAAATCGGAATTAGAGCGAGCAAAGTTGAATCAATCGAATGTATCGGCAATTTGTCTAGAGATTTGTGCGAAGAAGAAAGGGGAAGGAAGGAAGGATAATGAGACGATTATAATTATTTGAGGAAATTTCCGGAGATTTATTTATTTATAACGGAAGAAAAATGAAAAAAATGAAATCGAAAAATGAGAAGAAGAAGAAAAAGTTAGCCAAAAGGGCATGTTTGGCATTTTTTTAAGTAACAAAAACTAAATTTTCTTATTATTATTTGGCTTGGGGTTTTTGTCCTAGTTTTGGTTGAAATGGTTTTTATTTGGTAGAAATAATATGACCGGTTTTTTCTTATCACTAGTTTGTTCACCTAGGGGTTTTGTCACAAGTTTTGTTAATAAAATAATATTTTCTTACTTTGAAAATTGAAGTTTTACTTGATATCTTAAATTTCGTTAGAGATCTGGTTGTTATTTTCTAGGGTGGCTTATTTCCTTTTATACCCACAAAAACTCAAATTATTTTCTTTAAAGATAAGTTAAAAGATCTTATTCTTTATTTACTTTCCAAAGATAAAAGAGAGAGGAAGTAAAGGAAAAATAAAACTGAATGTAATCTTCCTTCTTCCGTCTGCCGTCCTGCGCATTCTTCTCCGGTTCTCCTTCTCTTGTTTTCTTATTCTTTTTTATTTTTATTTCGAAATCCTATGGTAGCGATTGAAGTAATAACTTCTAGTAGAAAAATTAGTTTGAGATGCAGTTAACAACGGATGAAAAAGAAGAACAAAAGAAGATTATAACTATAAAAAATAATGGCGTCGAACGAAGCTCATATTGAAGATTTTTTTTTCTGTTTTTAAGCATCTTTGTTGTGCTGCCATTGACAAAAAGAAGGATGATGAAGTAGTAGATGTAAGTTACCGACAGAAAATGGATCCAATTGGAAACCTGTTTCTAATGGTGGAGATTTTAAAGATTGGGTTTTTTAATTCGATCAAATTGTTGTCTGTAAATTTCGGTTCCATTTTCACAGTTGATGTAATTATTAGAATTCGATTAGATGGAATTTTCTAAAAATTGAGATTTTTTTTTTAATTGGGATTTTTAATTGATGTATACTTCCGCCATTAGAATCTAACCAACTTAAGAATCTCTTTGTTACTGTAGAAAGTACCAAACTCAAAGAAGTCATAATTATAACTGATCTCTTCGTTGAATGGATGGAATGGATTGGAGATAACAAGAAGTTAACATAAAAAGGAAAGTTAGGGAGTTAAGGACGTGATTAACAAAAAATAAGGAAATAAATGGAATTTATATTTCACTGATAAAGATGATTAACTTGTTACAATCCCAACCACTGATTTCTATTCCCCATGTGAGCAAAGGACGAATATACCCCTGTTAACATGTATACGGGTATACACGTTAACACGACCCTATTAATATTTTTGTTTCCTTCATCTCATGGAAACTCCTTGATTTTCACAAAACTCCTTGGTTTTAACAAATTACTTGGTTTTATGATATTTCCCTAAAGTGAAAAATACTAGAATCCCCCTATTATATGGGTTCAATATTTTGAAGCCCCACCAAATGGATCATCCACTGTCAACTCCATACTTTCATAAAATGATATTACTAGGCCCGGAATATCAATATTTCTTCAGATCTGGCCCACAATTAATTATTAGGAATTTTAATAATGACAACACTACCCTTTAGAATATATACAGAGGAATCCCAGAAGATATTTTTCATTTTTCATTTATGTTTCTCTCTCTTCTCTCTCTCTCTCGGTTCATCTCTCTCAGTTGCAGAGAAATTTTTTTCTAGGGTTTGTTTGTTTCTCATTTCTCTCTCTGTTTGTTTGATGCGATTACAACCAGAAAATATCAATTGCATCTGAAGATCGGAGCTCTGACGATTTTTTTTTGTGTTTCTTCTTATGATTCGATATCAATTTGTAGAACAGATCTGAGATCGATTGAATCTTTAACTGCATCTGAAGATCTGATATCGATTTTAGTGGTAAAGTTGTTGTTCCAACAATCATTGGCGATTAAAAGTATTATCTCTTTACTCTGTACATTTCTATTAACATACTCACGATATTCTTTATGTGTTTCTTCTTCTGATTCGATATCAACGAATCATCATCTTTATTACCCGTAGATTTGATTGAATTTTATTCGCTTTTAATTTTCAATTTGATTTTGTGTTTTGTTTCTTTTTTTGTTTATGAAGATTGTTTCTCCATCTCAGATGATGATTCCACCCGTTCTTGAAGAAACTAAAGCAACGTCACCAGATCTTAAATCATCTATGGAGTCTGTAGAGATTCTTGATTCTTATTTTCTCGTTTCTCCAAAAGAAGATGATCAGGTAAAGTAATTATTCACATAATTTTTAAACTTTTTTCATTTTTTTTCTTCGATTATTTGTTGTTCTTGCATGTCCAATCCGAGAATTTGTTGTGAATTTGTTGTTTATATTTTGTTGATACTGAGAGGAGGATGAAGAAACAATTTTGTTTCAGAAGAACAACTTCAAATCGATGTAGACATGCGCTGTTTTTTGTTACAGTATGTGTAACTTGAGGTTACACATATATATCATGTTGTATTTTTAGCATGGAATTTGTATTTTTTTATTGTTTTTTGTGAATTTGTGAATTTGTTGTGATTTTTTTGTTTGATACCGAGAAGAGGATGAAGAAAAAATGTTGTTTCAGAAGAACAACTTCAAATTGATGATGTAAACATGTTGTTTTTTGTTTTACAGTATGTGTAACTTCAGGTTACACATATATATCATGTTGTATTTTTAGCATGGAATTTGTACTTTTTTGTTGTTTTTTGTGAATTTGTGAATTTTTTGTGAGTTTTTTGTTTGATACTAAGAAGAGGATGAAGAAAAAATGTTGTTTCAGAAGAACAACTTCAAATTCATGATGTAGACATGCTGTTTTTTGTTTTACAGTATGTGTAACTTGAGGTTACACATATATATCATGTTGTATATTTAGCATGGAATTTGTATTTTTCTGTTGTTTTTTGTGAATTAATGAATTTGTTGTGAGTTTTTTTGTTTGATACTGAGAAGAGGATAAAGAAACAATGTTTTTTCAGAAGAACAACTTCAAATTGATGATGTAAACATGCTGTTTTTTGTTTTACAGTATGTGTAACTTGAGGTTACACATATATATCATGTTGTATTTTTAGCATGGAATTTGTATTTTTCTGTTTTTTTTTTGTTTTTTTGTGAATTTGAAGAAAAATATTGTTTCAGAAGAACAACTTCAAATTGATGATGTAGACATGTTGAGTTTTGAGTTAATGATTGTATACGCTTCCTGTTACTTCTAGATGAAATTGAAAACCAACAACTCTTTCTTGACTAGTTCGTGTTTAACATTTGTACTTATTGATTGATATATTTGGATTGTTATCCATAATACCAAATTAACACCTATCTCATATCCAGGTGGGGTGAATTTTAATGCTATTGCAAGGCTCATGGAAGTTGATGCACTTGATATGGAGATCATTCCAAACCTTAAGATAAATGTCTCGTTACCTGAATTTCATCTTTCGAAATGTTCTTGTCTATACTTTGTTGTGATCATTTATAAAACTCTTTTCTTTGCATGATTGAAGTCTAAATTATCATATGAGTTTGGAATTGTATGCTTTCATAATTCCTAGCAATCACATCTTTGTAGTTTGTATTTAATAACCTCGAGTCAAATGCTATATACATGTGTAACTTTTTATTAGATTTGTAATACACAAGCTAAATAGATGTGTAACTTATAGTTACACATGCTAATTTGATGTGTGACTTCTAGTTACACATGCTAATTTGATGTGTAACTTCTAGTTACACATGATTATTGTTTGCTAGAAAGTTGTGGATGCGGTCATCATAGGTAATTTTCCCTTAAGGACGACATATATAAGTATGATGCATGTGTAACTCCTAGTTACACAATTCAGATGCATGTGTATCTGCAAGTTACACATGCTAATTGAATGTGTAGCTTATAGTTACACATGCTAACCGAATATGTAACTGCTAGTTGCACATGCTAATTAGATCTAGTGGTTTGTATCTAGGTTATGATTATTTTTGGTTGAATTTACTGGTTTTGTGATGTCTTGTGCAGAGAAACACATTAGGAAGTTGGTTGAAGATGGATTCATCAGCTGCAAACCAAACCACATTCACTCTTTATCTCATGCACTAAGAATGACAAAAGCCAGATTGAGGGGTTTTCACTCTGTATATGGTACATTATACATAATAATTCACAGTTTTTTTTCTTTTCAGTATTCATAGTGTGTATTTGGATTCCATCCTGCACTGAACCCTTAGCTAGACATGTACTTATGGATTAACTCTGTCATCATTTCTCAGTAGTATGCAAAAGTATGTGTAACTTCTAGTTACACAAGCTAATTTGATGTGTAACTTCTAGTTACACATGCTGATTGAATGTGTAACTTCAGGTTACATAGATTTTACTTACATATAGTTTTTACATAAGCAGTTGCCAAATTAGTAGGCCTTTCAGAAGTAGTAGTATTGTGTATGATTAAACCTAAGTAGTTACTTGTAATCTTGTATAATAACGCCACTTTGAATGATCCAGGTTCAGTTAGTGATTGAGAATTTAGAGCAATTGTTCCTGAAATAAACCTATAGTTACACATGCTAATTGAATGTGTAACTGCTAGTTACATGTGCTAATTATATGTGTAGAAGTTTGAGTAAACCTGAAATGATACATAATTCAGTTTATTGGTGTTGGTTGCAGTTGCAGGACATGGGTTACGATGGAATTGATATGTGGTAAGTTATGGCCTGAGTATGAGAACTCAATATTGCATGCTAGATGCATGTTAGGATAAACAGGTGCAGAGTTGCCAATGTATGTTGCTATTGCAGTGGATTTGTCAGGAATTGATGCTGGTAGAGAATGATGAAATGAGCCATGGTGGTAGTTGTAGGATAAATGTTGTTGAAAGTGTGCATAGTGTTGTGTAAATTTCAATTACACTAGATATATGCATATGTAACTCCCAGTTACACTAGACAAATTCGTGTGTAACTTTTAGTTACACATGCTAAGAAATTATTGTAAATAAATCTTAAAGTGTAATAGATGTATTTTTTTTTTATGTTTACTTTTTTATGTCTATTTTTTTATGTGTAACTTCTCATTACACATTCCATATGGATGTGTAACCTTTGGATACACATGTTATATGCATGTGTAACTTCTGCTTACACATGTGTAACCCTTTCATGCCATATTCATGTGTAACTTCTGGATACACATGCTCGTTGCATGTGTAACTTCAGATTACACATCCATATATTATTGGTGGGAGGCGGTGGGAGGCGGTGGTGGTTTCTGCTGCTGATGGTGGTCACCGTCGGAGGTGGTTGGCGATGGTGGTTGGTGGTGGCGGTGGTTTCGGCGTTGGTGGTCGCCGGCGGAGGTGTTTGTTGGTGGTGGTCGTCGGAGGTGGTGGTTGGTGGCGGCGGTCGTCGGAGGTGGTGGTGGTGGTGGCGGTCGTTAAAGATGGCTGTGACATCATATTTTCTATATTTTAATATTTTGGGCTTAAATT
Source organism: Papaver bracteatum (assembly GCA_023529315.1). Classification (NCBI taxonomy): domain Eukaryota; kingdom Viridiplantae; phylum Streptophyta; class Magnoliopsida; order Ranunculales; family Papaveraceae; genus Papaver; species Papaver bracteatum. The sequence goes on from JAJJWX010003621.1 coordinate 387,000, forward strand.
TAAATTTTATTTTATTTGGGGTTTAAAAATATACAAAAGGGTATGCTTGTCTTTTAATAATTTGGGGCCTAGATTTAAACTTATTTTAATTAAGGGCCTCATATTATGGGTTATCCATGGGTTGGGCCTTAGCCTAATTTCCCCTTCCCTAAAATCATGAAAACATAATAAAATTAGGAAAAATACCATGGGACCGGCCCCTTGAATTCTTTATGAGTCTCTCGGGCTGTTTTCGTCTCCCGAACGAGCTTAAAACGATCAATATTTAATCCGAGTCCGTATGAGAATTCTACATCGATTCTACTAAAGGGCGCTAATTTGGGTTTCAACCAATCTGGGGATTGCTCAAACGATCAATATTTAATCCCGTGACCACCCAGGGCCGGTTTCATGACCCCTTGGTCGGTCCCTCACCTCTTCATAATTAATTAGGTTTTATTACTTAAGGCTCAGACGAGCATTTTTCGAATAAATGATTAAACCAGCATTTGATCATTCTTTCATCAACAAATCACCAACTCTTCAAGAGGCCTTGGTATTTGCTCACACTAGCATATGGGAGTTTCATGGTCGACCCACGGTCCCATGAAGCCAATTCTACTTCATTCCGTGGTTAATTTTCAAATAAACTATCAATCAGTCATCAATTGATCAAATTAGGGTTTCTGAGTCCAAGGATCATAATTCCAGATTCGAACACTAATAACTTTACGACGATCTCATGATCAGTATTCTTATTAATTATGCTCGGTTCAACTACTAGTATTTTAATTAATATTTTATTTTGGTCACACAGCCAATAATTCATCAGATGAGCAACACTTGCTCAAATCAAGGAATATTGGTTCAACTATCAATATTCAACAAATGAGGGAAATATTTGCTCGCCTCAGCTATCAACGTGAGAATCATGCCCACATTCAATTCATGAGTTTCAGAACATTTTACAAAATCATGTTCAACTCAGTAAATACATGGACTCATCGTCCCATTAAATCATGAAATCAACAACTGACTAAACTAACCACGAGACGTCAATCGTGTCACTTGGGGGGATATCAACTAGGGTTTTGGCCTGGAGGTCTACGGCACATGTGTACAAACACACGATGGAATGTGAGCAAGTCGTGCAATCAGTTGAAGGAGTTAACAAAGTAGTGGATGAAAAATCAACCAAGTCTCCGCACGATGAGCAACTGGTTTCAAACATGATTTCCATTTCCCCACTCTTTGATTCCATCAACTGACACACTTCATGGGATCATGGTGTCTACAATTCCAGCAATATAAATAAGTCTCTGAATCATGATTGAAACAACAACGAGAAATACAACAAGAATCTCACGTCTCATTGACATCACGGGATCATCAACTCATCAATTGAGCAATTACTCTCAACTGAGAAATTTCAATCATTCGGAATTCACAACACACCTACAATCTTTGATTACCATTGATTCCACACATTTCTTAGCTTCCCTCCTACAGATCAACCAATCCTCTCTTTGCGGCCGAATTTACTCTGGAACGGCCATTGTCTTGGTTTAGGCCGGAGTACTACAGATTGATCTCTCGAACTCAAAGCACCTCCTTTGCAGCGGTGCATCTGTGTGAGGTTGAACATTTCGCTCGGTTCAAGGAGTCTCCTCCGCACGGTCGTCTCCTCAATTCCTCAAAAACCATCAAATCGTTTTCCCCATCTACAGGGGTTTTTCTGCATTTTCGGTTTCTTCGTTAACAAAATCTTGCCGTGCCTTTTAATTTTTTATTTCCACAATTATAATTGTTTTATTATAATTAGAAGTAAAATACACAAACGTTAATTTATTTTTTACTTGATAGACAAACCCTAGTGTTTGGTTAAGTCCGAACCTATTATCAAGTAAACATACTTCGTTGTTGTATTATTTCGATCTTGTATCCATAGACGATCACACAAAGTGTGAACCGATTAGTTTTATTGTCTCGACTCAGTCCATAGATAATCACTTTCGGAAAAGGACTTATAGGTGGAAAAGTTTTAGATTGAGGTATATTTGGGTACCCTCGTCTTTTCAATATGCATTCTCAATTCTCTTGTGGAATGTAATGTAGAAGTACGAGTCTTTAATTCTGACGCCGGATCTGGAATTTATACATATTTATCAAGAGTACAAAACAAAGTTTGGCTAACTTTTCCTAGATAAGTGGCAGTTCAGATTTATCCTCACAAGAGATAAATCTACGGATGTAATTTTTTGTCATACGTGTGGTTGTGATTGAGATTAGAAGTGCAGCTAACGGCTAAAATTTACTTCTAATGTCACTAATGTTCCATTAATTCTCATAAAAAATATTTTAATAATTTTCCATAATAAATGTAAATTATGAATGATATGTCAATTATAAATGACTAGAATAAATATATAAATAATATTAAACTCACAAATTAGTATTATTATTATTATTCAGCCGTTGTTTAATATTTCCTTTATTTTTGTTGTTGATAAATTAAAGAATTTTCAATGATGGTATAGTATAAAATATAGTTTGAAAGGAAAATTATTATCTTTAAGAATAAAATTATAGCGGATAAAGATCGGCTGTACATATAAATTCAGAGGGTAATTTTTATCATTTATAAAATAAAACACATATAGAAAAAAATAGAGTACAAAATTAAGGTTGATCATAGCTATTGTTTTTGAAGCTTTTAAAAGCTCTTTCTCCTCTACTTTTCAAAGTTGATAGATTTTGGAAGTGCGTTGCATAAAAAGCACTTTAAAAAATCTTTACCAAACACTATGATGGAAAAATATTACAATATATATATGTTTTCGAAGTACTTTCTAGAAATTTAAAAAAATAATAAAAAAATAAAAATAAAATCATTTAGGTTCGCTAATAACTATACAAGTGGACCACAGTGGCGGTTGCAGTGGTGTTAAGGCAAAGATTGGAAATTCTAAAAAACTAAAACTACATCTTATGTGAGTAAAATGGGTTGTCATTTGAAATGATTTAACGTGTTATAATATAATAGCTTGAGTAAATGAATTAGTTTTCCTTTATGTTATTGAAATTGTCAGAACATATAATGAGATATGTATTGTTGAGTCAATTCTGCTTTAATCTTTTCACACTATTCTTAAAGGGGATAAAATCAACAAGGATCTGAACATTGTCAATACTTACATAATTACTAGGTATCACTGCTCAACCTCTCGTGATAGTCTTCATTTTACATACATTAAAACAGACTACATCATAGTTAATGTATCCAAATACTTTTAAAACATAAGTAAGCAATTTAGTTACTTAGACCCTCATGATGTTCACATGTCGATATAAAAAAATTATTGTAATATTGTCTAATTAGACACCTAAAATACATCTACATTAAAGGAATAAAAAGTATTTCATGAAATACATGGCGATAGGAAAAAAAATGTAATACTATTTTTGCTTATGAAAAAACTTTGGATTAAATGTCATTACATTAGTATTGCATATGTAAAAAATTCAACCCTTATAAATAAATCAGTATTCTCAAAAAAAAAAAAAAAAGCCATGCATTGATGCGTACATATTCATAATTGTTGTAGTATGCATTATTACATACATCATGTGCAACCAAAATAGAAAAACAGTAACACATTTTGATAAAAAATCGACATGGAAACAACCATAAAGGTTAACGTAAAATGTAGCATGACATTATGTTGGAATCCAATTCATAGTAAGAACATGGAGGGGATTCTGCTCGAATGAACTCGACATCTTTTGAGGAAATTCATAGTCTTTTCGCATATACACCTCAATATCAAACTTACAATAACATAGATGCTGATAGAAAATTGAAAATTCAATTAAAAATCATCAATAAAAGCTCCAAATAGTGGCAAAAGAGTTGCCACTATACAGGAATCTAAAAAAAGGGTTGATCCTTAAAACAACTAATCTTTCGAACTGTTACCCTAGGTTCATTTCGAATTGTTTCCATAAGTCAATTTATTTAGGCTACACCTTTGGCACGACATTGGTTAATTGGTTAAAGTTTATGTTAACCAAGCCCAAGAATGTCGTTTCACAGTACTGTATCCTTAGAAATAAGTTCTCCTGCATGCATGGATAAATTAGACTAAATACATACTTACCTTGTTATCATCGTATTATCGCATATCAATCACTTCCCGATAGTCTTTCCATTCTCCGTGGGATCATCTTGCAGGTCCATGTCGATCTTTCAAATCTTGTTTCTTCTGGAGAAAGCCTAAATAAATTAATTGTCCATTTTCAGTTTGTATTAATTAATAATTACATTGTCCACTTTTGATGATGCATGATTACATTTTTATGAATTCATTGACCTTCGGTATGTCAGTATTTGTGGCCGAACCAAAACAATTGTATCTAAATTTAAATCAGTTGTCAGTTGAGCAAATCACTAACTATCTCTTTTTGTTGCGTTGTGGTTGTATAAAATTAGATCACTAACCTTAAAACTCACTTATGAACGTTGCAGTGATTATAACAATTATTGACACATTTCCATGTTTGTCACCTCCCAATCCACTGATCTTCACCATTCTTCCCAGAAAGTTACCTTCATGTCGATCCCTTTACCTCTGCAAAAAGTAAAATCAGTTAGATATAGATCAACAACGTGATTATCTAGTACATTGGATTTCTATTTCCATCTTTGACACTTCGCTAGTCCTATCCTGGCTATCGCAGGATACCATGGTAACATCTGAGACGGACTCCAATTTTCCAAAAGCATTTGCACGAATGCACATCTTGTCTTACATTACATAAGTAACTAAAAGGTAATTCAATCTATACATTAAATAGACAATGTCTACACATTCAAGTGCTTATATATATAATGGAATGATCACAAACTTAAAGGACTAATATGGACAATATTCTATGAAATATTTAGCCACAAAAGTGTTTGTCTCTGCTTATTTTGGTGTTTGCCACACATCAAGAAAAATAGTCCCAACTGCTTTAACATCAAACCCAAAGATACCATGTTAGCTATCCATTATCAGTTACAATTTCATCACCTCATCTCAGTAAGTACTAACTGGTAATGTTCAACTCAGTCTTAAATTAAATACTCTAATGAATCTTATAGCTAGAACAAGAAAAATCAACAAAATGAATGAAAAGAAATAAGTAGATGATCGATTATCATTATCAAAACCTGAATAAGGAACACATGATTTTATAACCTCATCCATTATTATTTAGCTTGGACAACTTTCCTAGTGAAAGAGTTATTAGTAGTGAAATTGTTGACATTAACACCTACGGTCTTTCAAATCTTAAACAGACAAAAAACCAATTAAGCAAATAATGTATGGTTTAATTGTAAATAACAAACCAATTAAGAAAATAGTGTATGGTTTAATTCCAAATATTAATATAGTATTGAAACTATCCTAATACAAAACATCCCAAAACTATTATGATCAAGTGAAATTCAATCAATACATACCTAAAAACCCTAATAAGATCCATAATAATGTAATGTACCCTTGGAAAAACATGAAACACAATCCAACAAAAAAAAAAGTATTAGGGGGGAAAATACCTCTTGTTGAGGGATATTACAAAGGTTAAGATCACCGTTCTCTTGGGAACCTACTTGCTGGGCAACGCGTTGATTTTGATTAAAAGACCACCAAAACAATGCATTTAATTAAAATTCCACAATAATAAAATTGATAATTATGTATTAATAATTATGTATTAATCCATGTACCCAAGCAAGAAGACTGCAGATTTATTTACACATCTATAGAAAAATTACGTAAGTTTTTACATTGAATTGCGGAGAAGAGGCATGAAAAATTGGATTATCAACTTCTACCGAGGTTAAATTTGTCTGTTGTTCTGAATAAGTTGTTTCTGTTTTTTTTCCTCCCATCGTTTGGGTTGTTCTTCCCTCTCCTTTTCTCTACGCTTCTGCTGTGACATCGACCCTCTATTTGTTGCAGGAACTGTGGACAATAATGTGGATGGAAAACTGATAGAACATATTACACCTTCGTTTGATTTTCGTTTATCTGTGTGTGATCGGGAGTTGATATATATATATGGTAAAAATCTTGAGGGAAATGATATATATGCTAAAACGTTGATATATATATGGTGAAACTCTTGAGTTTAATAAGTGTGGTCCTGGTTTCGTGAATTTGGGAATTTGAACAGAACACAACCAATGTTATAAAAAGATGTGGTGTTTGTCTTCGTGATCAAAGAGTCAATCAGTGGATAAGATCTATCCGGGAGGGTTATCAGGCGGTTTTTGAAAAGTTTTTCTAAGCTTATATAGATTAAAATATAACATAATCCAATGAATAAAAATATAATTTTGAGATATCCTTAAAGAATCAATATCTAAAATTTATATTAATTAAGATTTAATACCTAAAAATAATAAAATTGAACATTAACCGAAAATACTAAGAATTTGAAATAGTAAAAATTGTCTTTTAAAGTTACTGAAAAAAATTGCTCCCTAAAGAAATTAATGCAAAAATACTATAACATAGATAGTAAGTTGTTGAAACATATTATGCTTCTATGCTTAGGTAATGATTGGGCCGGTGTTTAGATAATCATGTCATTGTAGCCGGGGCCTGTGGATTAGAATTTATAAAGTTAAATATAGTCCCCACTTTAAAATTAGCAGTGATTAGGTTGAAATCTAGAGAGTGGAACCTATAAGAAGATACCGATGTCTTGCTGCCATGATCAAATTTAGTCAGCCGATCAGTATCCCCGCACAATTTTTTTGTCATCCGGTAATGATTAAGGTGGTGTCTAGCTAATTGTGTGATAGTATCTGGGGCCTACGGCCCCAACCATGGATTAAAATTTGTAGAGTAAAATATAGTCCCCACTTTAAAATTAGTTGTGATTAGGTTGAAATTTACAGGGTCGAACCTATAAGGAAGATCCCAATGTCATGATCTAATTTGTTCAGCCGATCAGTACCTCACACAAAATTTTAGTCGTCTGGTAATGATTGGGGTAGTGTTTAGACAATCGTGTCATATAGAAGCCGGGGCGCACGGCCTCGGTCGTGGATTAGAATTTCTAGAGTTAAATATAGTTCATACTTTAAAATTAGCCGTGATTAGGTTGAAATCTAGAGGGTGGAACCTTTAAGGAAGATCTGATGTCTTGCTGGCCTGATCAAATTTGTTCAGCCGGTCAGTATTCCCGCACAAAAGTTTAGTCGTACGGTAATGACTGGAGCGGTGCTCAGGTAATCATGTCATAGTAGTCGGAGCCTAAGGCCCGACCGTGGATTAAAATTTCTAGAGTTAAATATAATCCCCACTTTAAAATTAGTCGTGATTAGGTTGAAATCTAAAGGATGGAACCTATAAGGAAGATCTCGATGTATTGCTGGCCTGATCAAATTTGGTCACCCGGCCAGTATCCTCGCACAAAATTTTAGTTGTCTGATAAATAGTGAGGCGGTGTTTAGGTAATCATGTCATAGTAGCCGAGGCCTATGGCCCCTTCCCTGAATTATAATTTCTAGAGTTAAATATAGTCCCCACTTTAAAATTAGTTGTGATTAAGTTGAAACCTGGTCATGAATAACAATAATCCTTACCCATATTTTTAAATGTTCCTACCTCTAATGAAATTATATAAATCATATAACGTAATCACAAAAATATACATCCCCATGATTATAAAAGGCTCCAATTTAATATCAATAACAACTATATATTGCAAAATAATGTGGATATATAGGTAAATAATCGATACACAAAAGAAAAAAAAATCAAAAGTTTCATTAAATTCTTAGCAAGGGATATATTACAGGTGAAATCACTTCGAATTGCGAGAGGAAATCAGCTTCCAAATATCAAAATAAAAAAATACAGCAAGCAGAAGAGCATATGGCAGTAAAAAAAATCCAGCAGAAAGATAACTGAATTAAGTAAAATAATTAAATGAAGAAAGGAGATGAATGCTAACCGTAGGCCGGGGCTCAACCTATATCAACCTTTTTATGTGGTTTGGTCGTCCATTTGTATCCTCCCACAATATTTTAGTCAACATGTAAGTTAATCGGGGATAACATAACCTGTATTTAAATAGTCAGGTAATTATAATATCATTTTTAGTTAGCCGGGACAGAATAATAGGGGCCTACAACCCTGACCTAGTGCTTAGCTGGAGCCTGCGGTCTGGTATTTTATCGATCAGGTCAAATCATTGGTGAGCCAATTTTCAGAGTTTAGAAGTCTACAATTTTTGAAATTGACAATTTTCCGGTGGTGAGCCATGTCATGCAAATTACTATGTGTTGGTTAATTTATTGCATCAACATCTTTTTTGGCGGTAGATGTGTCTTTCGTGGTTCAATAATTTATACACACAGACCTGCCTATTATTTAGGAACAGAGGAAGTATAATAAGTTGAGTTTATAGGTTAGGCTGGGCCAATGACCCCGATGCTTAGTTGGGTCATATTGGTCGAGGGTCATACCCATTAGGAATCAAAGTTTAGAAGGCAACAATTACTGCTTAACTTACTTATCCAGGTGAAAAGCTCTTTTGTCCGTTGGTCGGGGTCGTACCCGTTAGGAACTTGCACTTTATTATACATGGTCAGGATCGTACCCGTTAGGAATTATACTTTTCGAGTTAGGAGCCAACAATTACCTGCTTAACTTTCTTATCCAGGTTAGAAGCTCTTTTGCCCAACGGACGGCCGATTCCTATCAGAGGACAATTTCGAGGGTCTGATATTGTGGTAGCGACCTTTAAGGTTAATGGATACGAATTTTGTGCCATCCTAACTTCTGCATGAAAATGAACCACTAAATGAATTACATCTTTGGGTACTACTGTATACAAATTAAGGTTTAACTCCAAACATCTAGGAAGGAATAATAATCTGGAACCTCCACCAAATAAATTGAACTTCCGTCATCTTCTTTTAATTTAGATGTATAATTTCACCCACTGCAATTTTTATGGAGATAATAAAATTGCAATTTCTGTTATGTGCAATTTTTCTCCATTATTCTTTTAAGGAAAACTGCATTAGAAACACCCACTGTTATGTCCAAGGAGCTAAATGGAGAACCTCATCTTCATTGCACTTGAACATTATCATAGTAGATGATACATTTCTCCCAGAGTGACATATGGGGGGTAATTGTTCCAGCTATAAGTTTCAGATTATCCACCTGATATAACCTATATTCCTAAAAAACAACTATAAACTTGAGAATAGAAAAGAGTCAGATGTTTAACCATGAACTTTACACTGCACAGTGATTTACATGCTATAAAAATCCATTTACAACTGCACCACAAAGAAGAATCCATTTAAAATAGCGAAATTGCTCAGCTGAGCTTTGTAATGCCCTTAAAAAAAACTATAGTTTTGGTTGCAGCCTACTGCTACGAACATAAGAACCGTAAATGAATCTTATAAAATTCCAATCTGGAAACATGTACAAACTACCTCAAAAGAAACATCTGTGAACTTGCCATTAGTAAGGGTCTTCCTCAGATTTTTGTTTCTGCAGCCAAAGAAGCAGGCAACCTCTATATTGCAAATCTAGCTTATTGGTTAATCTCGCGTGAGAATCTACTACAACTTATATGCAAAATACCCAGATAAGAAACAAAACAATTAGAATCAACCAAAACAGGAAATACCATTTCAATTATTAGTAGGACACGCATCTAAATACCCGTGATTGGACCTGACGTGAATCGAACACGTAACCTTATGACATAGAGTCAAATGCGCTACCATTGCGCCACAGATCCGTGGTCTAAAAGACTTGCCTAAGTATGTTACGGAAGCAATATTTACTCACTTATCTTGCAGCTGCATTCTTGTGTTTCATTCATAAGATTATGGCCATGATTCTTTCCGCCATATGAAATCCGCATCCAATTGACAAATTCATAATCAAACTGTACTGAAAAAGCGGGGGTCAAACAACCACACCCAATATTTCAATTAGCAATCTGTATGGAAAAACTCAAATATACTTTCTAGAGAATCAACTAGACAGTTAGACTCAATCAATAGAAAAGTATATTAAAGAGTTTATATCTCTATCTCTCGATTTAATTCTTACTCAAGCAAACTGCCAGTCTCAATTTAAATACAAGAGAGATAAACTTGGATGGTACCAAAGACCAATATCCAAGTGTCAATCAATTTAAATCAACAACCAATAGGTCGGATATTCTAATTGATTGAAAAACGCATAACCTGTATTATTTCAATTATAAAGATAAACAATATAATGCGGAAAATTAAATAACACAGACACCATAATTTTGTTAACGAGGAAACCGCAAATGCAGAAAAACCCCGGGACCTAGTCCAGATTAAACATATACTGTATTAATCCACTACAAACACTAGACTACTCCAAGCTAACTTCGGTCTGGACTGTAGTTTAACCCCAATCAATCTCACACTGATCCAAGGTACAGTTATCCTCTTACGCCTCTGATCCTAGTAGGATACTACATACTTGATTCCCTTAGCTGATCTCACCCCCAACTAAGAGTTGCTAGGACCCAAAGTCGGAGACTTTAATAAACAAATCTGTATCACACAGAAAAGTCTACGGTAATAGATAAATCCGTCACACACGAATATACCTTCGAGTTTTGTTCCGTCTTTTGATAAATCAAGGTGAATAGGAACCAATTGATAAACCAGACTTGTATTCCCGAAGAACATCTCAGTATTATCAATCACCTCATAATAGTCTTAATCGACGCAGCGAAAAAAAGATATTGTGGAATCACAAACGATGAGACGAAAATATTTGTGATTACTTTTATATCTTGCCTATCGGAGATATAAATCTCAATCCAATTATTATAATTGTACTCGTACGATAGAAACAGCAAGATCAGATCACACAACTACAATAAAAGTAATATCGGTCTGGCTTCACAATCCCAATGAAGTCTTTAAGTCGTTAACCTGGTTTAGAAGAAGAAACCAAAGGTTAAAGGAGAATCGACTCTTGCTATGCAACTAGTATCACACGTAAGGTGTGGGGATTAGGTTTCCCAGTTGATAGATTTCTCCCTTATATAGTCTTTCAAATTAGAGTTTGCAATCAATGTTAGCTTAGTAACAAAGCATTCAATATTCACTGTTAGATGAAAACCTAATTAGATTCAAGATAATATTTATCAACCGTTAGATCGAAAACATAACTTGTTATACACACATGAAATGCACGTTTGAAGTCTTGTGAAAACCGCACCCAAACTTGTACATTAGTTGGTTCAACAATAGTTGACCAAATAGTTAGCCATATGATAACTTTCATATCAACCATATTCTTCTTCACCATAACTAGTTTAAATGACTCAAATGAACTAGTTTGAGAGTTATTCAATTGCAAGGAAATCTCATGTACTGCACAAGACAAAATTGAAGAAAAAACGATTTGATTCACTCGAATCGGTTCATGAACTATATATCCACGGTTTGCAATATCATTCCTTAGTTTATAAAGATAAGTTCACAAACATCGTTTTTAGACATAACCTACTCAAGTCCGCGGACTTAAGTTCCCGGATGGAGTTCACAAACTCCAGTATAAATTTTTGGGTTTGAGAACTTCGCCAGTTTGTGGACTGAGTTCGCGGACTGAAGCTCACGCACTTCTCCGGTTCTCTTGATCAAAAAAGTTCGCAAACTCTGGTTCAAGAAATAAGGACTTATACATATATGTGTTTCCACAACAATGCTTATATCCTCCATTGGTTATATTGTCTAAACTCTTATTTCAATCATTGAAACATTCTCAGAGGACGTTATATAGTTGTTATTCATAAACCATTTTTCGTCAGAGCAATTTTCAAAGTGATTGAAACTTAACATGACTTTCGTCATTAGGTAAAGATGAACTTGACTAAAGCGAAAGCTTTACCAGCACATATTTCGATAAATATATAGGCAAGGTAAACTCGGCTGGAAATACCAAATGTGTATAATCTTAGTCTATACAGGAAAACGAATTTTGTCTCAAGATAGGAGAAAAATCAAATTTTGAGTGATAGATAAGTTCAAGTCTCCATATACCTTTTAGTCGATGAAGATCCACCAGTTCCTTGAGTAGTCCTTCGTCTTGTATGATGATTCCCATGGAGTTCTTGAGCTCAACTACACTTTCTATCCTAGTCCGAGACCTTAGCTATAGTAGAATAGAAATCAAGACTTATAGTTTTGATCACTAACATTGACAAACATGCTTGAGATAGCAACGCATGCGAGTTCGACCGAGCTATGCTCTAACAATCTCCCCCTTTGTCAATTTTAGTGACAAAACGATCAATACATATGAAATACAAAAAAATATATAAATAAACTTTGTAGCTCCTATTCCACATATCTAATCTTCAACATTACTCGAAATCTTCGTCACTTCCAAGTACTCCAATGATCCCAAAGGTTGTAAGTTTAACATCATCGTTGTTGAAAATCCATAGCTATAACAACAAGAAAACAAGAGTTCTCAATCATTGTTATACAGTGTCAGTATCATTACACAGTGTCAAAGTCCAATTGCATCACAACTTTAACAATAATAGTATGGTGATATGTCACTCCCCCTTAATCAATACTCCATATCACATGGAAACCACTCCCCCCTTACATAATGATCCGAAAACCATATGTATTTATAGTGTTAACTACATATTAATTCTCCCCCTTTTTGTCAATAAAATTGGCAAAGGTACAAGAACGGGATCCTAATGAAATTTCCGTAAGAGACGCTTCATGACCAAAAGTAAGTATATATTATCTTATTTAGATGATGCAATCATAAAGACGAAGCTAAATGCATTCATCAAGGAGTCTATAAAGAAAAAAGATAACCCCTATAATATTCCACAGCCGCACTCCCCACGAAGATTTGGCAATTAAGCACAAGTTCAATTAAGAACTCTCCCCCATAATATGTAATTCCCGAAAGAACAACAAGAGCGACCTTAATTTCAAAAGAAAAGAAGAATTTTCTTTGGACATAACAAATCACATACAAGTATGAATTTGAATCCAAAAACATTAAATTAACCATAAGCGAACTCACAATTAATTTAACCAAATATGCTCAACCCAAGTAAACTTATGGAGACTTAAGAAACTCAATTAGATTAATCACAAGAGAACCCATAATTAATCTAATCGGAATACACAACTAAACTAATCACAAGAGTAATCAATTTAGTTGTTTATACTCACATAAGAGAACTTATGGAGTCATAACTAAATAACCAAACAAGATGATTAATTTAGTTCAATATGTTCGACATAAAGTACCTTACGGAACAACAACTGAGCAAATCATAACAATAATCAACTTTGGTTGTTTAGTGCTCAACATAAGACACATTACGGAGCCTCACAGTAATACACAAAATGTGGATCAGGGAAGATCAATTACTGCAGAATACACAAGGATTCATTCTATTGTCCATCACTATTTGCACAATGACATATAATAGGCATCATCCTTGAAAACAAAAGATTTTAACATATCTTCCATCAAAAATTGACATAATAGGCTTAACTTTTATATTTGTCAAAAGTCAATTCATTCCTTTAAGCATATCAACTCATGAACGACTTTACTTTTGACAAAGTATGGGACAATCAAGTTCACGGACGTAAACACACATATTCCATAACAATATTGCAATATATAAAATCATAAAGATTAATACTGCAAAGATTATCTTCCAAACAAGTTTAGAATTTAAATCAATAAATCGAAAAACATGAAGATAAAAATGTTGGACATAGCTATGTGTAATCACAATAATGTCTATTCCAAACTCTAGTTATTCTTTTAAACAAAGACAAGAAAAATAGAAGATTTACTAGGCAAACAAGATTTGAAGAGTACTAAACCCATTTAGCAACTAAGGATTGAACAAGGACCAGTTCATCAATTGCTTTCTTTAGTTCATTTTTTAGGAACTCAAGATTCCTTGTTGGAATTTCGAGTTGTTCACGAACGGCCTCAAAATTCCAAAGAAGATTTCCTACCACCTGTGATGACATCTGAACTGGTAGTTTGTTTTCATGATCAATAGCATGATGACAAGTTATAAAAACAGGATATTCATGGAACTCGATAGTCTCCTCAACCACATTTTTGTTGCTTCTCTCCATTGTGCTAAGATTTCAGTAGAATCTTTTTGACCTTATGGAATAATGTGTCAATTAATGACATATATAAAGAGATTCCATAAAACCTTAGGAAAATAGACGTCCATGTGTGTCTGATGAACGAGCACTAGTGGTTAAAACTTATGTGACCAAAGAGAAATGAAGAGGCAAAATAAAACTAGTGGAGGGATGGTTCAACAAGAAATTTCTCAAGAAAATGGTTAGGACAAACCTCGAGAAAGAAAGAAAATTCAAAAGATAACATACAACCTTGACAGCTTTCTCAAGATAACTTCTTGAGAACAAAGAGCATCCTTCTTAATCCAAAAGAAGGATGCTATAGGAAGCAGTCATGGTGTATTAAGATGAGCATTTTGCCCATCTCAAGGGGATTTAGAGACAAATCACACAATAAGGTTGAAGAAGTTTTATTAATAGAGGAACTAGGAGTACCTGAGTCAACTGCTTTCCATGTTTTATTAACACTCCATTTGAGTATGTTTATACATGTCTTAAGTTCTGAGACTCGATTATTAATGTGTAGAAAATCTGGGGCAGAATTCTTGGATTCACAGCCTTCTACAGAAGGAGACACGGAACTTGACCCATTTTTATTTCTCCTATGACTTTTTCTCCTTTCTGAGTTGTCAGTTACCCATTTGTTGTTCTTCCTTCTACCCTGGTATATATTTTTTGTTTCAAAGTCACAAGTAAGAAATGACTTGTCAAGGTAATTTTCTTGATTGTTGAAAGTTCCTTTTACTCTAACAATATGAGAAACATGCTTAATAACTTCTTTAGACACCCATACAAGAATGTTGTGAAGTTTTTCATTCCTTAAATAAAAATGACATTTTTGCTCAGAATGTCATTTATTTCCGCAGTAATAACAGTTAAAGGAATTATTCTTAGCTGTTCTCATGTGAGTAAATTTGGAAGGAGTAAAACCTTTGTCCTTAGGCACATTGCTGGCTACGAGCGTTTTTTCACATGAAGAGTTATCAGTAGCTTTAATGAAATTGATCTTACTAGTTTTTGTAGCATCTATTCCTTTATAGCCCAGACCACGTATATCACGATGTTCTTTTCATGCTCCAATCATAGAAGACAATATTGTAGATTTAGAATTGAATCTTCTCAGACTCTCTTTTAGTGAATTTACTTTATCAAGAGCAACTGCAAGGTCAGTCTCCGATGATTTTTCTTTGGCAAGAAAACTGAGTTCATTGTCATTAAAACATTTTTGTTGAGAGTCATATCTTGCTTCAACATCTGCAAGTCTTTCTTTCAACACAAAGAGATTTCATAGAAGATTGTCACATTCAGACCTTTTTGTGCGAACATCCTCTTCACGATCCTTAATGATAGATAGTAAGAGTTTATACCTACAATCATATCCTTTAAAGAGTTTTCTTGATTTTATGTTTTCTTCACAAAGAGGTGCCATATACTTACTCAGGAAAGTTTTTGACCTTTTTTATTTTAAAGCATGGTCAAACAACTTGATATATTGAGACATTTCCTCATCAATACTCTATCCTTCTTCTGAATCACTGTCATCTGAAAGATCATCCAACTTCTCATCAAGAGATTTTTCCCAGTCGAATGCAGGTTCAGTCAAGGGACAAACAATATAGTTTTTCTCGGAAGCTTCAGGACTTTGTGTCTCACCTGAGTAGTTTTGTACTGATGTTGCGTTATCAGAGATAGTACTCTTGTCCATAGAGTCAGATCGCTACAAACACAGACTGATAAGGTCTTTAAACGTGCTTGACTGCTATGATACCAATTGAAAAAGCGGGGGTCTAACAACCACACCCAATATTTCAATGAGCAATCAGTATGTACAAACTCCAATATATTTTCTAGAGAATCAACTAAACGGTTAGATTCAATCAATAGAAAAGTATATTAAAGAGTTTATATCTCTATCTCTCGATTTAAATATTACTCAAGCAAACTTCCAGTCTCAATTTAAATACAAGAGAGATAAACTTGGATGGTACCAAAGATCAATATCCAAGTGCCAATCAATTTAAATCAACAACCAACAGGTCAGATATTCTAATTGATTGAACAACGCACAACCTGTATTATTTCAATTATAAAGATAAACAATATAATGCGAAAAATGAAATAACATAGACACCAGAATTTTGTTAATGACGAAACCGAAAATGCAGAAAAACCCCGGGACCTAGTCCAGATAAACATACACTGTATTAAGACGCTATAGACACTAGCCTACTCTAAAAATAACTTCGGTCTGGACTGTAGTTGAACCCCAATAAATCTCACACTGATCCAAGGTACAGTTATGCTCCTACGCCTCTGATCCCAGCAGGATACTACGTACTTGATTCCCTTAGCTAATCTCACCCACAACTAAGAGTTGCTACGACACAAAGTCGAAGACTTTAATAAGCAAATCTATATCACACATAAAAGTCTATGGTAATAGATAAATCCTTCTCCCAAGAATGTACCTATGAGTTTTGTTCCGTCTTTTAATAAATCAAGGTGAACAAGAACCAATTGATAAACAAGACTTATATTCCCGAAAAATAGCTTAGTATTATCAATCAACTCAAAATAGTCTTAATCGACGCAGCGAAAAAAAAGATATTGTGGAATCACAAACGATGAGACAAAGATGTTTGTGATCACTTTTATATCTTGCCTATCGGGGATAGAAATCTCAAGCCAATTATTATAATTATACTCGTACGATAGAAACAGTAAGATTAGATCACACAACTATAATAAAAGTAGTATCAGTCTGGCTTCACAATCCCAATGAAGTCTTTAAGTCGTTAACCTGGTTTAGAAGAAGAAACCAAAGGTTAAAGGAAAATCGACTCTATCTATGTAACTAGTATCACACATAAAGAGTGGGGATTATGTTTCCTAGTTGCTAGAGTTCTCCCTTATATAGTCTATCAAATCATGGTTTGCAATCAATGTTAGATTAGTAACAAAGCGTTCAATATTCACCGTTAGATGAAAACCTGATTAGATTCAAGATAATATTTATCAAACATTAGATCGAAAACATAGCTTGTTATGCACACATGAAATGCACGTTTGTAGGCTTGTGAAAACCTTACCCAAACTTGTACATTAGTTGGTTCAACAATAGTTAACCAAATGGTTAGCCATATGATAACTTTCATATCAACCATATTCTTCTTCACCATAACTAGTTCAAATGACTCAAATGAACTAGTTAGAGAGTTTTTCAATTGCAAGGAAATCTCATGTACTACACAAGACACGATTGAAGCAAAAGCGATTTAATTCACTTGAATCGGTTCATGAACTATATAGCCACGGTTTGCAATAGCATTCCTTAGTTTATAAAGATAAGTTCACAAACATCGTTTTTAGACATAACCTACTCAAGTTCGCAGACTGGGTTAGCGGACTTAAGTTCCCGGATGGAGTTCACAAACTCCAGCATAAATTCTCGGGTTTGAGAACTTCTCCAGTTCATGAATTGGGTTTGTGGACTGAGTTCACGGACTGAAGTTCACGCACTTCTCCGGTTCTCTTGATCAACAAAGTTCACAAACTTTGGTTCAAGGAATAAAGACTTATACATATACTCCCTCTGTCTTTTTTTATTTGTCCTAATTTCTACTTTGGTCTGTCTCTTTTTATCTGTCTGCTCTGTTTATAGACATACTTTTCCCTTAAACTATCAAATATACCCTTTATTTTTTATAGTTATAAAATCATTTTTTATATAAACTTAATTCCAAATCATAAATATTATCACCATATATAATGAAAACATCCATTCAATATTTTTTTGTATTAATTGCCATTCCTTTTTTAAATAAAAACATTTATGGGTAGTTACAAAATTCCTAAAACTTTTGTTTATTATTACATTACCTTTTTAGCTACCTTTGGTAATAACTTAACATTAAATAGTCTGGTCAAGGGTTAGTCATGACTTTTTGTAGGATTTCCTTATTATTTTAACAAAGTCAATTAGGACTGTTATTTTGAGATGGAGGGAGTATGTGTTTCCACAAAAATGCTTATATCCTCCATTGGTTATATTGTCTAAACTCTTATTTCAATCATTGAAACATTCTCAGAGGACGTTATATAGTTGTTATTCACAAACCATTTTTCGTCAGAGCAATTTTCAAAGTGATTGAAACTAGGGCTGTCAATGGGTACCCATTACCCGAAACCGAAACCGGGTGTTATAGGTCTGGGTCCTAATATTAGACCCATTAGTGTTTTTACTACCCGAAGGGTAGACCCAATTAAGAACCGATTACTAACGGGTCCTAACCGGATATACCCGGTGGGTACCAGTGGGTATCGGGTACCCGACCTAATTGTAATATTATGTCTTTCAATGACTATTTAGCTTCTCAACACTCGACATGGTCTTCTATGATATTTGATCATCTTACCTAGGTCTCAAGTTTTAGCCGTAACTCACTCATTATAATATTTTCACCATAGGCTCTATCTCAGACAAATTAAATATGTGTACATATGCAAGATATATATCAATCTCAGTGATCTTTATTTTTAAATCTCACTTTTTGATGTTGTAAGATTAACTAATGATCAAGCAAATAACTCGTAAAACCACCAGTATTATCTTTCTTAAACGTTAAAAAATGTGAAGGAGCAAAATCAATTAGAGAATTGGAATATAAGTGGATCTCGTCTTGATATTTTGTTTAGGCTTTTCATATTTTTAACTCGGGTATCAGACGATTAAATCTTATTCTTATTTCCATGTTCAATAAAGCTAAATTATATAATATTACTTCTTTGTTATTTCTAATAAGAGACTTGGTTTCAAACTTTAAATCTTGTTCTTTCATTCAGAGAATTTTTTGTTTATCGAACTTATATTCTGTCTACGATGGTTCATATCAAAGATTTTGCTTGATTTTCTTAGTTATGAAATTGAGATTGAATTACCCGGAACCAGTGGGTATATAGATGTTTGACGGGTCCGGTTTTGGGTCCAACAATTTTGGAATCGGACCCGGAACCGTTAGGAACCGGTAAAAATAATAGGGTCTGGGTCCGGGTAGTATGGTACCCGGGAGGAACCGGACCCATTGACAGCCCTAATTGAAATTAATATGACTTTCGTCACTAGGTAAAGATGAACTTGGCTAAAGAGAAAGCTTTACCAACACATATTTCGAGAAATAGATAGGCGAGGTAAATTCGGCTTGAAATACCAAATATGTATAATCTTAGTCTATACAACAAAACGACTTTTGTCTCAAGATAGGAGATAAATAGACTTTTGAGTGATAGATAAGTTCAAGTCTCCACATACCTTTTAGTCGATGAAGATCCACCAGTTCCTTGAGTAGTCCTTCGTCTTGTATGATGATTCCCATGGAGTTCTTGAGCTCAACTACACTTTTTATCCTAGTCCGAGACCTTAGCTATAGTAGACTAGAAAGTGGGAATTATATAAATACCCTCCTTTTTGATGGGCTTCAAAATTACCCTTATGTAGCAACAAATATACCCCTCCCCATCTATAAGCCCATCAGGGATCCACTAACGTATTTTCTTCTTCCATATCTACCTTTCCAATATTGTACTAGATTAGAATCGTTAGATCTTATATTATTGCTACTTCACTTCCGAAATCGAAAATGGTTAAAACCACACCGTCATCATCTTCGCCGCAACCACTACAACCACCACCCCATATATCACCGCCATCTCCACCACCATATCTCCAACACCACCATCACCACAGAATCCACCACCTCATATAATTCCAGAGAATCCACAACCTGCACCACCACCACAACCTCCTAAATGGGTTATAGATCGATTTAGACTTATTCAACTACAAAAATTCAATATGGTGAGTAATCAGAGAGGACCTAATTTTCAAATCCTAATCTTGGTCATAAGATCATTAAATTTGTTCCGATTTCAGTTGATTTCAACTTAAAGAACCTTAAATCGATGATAATGGTGTGTATAAATGGGGAAGAGACGATGAAAATCTTCATCAATAAGTGGATCTAAAGATACAATCATCATAAACAAATCAAAAGATAAGTTTGATCTATTACTGTCAAAATTTGATCTTGATTTTATATTTGGTATCGATTTAACATGATTTCTTTGTTTATTTCGATTTTAATGGAGCTCTTGATTGTGATTCATCTCCGAAACAAGCAAATTATTCCATGTTCTTATGATTAGAGGCGATGGTGTAGTTGGTGGTCGGGTTTGTGACACTGGTGGTGGTGCATGTTGTTGTTATGGTGGTGGTGGTGGCAGATGTTTGTTGCAGTGGAGTGGAATCAATGGGTGGTGGTAGCTCTTGTTGTACTAGTGATGTTGGTGGTAGCAGCATTTGGTATTGGTGTTGTTGCTGTTGTGGAGGTGGAGGTGGTGATGGTGGAGTTTAAGACATATATTTGGTTTGTTTATTTTATTTCAACTGAATTCATTTAGCTACCTGGTTTCGATCCATTTTTTGGTTGTTTAAGCCCAAAGCCTCTTTAACTCGTTGACATTTTTAGGCAATTGCTGACAAAGAAAGAAAGGAAGGCAGAGAACAAAAAGGAAAGCAGAAAGAAAGGAAAGAAAAGAGAAAATTATTGAATCAACAAGGAAAGCAGTTGAAGTTTACAATTCCATTATGTATTTTCTTTTGAGAATATGAAAAATCATAAGTTCAAAGAGTTCAGAGAACATCTCAAATCTTCCAGCAGGTATATTAATTTTTATACTTGAATGTGTGTAGATTTGGTGTGACAATGTCATTAAGTAGCAACAAATATACCCCTCCCCATCTATAAGCCCATCAGGGGTCCACTAACGTATTTTCTTCTTCCATATCTACCCTTCCAATATTATACTAGATTAGAATCGTTAGATCTTATATCATCGCTGCTTCACTTCCGAAATCGAAAATGGTTAAAACCACACCGTCATCATCTTTGCCACAACCACTACAACCACCACCCTATCTATCACCGCCATCTCCACCACCATATCTCCAACACCACCATCACCACAGAATCCACCACCTCATATAATTCCAGAGAATCCACAACCTGCACCGCCACCACCACCTCCTAAATGGGTTATAGATCGATTTAGACTTATTTACAAAAATTCAATATGGTGAGTAATCGGAGAGGACCTAATTTTCAAATCCTAATCTTGGTCATAAGATCATTAAATTTGTTCCGATTTCAGTTGATTTCCGCTTAAAGAACCTTAAATCAATGATAATGGTGTGTATAAATGGGGAAGAGATGATGAAAATCTTCATCAGTAAGTGGATCTGAAGATACAATCATCATAAACAAATCAAAAGATAAGTTTGATCTATTATTGTCAAAATTTGATCTTGATTTTATATTTGGTATTGATTTAACATGATTTCTGAGTTTATTTCGATTTTAATGGAGCTCTTGATTGTGATTCATCTCTGAAACAAGCAAATTATTCCATGTTCTTGTGATTAGAGGCGATGGTGTAGTTGGTAGTAGGGTTTGTGACACTAGTGGTGGTGACTGTTGTTGTTATGTTGGTGGTGGTAGATGTTTGTTGCATTGGAGTGGAATCAATGGGTGGTGGTAGCTCTTGTTGTACTAGTGATGTTGGTGGTAGCAGCATTTGGTATTGGTGTTGTTGTTGTTGTGGAGGTGGAGGTAGTGATGGTGGAGTTTAAGACATATATTTGGTTTGTTTATTTTATTTCAATTGAATTCATTTAGCTACCTAGTTTCGATCCATTTTTTGGTTGTTTAAGCCCGAAGCCTCTTTAACTCGTTGACATTTTTAGGCAATTGCTGACAAAGAAAGAAAGGAAGGCAGAGAACAAAAAGGAAAGCAGAAAGAAAGGAAAGCAAAGAGAAAATTGTTGAATCAACAAGGAAAGCAGTTGAAGTTTACAATTCCATTATGTATTCTCTTTTGAGAATATGAAAAATCATAAGTTCAAAGAGTTCAGAGAACATCTCAAATCTTCCAGCAGGTATATTAATTTGTATACTTGGATGTGTGTAGATTTGGTGTGATAATGTCATTCAGTGTCTAATGTATGATGTAATTTTGTGCAGATTCTTTGTTGGATCGAATAAAGTTATGAAAATTTTGTTGGGTCGATCTGTTTCCGGTGAAATTAGACCTGGTCTTTATAAAGTTTTTAAGGTATTGATAAAGATAAATATTATACCTCGAATATGTGCTAGGCTTTTTAAAATTGAATATGCTATTTGTTGAGGTAAACCAACTAAATAATGAAGACCTAATTTATAGTGTCTGGGTAACATTTTGTAACATAATTCTTGTTTTTTATGGTCATAATTGGTTTGGGATTTCGCTTGTTTGCAGCTTGGATCAACTTCGTTTCGTGTTTAATTACCCACAAATTGACTTATTTGATTGAACGGAGTTAGTCAACTAGGCTACGCTAATAGTATCAAATATGATTGTATATAACTAGTATCTCATAGGACTGTTAGTTAGAGTTGATAGTCGAAACCTCAGATTTTTTAACTTGATCATTCAGTTGCGCGTTTGAATTCGTTAAACTTGCATTTCTCATTCCATTTTTTGATGACATATAAAGTAAACTTATTTCTGGTATCATTTATTTGTGAGCATCTGTTACTATGGTGACATATTACTGATTGTAATTATGTTTCAGCATATTACTGCCCAAGGCACAACCTTGGTCAAGCAAGCAATACAATTTCAGCATCTGAATCTATAGTACATGTGAAATCTTTACGAAGTTAATATACTTTCGATTTTCGGAAATTGGTTTAATGGGTACCGTTTAGTTGGTTTTGACATCTACTTTTGCGACCGTTTAGTTAGTTTTGACATATCCTTTTGCGGCACTAGTAGTATAGTACTATTGCATCTATGTCATGCAATAGTGTACCGGAGTTAAAAGCCTCTTGGTAGTTTAAGTTGATAGGAGTCTAATTGTTAGTGACTAATGTAAATGTTTCATTTCTGACCTGTTTTCGTCGTCTTTGTATATGCTAATAATTCTGGATGGAGTTTTACGTTGGTGTTCCCTCATGTCGCGCCACCATACTGTCCTTCCCCATGCGACTACCAAATTGAAGCCAGGCGCCCATCAACAGTTGCCCTTCAATCCCATGAGAAAATCCTGGCCGTCTAAAAGTCCCCTCACGACCTTAGACCCGAAACCATAGCTTGGTCGCGCACCTAGTCCAGGCTAGTCATGCCATGCGTCCATGGCAAACCCTTGGCTCCTCACGCCAAGTCTAAACACACCCTCGTCGTTCCACCCTATTGGACCTCACTACACGGCTATCAAAACAAAGGCATGCAACGATCAATGGTTGACCCTCCTCTCAAGATGCAACATCTCGACCGTCGAAGGTCACCTGGCTAGCAAGTTCCCCAAGCTCGACTTGCCAAGCCACAACAACATTTTACATGTTTTCCAAAAACATTCAAGACATCAACACAAACAGGGGGATTCTCTTTTGGTATTGGTTTGGTGGTCTACAGCGTGCGGCGTACACTACGCCCCTCATAAGGAAGTGTCATAAGGATGAGGCGCCTAGTAAATATGGGAGTTATGTGGGAAACGTTCATGGGACATAAAGCCGTGAGTTAACAAACTTTATGGACATCAATTCCATAACGTTAACAGTTTCATGAAAATAAATTTCATGCGTTAGCCACTTTATGAGACATCAAATACATGCATACGGTTACCACCTCCTCCCATTTACTCCTCACTCCTTAATGAGACCAGAGTACGTTTCTACTACAACTTGTATAAATAGGTCTCACCTATTTCCATTCCACAACAAGTTCATTCGGACAAGAGAACACTCGGAATACTTACCTTCTAGCTCCCCTCATGAGCTCTCGTACTTTTCTGAAAACAAGTTGTAGAAACCCAATTTCTCTTCCAGAATAAACTATTCTGGTCTCACACTCTCCTTGATTCCCTCCCCAAAACCAACTCATTCTCCTCCTCTTTGTGACCGAAGAAAGTCTGGAATGGCCATTTCTTGGTTTAGGCCGGACTTGTACAGATTGATCTCTCGAACCTAAAAGTGCTCAACGTGCATCATATTTTTTTAGGGTTTAAACCAGTTTCTCACTCACCTACCGAATTTACCAAAATCGGCAGAAGCTATTTTCACCCATAAACAGTTTGCCTACACTTACCCTTGAAGCTATAATAGTGAGTCCACTCCTGTTTACTTATATACTAATAATTACATTAGATGAACCTATGGTGTAATGGTATCACAACTGACTCTAGTCAGAAGATGCGTGTTCGATTCACGTTAGGTTCACTACTTTTAGTATATTAATTTTCGGGATCTACTTTGGTTGTTGACAATGGAAAAATGGAATCAACAACCAATATTTGTATATCAACAATAGAAATTGACCTTAGTTTTAGGGAGTCAACAACCAATGTTTGTGTATCAACAATGGAAAAATGGAATCAACAACCAAATTTGTGTATCAACAATAGAAATTGATCTTAGTGTAAGGAGTCAACAACCAATATTTGTGTATCAACAATAGAAATTAACCTTAGTTTAGGGAGTCAACAACCAATGTTTGTGTATCAACAATGGAAAAATGGAATCAACAACCAATATTTATGCATCAACAATAGAAATTGATCTTAGTGTAAGGAGTCAACAACAAATATTTGTGTATCAACAATAGAAATTGATCTTAGTTTAGGGATTCAACAACCAATGTTTGTGTATCAACAATGGAAAGATGGAATCAACAATCAATATTTGTGTATCAACAATAGAAATCGACCTTTGTTTAGGAAGTCAACAACCAATGTTTGTGTATCAACAATAGAAAAATGGAATCAACAACCAAATTTGACAAATATTTTTTAACTTTTGATTTTTTGGATCAACTTCAGTTGTTGACACCTAATATTGACGGCGACAGCGGTGGCGGTGGTGGTGGCGGCGGAGGCATCAGTGTATAGCGGTGGTGGTGTGTGGAGGCGGCGACGGTGGTGGTTGTATTTAGTAAGTGGTGGTGGTGGTGGTGGAGTGGTGGTGGTGGCGGATTGGTGGTGGTGGTATAGTGGTGGTGGCGGCGGCGGTGTTATTGGTGGTGGTGAAATGAAATAATAGAAAAATATATTTTTTAATGGATACGATTTTTAAATGGAAAATAATATTGTAAGTGAGGGTATTAAGGTAATCTATTTTTTAATGGATAAGGTATTTCAATGATAGGGGTATTTATATTATTGTATAAGGGTATATTTATTGGGTGTCAAAACTAAGGGTATTTAATTAATTTACCCGACTAGAAGTCAAGACTTATAGTTTTGATCACTAACATTGACAAACATGCTTGAGATAGCAATGCATGCGAGTACGACCGAGCAATGCTCTAACATGTACGAATAAGTAAATCTACAAAGAAGCCATGCACATTATGCAAGCACATCGAAAAGTAAAAGATAGATTAAAGTTACCACACAGCTACATGTCAAACAAATTTAAACTCGAGAACCAGCTTCACAAATCAAGTCAATCACTTTGTCAGGGAGGATGCAACAATATCATAGCATTAACTATAACAAATTAGTATATAAATTTAGCGTAACTCAAGCACGCTTCATGTGCTAGTGACTTTACGGATACAAATAAAATGCATGCAATCGTGTATGACATAATATCATTAGACTACTACATCAACCTAACCCACACACTTTCAGTTTTTTACCTACCAAAAGTAATAGGTTCAAATATCATTTGTATAAGTTAACACCGAATCATAGATAAGAGAAAGCAAAAAAGAATAATACCAAGATTGCTGAAGTTTCTTTATGGGTTTCCTACAAACACTAATACTTGATACCGAGTCTCCGGAAATGGGCGTACTTTAGCCTCAAATGTAACAGAATTCTTGGACTTCGATAATATCCAAGAGTTTCCTTTCATTATGTGTTTGACCTCAGATCGCTTAATGTCATTTTCGTATCTTGCTTAAGTAATATACTAAATATGGAAAAGAAACATCATTACATAGTTCAGATCTTACCTGCAACAACCCATTAAAAAATAGGAATTCAAATGACGAAGAATGGATGGAGTTATTGTTGTGAACTGTGGTCTCAAATCCGGACAAAGCAAAAAAGAAAGAGTTCAGAACTGAGGGAGATATGTATCTTTTTTCCACTGATGTAATCAAAAATCCCCTGTAAGCTTTCTGATTAAATATCCATCTTGGTAAAGGTCCAATATAAATGACACTTCACATGACGAAAGAAGAAGCCTACAAAAATAATTCTACAGTCATGAATTCCACATATTTACAGATGTTAAAACAACATCGAATCATGTACAAAAAACTAAGTACTATTGAGTTTACAACTACAATCTAGTTCCTTTCTCATTCAAGTTCACCAGAAGACACAAAATTACAAACTAAAACATCAATAAATCCCATATTACGCATTGAGTTTTAGTAATAATCAACTGAGTCCCAGAAGTAGCAAGAAACATAGTGTTAACCTTCAAGTAAGGCATACAAAAGTCAGGCAAGTCAATTATAGAAACAACAACAACAACAAAGAGAACCCTTGGTGGTTAAAACAGATAGATACCTTTCGCAAGAGCAGGAATGATATTCGACAACCCTTGATGAAATTTTAACCTGCCAATATCATTTAAAATATATTATTTAAACAGTTGCAAACACGAAACTCAACTAATTTAGAAACGACAAATATTGGTTTCCGCGGGTGTTATGTTGATATATTTTATAATAATCATTGGAATATGACCCTTATCATCTAAACTACAATACCCATATTTTGAAAGTTGAAAATCAAATTTAAAAGATTAAAGAAAACACATAAAGATAATAGGTGATAGGAATTCAAATTACGAAGAAGTGATGGATGGAGTTGTTGTTGACTGTAGTTTCAAATCGGGACAAAGGAAAAAGAGAGAACTGACAACTTAATTGATGAGAAAAACCCTAGATATTTTGTTAGCTTAAAAAATTAAACTATAACATGCTCTAATTTCATAATAAACACCACCAACCAAGATATCATATTGAAGAAATACCGATAAAATATTGATAACAACTGATAATATGTAGAAATTGAACAATTTTATTAATTAATGTAGAGAAGATGAGAAACACACCAGCAATTTTCAATTGACTGAGAAGGCACTGAAATTTGTTGTTGATCCCAACATTGGACATGATTTCTAGATGTTGGAGGGTTGTTGTGCCCAAAAAAAACCTAGAAGTGGAGTTTTGATCGAATTGAAACCATTGATTTTCGAAACAGCAAAATCCGGCTAAATTAAAAAAATATATATATTCAATGAACAAATTAAGATTTTGAGAGACCAAATTTCTTCTTAGGAATAGAAAAATAATAGGGTTACCTGAAACATCAGCTTCTCTTTAGATTTGTTTCAATGGAATTCCTCACATAAAGTTTATTATCACTTCTCTTTAACAGAATCAGGATCACCAGGGGGAAAATCTCTCAAGTTGCGTACCCAACCTTTAAGACCTAATTCTTTAGCATTATCAGTTTCCGCTTTCATAACTTGATAAATCTCAAACCGAAACTTCACAAAAATATTAAACATACTCTTAACTGCATTCAAACCAGAAAACCCATACATCAATTAAAAAAAAAATTGAACGAAATTTCATCTATGTTAGTGTATGAACGAAATTTCATCTATGTCTGTTTAGGATTCCATGATATTCTAATGTAATGTAAGACCGTAATTGTAAACACATAATTAAATTCATACCTCATATTGGTTATAGAAAGGACGATAAATTCACAAAACTATGGATGAAATCAATATCTCCAATGACCAAGCGAAAATAACTTAATTCATAAAACTAAACCGTGTAGCAATATTTACAAAGTTATATAAATTGATAAGATGAAACAATCAAAACAAAATTAAACAAAAGAAATTGAGATTGATATGAACCCTTGCTGTGAATAAATGAAACAATCAACACCAAACAAAAATATGACGGATTTCTTCAGGGTTCGTACCGAGAGCTAAGAGAGAACAAACTGGATTAATTAGGGAAATAACCGATTTTGAGATACAATACAACTTTTTAGAAACAATAAGAATTGATCGCAGTTTCCTAGACGGAAAAGGAATTCCCCATGACCTAGCTTATCATTCCTGATCATCCAAGTCAAACCCAATCAGGACGATAAGGACCGCGAGATGACCTTCTCCAGTAAATCTTATCCACTGATTGACTCTTTGATCAAGGAGAAAAAGATCACTTTTTTTTATAACAATGATTCTCGAGAATAATGAGTTCGGGTGATGTAATTTGTTATAGACTAGATAGTTTAATGTTTTGGTTACATCTGGTTACTAAATTGGGGGAGATGGACAAATATCATTTCAAATTATCGAAAAAATATCTTTGTAAACTATAAAATATATCAAATAACATTGTTTTATTCTTTTGGGAAAGACTATGTGAAAATTAATTCTGATATAATTCCATGGCTGGCTTGAGGATACAACTCGCACAGGAGGAGGCATTATTTGGGAGAATGTCAAAGTTTCAAAACATAAAGGAATTATACATATGAGGACATTTTTGGACTGAAGAATATAAATATCTATCAGTTTTCCTTTACTTTTGTAATTATAAGAAGTGTATATTCGGGAATTAATTAATATTATATATAATATATAAATGTCGACAAATGAATAACCAAATAAAAATTCATACCCGTGTGGTTACGGCATGGGTTAATCCCTAGTAAACATATATAGAATACTAAGAGTTCAGCTGGGTGAATCCCTAGCACATATATACTTATAGATATGTCTCTAATGTAGGTTCAGAGGCGATTTTAAAAGTTTTTCCCTTGTCAAAAACCCACCATCAACATTAAGTTCCATGCTTAGCATGAAACAGTAATATTTCGTGGTAAATGATTTTTGAAATTTAAGACTCATTTGAAGAGAAGTTACTTAGCTTCATCTCCTTCGGAAAATGTCATTAGTGCATACTTGGGATTTAGGATTAGACTCTCTTGTGAGGAAGCAATAAACTCCAGCGCTAAGCACTAGTGATGACGTCAGTGAGGCATCAATAGACTTGTGATGGACATCCACAGATGAAGCGTGAATTTGTAGCAAGACCGAAAATAACGGAAGCCATCATGAGTAGTTGATGACAGACTGGAGCTCCGGATGAGGCTGGCAGTATAATCCAACATTTTTTTTGAGGTAGATTTGAGTCCGTAAAATCTTAAAGTATAGAAGATCCGTCGGCTTTGTCTCGTGTAACTGAGTAACAAGGATGGCAGCAACAACATCATCGGAAGTTGAGACAATAATGGTCACATCAACGAGGAAATGGTGACATAAGGTTTGTGGCATCTTCTAATGTTGTGACAATATTTGAGGAGATGATGTGGAGTCTAAAGCGATGGTATCTCTGAGGATGACTTTATTAAATCCAATATGGAACGTTTGTACGTCATTCACTCCATGATCCTTAGAGTCTTCTTACGATGTTGATTTCTGACTTTTAACCCCAAATTTTGAAGCTATCATATGCAAAAAGAATCACCTGATTTGGAGTTTGTATGGTCAATCAACCTTGCGTGCACATTTGTAATTTGTAATCCCATGTATTTTTTTAGACTCCATTGACTTTATCATATGAGCCATATCTCTCAGCCCGTGTATCCGATGTACGCACCCTTTCAGTATGTTATAGCAGAGACATAAATGAATACTTCTTTTTAAGAACGTGTTTCCCCGTTCCTCATTGATTATTGTCGATTTCATAGTTTTTTTAAACACATATGTGATAGTTAAGTAACAACTACAAATAGAAAAGATTGTGATGATAGGTGAAAGGATGAAGGTTTAATGAAGGTGAAGGCTTCGTGGAGGTGAAGGATTCATAGATCCCTAAAATAATGTGACACTCTAAGAAATAAATGAGGATCTAAGGGGAGATTAGGATTTCACGACAAGCGATCCTTTGTATGACTTCATGGATGGCAACCTCGTGACAGGATTCATGGTTGACCACCTCATAACAAAAGGTGAATGCCTCATGGTTTGGAGTTTCTTACAAATCTTAGAAAACTTCTAGGCCGGGAATGGTGTTGATTTGCATAGCCATGTTTTTGGTGAAGACTGCTGAAGAAGTAAGATGAATTATTGATAATATAAGAGGACCACTAGTATGGATCAAGCCGAGAGGACGAAAGCAAGGTATGAGATTTTTGAACTTGTTACTGAATTCTTGACAACAACATGTAAGCCCATATTCCAGAGGTTGAGAGGAAAATCCTGAACATCAAATGGTCATATCTTCGTTCAGTATTCACTGCGTACTGGAGATGGTTATAGATGCATCGTTATCAGTGATAAACGAGATGAATATCATAACTATAGTACTTTATGCCATAGCTTGCTTTAAGAATGACAAGAGTTGATTTTATTTTTTTGGTAAATCCAAATTGTATTAATAGATAACAAATTTACAAGTAGAAGTAGCGATAGCTGTAAGAAAAGAGGATGAAACCCAAAAAACTTACAAGCTACTTAAAACGGTAATACGATACATTTGGATATTCGATATTATTTAGAAAAGTAGGTCTTCCCTCATAGTTAATTCCTTCACCATTAGGAAGATGACACCCTTTTTTAGCCATTTTGTCCGCCGCAAAATTAACCTCCCTAACATTGTGTTCAAAACGAATAGACACATATCTTCTTTGAATAATTCTCCATCTCTGCCTAGCAAACCAAGGTAGAGAATCATTTGAAAAAGCTTGAATTGCCGCATGAAAATCAAAGCGAACACAAATTTTGTGCATATTCCACTTAAGATCCCATTCCAGGCCCATAAACTTCCGCCAGAAAGTTGGAAGAAATTCTCAATCCAAAAATGATCGCACCCAACACTACAAGAAAACTTGGCTTTAACGACTATTTTTTTACCAACTACAGTTGGTGGAATTCTTCAGCAACAATTGTTTGTAACTAAAAAAAACTCTGGTGGGCGGAAATGTCTAACCACCAGTTTTCCAGCAATGATAATGGGTGGAAGGCTTTAGCATGAACAATCTAACAACCAAAACATCGTATTTGTTGTTCTTAGCCTCCAACCATCATGTTTGGGAAACCAAAATGTACCCTAGAAGGTACATATCTTTTGCCACTCACCGTACCCACAAAACAACATGTTGGTAGACACCTCAACCAACCATCAAATTATTGGCGTTGTTAGTAGCTTTCAGCCACGAGAGGTTGACAACTGCAAAGAAACTAGAAGGAAAATACTTCAAGACACCATGTGTACCCACCAAGTCAATATTTTGTTAGACACTTGTACCAAAACATTAGTTTGTTGGTGTGGTTAGTAGCTTTCAGCCACCAGGATATGATAACTACCAAGTTTCATGGTTTATTAATTAAGTACGCAAAGATATTAGAGTTTGAAACGTTTCTTATTTTGAAACAATTAAAATTTGTCTTGCCGAGTTTATCGCTAGAGCATCATATCATTTGAAAAGTTTTTTTTCTTCTGAAACAAAATTTTTCTTGGCGAGTTTATCGCTAGAGCATCTAGATGATATAAATGCATCATTTTACTTTTTGAAAGAAAAAAATAAAATTACATCAATATGAGTATGATTCCATTAACAAAAGTGGATTCTATTATGAAATTATGTATACTGAGTTACTTATAACTGAATCCAAAATGCCAGACGAATAATAATTTTGAACTAATGGGTAGTCGGATGACCAAGATGCATGACTATACTAACAAAACAAGATTAAACCAGATACAGAGAAATGAAGGCTTCAAATCCACCTCATAATTGTATATAAATACCAAGGTGTATAAACCTTTTTTTTTTAATCAAGAAGTTGTAGCTTCCTCAAAGATGTGATATAATCACGTGTCATATTGATGACTCAACCTCAGGAAAGTATGTCACTCCTTAGCATGCATTAGCTACCTGCTTAAGGCATAGATAATCATATGCTTCATTACATAACAAATAATTATTCTAACTATCATGGATGCTTGACATACAAGGTGAAAATGTTAAGCATTAAGATCGACCAAAGTTTATAGTTAAAAAAATTAATGTAAGTTCCAAAGTATCCTTGAGATGTAGTGAGAGTAAGATCTGAAAAACTATAAAGTTTATAGTTAAACTAACTTACAACAAGAGATACATACATATATTATAACATGATATGATTTGTAACTAAAAATATAAATTTGAAACTTAATTTACAATAATGTGAAAATAGGCTTGATCCCTCCTCTATAAGATAAGCCCGTACATAGGTTCTGAGCTAGCCGCCGAGGTCATGAATAATATGAAAACAACATATTTGTTTGCATCTAACTCGGCGTATGGATCTGAGTCAACCCTAACTCGACGCGAGTCAGATGTCAAACCGTTTATTTATTTATTTTGAGTCAGATCTGATTAAAAACCCGACCCCTGACTCATGGTACCAAGACACTGACTCTTATATTTTGATTTTTGTTAGAGGGAGAGTAAAAAAGGATCCGAGGAGTATGTGCAGATAAAGATATTTTGGTCCGAATAAAAAACATATAACGACAAGGTCTTAATCAAAAAGTCGATTACGATTTTCGTTCTTCTCGAATCCGTTTTGCTTTCCCTCTTACAAAAATCTATATTTTTTATTCTAATAAGTTGGATCTCATTTAAAAAACAAACATAATGAGCCAAATTCAGATGAGTCAGGTGTATTCAGTCGCATCTAATTAAATCAGATCCACATTAGACAATTCAGAAAGAAAAACAAACATAGTGTTAGTCTATGCTCCTCGGTCCTCACTCACTAAAACAACCATCCATCCGTCCATCTACCACCCATTATGTATTATCCAACGATAAGAATAATAGAAACAAAAAGCTTGTCATACGGATCGGTGACCTGTCCCATGAAATCTGAAAATTCATTCCCAGGGTACACGTACACCACACACTAAACCTTATACTTATCCTTTTCCTTTGTTTCATTTTACTCCAAGTCTTCTTTCTTCATTTTCTCGTCTTCGTTCTCCTTATTCGAGTTTGTCCCTTTCTCTGCGACCAAGAAAACTAATAATAGAAGCAAAAATATAAATATCATCATTTGATTTTCGTTTTCATCAAGATTATCTTTACTATTTTTAGGAATTTTTATTTTTTCTAAAGAAGAAGATACAGATTCAAGATGGATTGGGGTTCAGTAACAGCGGAAGATCTGATGGATGCATTAAGAGAAGTAGATTGGTCATCGCCACCACGTCCTCTCACTAAATTCTTCTCTATATTCACACTTCCTAGATCTTATACCAAATGGAATTCGCCCATCAAATGCAATCTATACTAGTAAGAGTTGTAATTCGCCTTTTTTCATCATATTAAAACCCTAATTTTATTTGCAGATTTACTAATTCCCATTTGAATTCTTAATATCTGTTGCAGCTACAGGACTAATTACTTCCTCAAGATCATCTTTATTCTTAGTTAGCTCCTAATTTATCCGCTCTCTTTTCAATTTTATTTTATTTATCGTTTTTTTTTTTTTTTTTTTTGCTTAAAATTGAATTAGGGTTTTCATGAATCTTTTCTTTAAAGTAGGGATGGGATTTCTTAGGAGACCTCTTGCTATTGTTGCTACTCTCACAATCTGATTTAGGGTTTGATATACTTCTTTGGAATTTATTTAAGGGGCTTATAATTAAAGAAATTGCTGACAAGAATATGGCTGAATCTATTTTATGTCATAAATCTAATCTTCAATCTAATATTCTCTATGAAGCCTCTTTTCAGTCGATTATTTTTTCTGTTAATTTTTGATTTTTTGGATGTTGGTATTGATTTTGATAATAAAAAAGTATTGAAGTGATGATTGTTGTGTAGTTCATCAGAGATTCATCTCTGTTTAATTTAAACAAAAATTGATCTTTCGCTCATATCTGATTACTTTTTCGTTAATGTAAACAGAACTGAAATTAGTCTTCAGAGATGGTAAGTAATCTTTACGTTTCATAGTTAAACTGAGATGTTAGAGATTTATGTGTAATCGTGTCCATGGTCTTTAGGTTTTGCATACACAGATAAAGAAGATGGAAAGAAGTTTTCCTTGTAGGTGTGAAGTGATTATCCCTTCACAGTGAAGATGGGGTATACCACCAAAAGTAAGTAGGTGAATGTTATTTGACTGACTAATTTATTGAATGAAGTTGTTAGTTGATTCTAGTTTACTATCTTGTTTTAGTCATTTATGTTTTTAAGTTGGTCGTGATCCATCTCACTTGTCTTAGGAATTTAGTGACCAAAAGGATGCTGATGATCTAAGAATATTCTTAGATGGATGAATTTGCCAAAAGGGTAAGGTTTCGAAGCTATAATCTTGATCGGTTTAATTGTGATGTAAAAAGTTAGTTTTCTATAACATCTCAGATGTTAATATACTGGATTATTGGTCCTGTGGCCGATGTAGCTTACTTATTTTTGTCAATTTTATTCAGGGGCCATGTAAAGGTGGTGGTGGATGTGGACATGGAGATATCTTGTGGAGAGGTCTCGATGGTCACTTGGCTTGGTATTGTAAAGCTGGAGACCGGAAGAATAAGTGTTACCGCTATGGAGATAAAGGCCACATGAAAAGAAACTACCAGAATAGTCTTAAAAGCCTCAAGTATGTGCGAAGTCTTTCTAATATTTTCTTTGACCTTATGTGTACAATGATGAGGAACAAATTCCTGTGGTGGTTTTACCAAGTGCTCAAATGGTTGGGGATGCTTTCGTGGAGCAATACTATCACATTCTTCACCAATCTCCGGAGCTGGTTTACTGTTTCTATCAGGATTTGACTGTTTTAAGTCGACCGGGGCAAGATGGTGTTATGTCAACAGTGTCAACCATGGATGTAAGTTGTTCGAGACCTAAACTAGCTCAATCACTTGTTAAAATACATGTGGAATAGTATCTTAATATTATATTGAGTCTTTTGGGAGTGGTAGATTACAAAGCCTTGTTTAATTGCACGTGTTGCTGTCTTTTCACTGTCCTGTCTAACTATCCAGTAACCAAGTATAATATCATTGGTCAAATTAGAAGAATGGAACTACTACTTCACATTAGAACATAGACATAGCTGGTTTCAGAGCTTAATTTTCTTTTTTTTTCTATTGATTTAATGGGGTACATTATAATTGAAGATTATTAGGTTCTCGATGTGCTTCTTTTGATTTAATGGATTACATTCTGTTTGAAGATTATTATGTTTCATTGTGCTTCTTTTGATTTAATGAATAATGTATTCAGGTTTTGTGCATAGGTATTAGTCACCAACACTCTCACAAGGACAAACACACAGTCATTTTTTATGTCCCCACAGGAGCAATGTTACTATGTTCGAATTGATGTTTTTGGGTATCATGACTAGGGTCAAGTGCTGAAGCTTGAGCCGGTATTGGGTATTGGTTAATGGAACAAGTGAAAGCATTACTGCAGCAGCTCAAGAACTTGATTAGTCTCGTTCTTTTATTATTCTTTATGCTTTTCTATTACTTTGGTGGGACTTGAATATTGTTTTTCCTCTCATGACCCTGATCTACGGTGCCAGATACTATACCACACTTATTGCGGAGGAGCTGAGTAATGGTGTTGAAGTTCATCATTATCTGAACAATGAGGAAGAAATATATAGTTGTGCAGGAAGAGGTAGTTGAGGAGCCTCCTCAAGTTCAACCAGTGCAAATTGAAGAGTGCATCTGTTTAGGTATGTGAGCTGGGTATATAAGAGGTATGACTTTCTCTAGGATGAACATTTTGAGTACTTGATTTCTCCACCACACTTGAGATCATCTATGTTTTGTTGCAATGTCACAATTTTGCAACCATGCTTGTTACCATTTCTAAGGCATATTCCAGACTTTATTATGAATTTACATTGTCTTCTATCAAATTGATAGCCATGTTTTCCACGAGTTTTGCTTACATTAACTTGTCTTCGGCGGTGTTGGAAAATGTGGTTTTCGATGATAAAACCAGCTTCTCTTGCAAGCAGCACTCTTTGTTTTTTCCTGAGATCTACCGTCATAAAAAAAAAGTGTTATAAGTAGAATTATTTTGCAATTGGATTTAACGTCATAGCGTAGTCTGATCATTGTTACTGTTATTGCTATTGCAGAGACACTCAAGGCCTACCTAATTGAAACACATATATGCCAACTGAACAGAGGGGCTGTCAAATAATGAGAGCTTAGTAAAGTACAGACCCGGATCCTAACTTTGAGTTTCTACCAATATTTCAATGACAGCCTAGCTCTCGTGTGTCCTCGGGTGTCTGTAGTATTCTATTCAGTTTTCTTTTTCATCTAGTGTGATTTAGGATATGAGTTTCTCTGGTTAACCAAAAGATGTGTATGGATTTTGTAGTTCCATGGTGTGGATATTTTCAATATTAATAACATTTGATATTATTTTGAAAATTAAAATTTAGCAGCTCAAATCAGTTGGATGAGCGCCTTCACCGAGTGAACGTCAATGACCTAATCGGATGTTGGTTAAATTCTTTACCAACATCACACTAACACCTTAACTAGTCAACTATTTTGCGGTTAAAATCCTGTACCGACTGTATTATAGTGGATAAAACTCATGACTATCAAAACATTGTGTGGTAAAAATCCTTATCCAACGACATCAAACACCTTCACCAACTCAAACTGAGTAAGTTGAACCCTTCAGCGGCTCACATTGTTTATAACTGGCCACCTCTACCAACGATTTAATAGGCTTCAGCAACAAACAAATATGTGGGTTAAATATTTCAGTAACAAATGTTTATGGTTCCACCAATAGCAGACAATAGTTACTGGAAATTTGTGTCGACTAAAACTTTCGTCGTCTCATTTAGCAGAAAGATACCTCTTCCAGTAGCATGGTTGGTCCTGGTCTTTAGCAAAGAAGTCTTTAGTCACAGAGTGAATCAGTTTTCAGGTCTGTTGCTACACAGCTCCAACCTCAGAAAACAGCCATGTACCAACTGAATCAGAGTAGTCGCTAAAGCCAAGTTTTCTTGTAGTAAGACAGTGGCCTGACTATCCCTTGCAACTACTCCCGCACCAGCACGTCACGGGTTGCCACCCGATGCTCCATCACAACAGATTAAAAGTTCTTGAAACGCTAGAGTTTTCCAAAAGTATTCCACTGGATTCGAGGATTTAACACATCTATGAGGCACCTTGAATAAGACGATGACCTATAAATCAGAAACTAAGTTATACATGCAACCTGTTAACCTCCAATAGTACTCACGAACCTGGTTGAATACTTTCTTTTGAAATAAATTCCAAATAGCTTTCTTATTATCATAGATGATATTGTTTTTAGTTAACCAGAACGCCGAACGAATCACTAGAATTGATAGCAGCCAAACGTCTTTGATCATGTGACTTGAATTTTTTGCAGCAGCATACGCCACTTGCATGTTGAGATGGGAATGATCATGAGTACTCATGACAAGATTTGATGGAATCACCTAATTCAACGTGTAAGCTGGATGGTGGTTCTGATGTAAAGAGGTTTTGTTGATGATGCATTTCTGTATTCAGCACTGACATTAGGTTTCGCCGGATTGGATCTAAGAATCACTTGAGCTTCTTAAAAAGATGTAGTCCCCAAGTGTAAAACATCCAAGAGGTGTTTATTCACTAAATAAGTGGATACATGTCAAACGGGTCTGTGACACCCATAGATGAATGATGATGTATCTTCCTTTGGAATCTACTTCTAGAGTATTACAACTATATGTTCCCCGGGATGTTGTTATTAGGTAGCCTAACATATATCTCCCACGAGGGATAAAGTTATGCTACGGAAGATGTGAAGGTGGACCAAATAAGATGTTACCTCGTTAGGACGGTGTGACTGGATAGTTTTGTTGCTAATACCATTATTGATTAGATCTTCTGATTGAAGGCGATGACTGCGTTTAAATTTCTAAAATTGAAGGAGCCTTCAGTTCCCAAGTGTAGTTTACTTTGATATGCGACCAGGCAGGAGATTATTTGATAATATTACCATGAATACATGCCTCTAGGATTTGATCTGGCAAGGAAAGTCAGGAAGGTTGAAGTCTCCCTTTGTTGTTGTTGCTTTTGTCGTGTTAAGTCTTGAGTAAGAACTTGAATTGAAGCTGAAGACTTTGTTGGCGTCTGGTCTGTTTGAGCCGCAACTTGAATATTTTACAAACTCATCAGCATTGAATGAATGAATGTGTGTATTATTATGACTCTTAGACACATGAGCTTATTTTACTCTTCTGGATACGATGACCGGGTGCTTGAAATATCATATGAACGAAGTCCTCCTGAGAACATAGGTAATGAAGAGGTAAAGGTAAAAGGGATTATGTTACTAACTTGGTTTCCCGAGTATCTTTAAATAAAATATTTCAGCAGCATCTCTCGAGTTATCTCTTTCATCTTTGATTGTTTTAGGGGGGTGGGCTGCGGTAAGCAGTCCCCAGTAGCACATCTCTTTTAGTTTCTGAAGTTGTGTTCTTTGGGGTAAGATTATGATGCATCTCGGCCTCATATAGTGTGCCAGGTTCCTACCAGACAAAGAGGTGATGATATCCTTGATCTGCACCTTTGAAGAGTGAAGGACCCATTAAGGTTATGGCTGTTTGGTTGACCATCTCTTATTCGGATGGAAGCTCCTCCCTTTGAGGATGATGATGGTCTGGGATATTTCGACCCCGACACCGAGAATGATGAGCAAATTGATGCGGTCAAGTGTTCGTTTCAAGATGAAAATGAGGATTTTGAAGATTGATTAGCTTTCGTCACCCTTCTCTTGGGTTTCTGGTTTGTCAAGGTTCTTTTGTTTTTTCCTTCGGAGCTCGGAGCTTAGGTTTGAAGTTTTTCTTTCGGGTTGTGTTATGTTTGCTCGTTCGTGGGCTTGTTGTTTTTCTTTTTTTTTTCTTTTTTGTAACTTTGGTGTCACTCTTGGTGACATCTTTGTTTTTTAATTAAATTTGACCTTTCCTCGTCAAAAAATGTAAGCCATCAGTCTCCAAGTGTGGTTTACGTGGTTCTATCTTGTATGGTCAGTGGATGTTGACCATGAGACAAATATCACCATCTTATATCGGCACATCTGATAACTCTATTACTCTTAAAATATGGAAAATATATGTTACCTTCGGATTTGGTGGTTGTTGTTGTGGTGAAGCTTTGGCCTGAGTCTGCAGTCCGAAGCAGAACTTCTCTTTGAGTCATCAATGGGGATTGTATGTGAGTTAGAGCTTGGGATAAGTCAGGAGGTGGAATTGAGGTTGACGTGGAGCGCTTAGTTTATGATAGAGAGTAGAAGCCTTCCCTTTGACTCCTTTGTTGGTGACAACGCCATGGATGGTTGGATGAAGCATTGGTCATCGACTAGACGTCTTCTCCCGCGGGTATTTCCATGACTTTATTTTCTGGAAGGTCTTTCCAATCCAACATGACATAAGTA
The DNA here is from genome assembly GCA_023529315.1 of Papaver bracteatum. Lineage (NCBI taxonomy): Eukaryota > Viridiplantae > Streptophyta > Magnoliopsida > Ranunculales > Papaveraceae > Papaver > Papaver bracteatum. The sequence goes on from JAJJWX010003621.1 coordinate 426,776, forward strand.
ATTTTCGTGGATCACTTTGTATATTTGAGTGATAGCAGTCAAAAGTATGGATCTCGAGTCAGTGTAGCAGTCATCGAGATATTCGTCCGGAGCAGCAGGGTTGTTGCTGATGAGGTGATAGCAGACACTCATGGCCACAAAATGGTAGTAGTCTCTCTAAACCCTTATGAATGACGAAGTTCGATCGCTGGATACTTGGTTGCTTTGATTAAATGTGGATCTCGTTATTGCATCAAAGTGTTGATTCTGGATGTATTGACGTTAATAACGCTAGGAGTGCTGGTCCACCCATCTGCTGATGGATTCACTTTGTTGTCTGTTTCTCCGTGATTGTCTTGAGAAAGGTGATGACCACTTTCAGAGCACTTTATTGACTTGGTTACTGATGAGAACTTATCTCTTTTTCTTTGTAGAAGCTGTTTTTGTTGACTGCTTGGCCATCTCGTGGAGTCAGAAAGGCTCCGACGATGCAATATTTTTCTTCTAATGACCTTATAATGATTATAGGAATTAAGAAACATGTTACCGAGTATTTGTAACAATAGGGGAGGAGAGAGGTATCTCTTTAGTATAGAAGCGTCTGGATATCAAGTAGGCACGGAGGCCGGTGTCGATGGAACGTATATTAGATCTTCTTCAAGAGTTCGTAAGAGTGTTTCCAAATCCTCAAGGGTGACAAAATTTGGTTGTTGAATCTTTTTTTTTATGCGACGATGCAGACTCTTCCTGTGAGTTATCTTTTGACGCTTTAGTACCAACAACGGAGTTGGAAACATTCCTAGTTGACTTTGTCCGGAGCTAGTATTTTTTGACAGCATCTGCTTTGTAAGTATCTTCATATATGTGAGGTTTCTCTTTATGGGAGGTAGTCGTGCCGACTTGTGTTTTACCAAGAGTTTTTTTTTCCATTTTTTATCAGATCTGAGAGCTTGGTGATACTTTTCGATCTGTGGCGTTTCCAGCACCACTTATTGAAACAGAAGTATTGGTGTTTCCAGCGACAGTGTCTTGAGGAATAGTTTCTGGCAAACCACTAGTAGTGTTGCCGAAATTGAGATTGGTTAATGTCAATGAATGAACTAGATCTAAGATCCACCCTATTTTTCAGACTGTTGAAGAATTGATTTAGTAGCAGAATTGATTTAATATTAATGACTATACAAGACTGTTGTCTGATGCTCACATTAGGGATTTTGTCCCCGCTGTGATAGCATGACAACAATCTTGGTTTTCTTGGGTTGCTTTTTCTTGTACTTTTGTTGATTTTCTATCGAGGATCACTAAAGAAAAAACAAAATTGAAATTAAGGGGATTCTCTCACACTTCTATTTTCACACTATCTTACAATTTGAACATCAATTTGTTTTCCAGAAACCAAACAATAGCATATTTGAAGTTAATATTTTTGGATATATTCGTCTAACAAACTTCTACTTACCCATAAAATATGTGCACATTTCGAAACATATAACTCCACCATCTGCCTTGAAAATCAACCGTCGAAAATCAAAGAATTTTCAACTGTGCAAACTATAATTGGTATATTATGAGGTTAAAAATATGCTCAGTTTTTATGAGTATGTATTAACGAAACATATTTCCAAAATATTAGTTTTACTCGTCAAGAAAAATATCTCTCGCTCTTAGATAATGTAAATTTAAAAGTGAGTGGATGCTTCGTGATTGAAATTTGCCTTCTTTTCTTAGTTGACTTCCTTCCAAGCACACCAGAGACGACCACAGTGATTCAAGTGCAACAACTATGTGGTTCTGGGAAGCACTGACACAGACACGTGACACGGACACGACACGACACGGACACAGGGACCGGCAAAATTCAAAATCATCAGGACACGGACACGTTTATATATATATTAATTAAATAATTTTTATACACTAATATCATAGTATTATGGTATATCAAATACATTAATCATGCATATACATGAAAAAACTCACTTTTATGCCATTAGGTTAGCCCATATGTACAAATATTAACTATTATACTAATTTTCATAACCAATTTGATTACGCAATTAGAAAAATGAGGTATATATTTATACAAATGCGTCGTGTCGGTGTCCAACGCGTGTCGTGCGTCCGACGCGTGTCTGACGCGAACACGGTACCAATACTGGTGTGTCCGTGCTTCCCTGATGTGGTTCTGTCGTATATCCCAAAGGACGTAATGGGTGACATGCTATTACTTTTTGTTATGCGAAAAATACAAAAAAGAACGAATATCTTTAAATAATTATGATTTTAATATTTCATGAAGAAACATAATACTGAAGTCGGAGTGTTTACCGACCAAAATGAAATGCCTATAAATATAGAAAGGCTAACCATCGTATGAGCAAGTACAACATCTCACAGTATGGGAGAAGAATCATCATCAGTGAAGTTGATTGGAGCTTGGTTTAGTTCTTTCAGTTTCAAGGTTAAATGTGGTTTAGAATTAAAAGGTATCGAATATGAATACATAAAAGAAGATTTGATGAACAAGAGCGAAATGTTATTGAAGTATAACCCAATTTATAAAAAGATACCGGTTTTTGTCCATGATGAAAAGCCAATTTTAGAATCCGTGGTTATCCTTGAATACATCGAAGAGACGTGGCCGAACGATTATCCGTTACTACCGAAAGATCTATACGAAAAATCGATTGCCAGGTTTTGGATTAAGTTTATTGATGAAAAGGTATAAATTGTGCTCAAATACTTGATTTTAGTTCAAAAGTGTTCTCTAATCTCATAATTCCATTTCTCATTGTGGTTTTTGTTGTTTGCAGGGTATGAGCTTTAGAACTTTTTTCAAAACACCATCAGGGGAAGAACATGAGAAGGCCAAAGGAGAAATTATGGAAATACTGAAAACCATAGAAAAACGAAGTGCAATTGGAGATGATTACAAGTTTTTTGGCGGTGATAAGAGTAATGCCGTTGACTTGGCATTTGCATTTGCATTTGTAGCTCACTGGATTGAACCTATGGAAGAAGTAGCAGGAGTGAAGCTTCTTGAAGCTCATAAATTCCCTAAACTGCATGCCTGGACTGAAAGATTCAAAGAAAACTCTGTGGTGAAAAATAATCTCCCAGACTATCATAGATTGGTGGGTTTCTTCAAAGATGTAAAAGAGTACGGGTACCTGACACCACCAACACCACCTCAATAAGTTATCTTTCTCAAATCTCTGTTGAGAAACTGCATCTATTGGCTTCTTGCTTTCTTTAACTAGTCGCATTTTGAATTTACATCTTGTTTGTTTGCAGCTGACTCATCTGAGTCGTCTGGATCTGAGTCACCTGGATCTGACTGAAATCACCTGACTCATTTGGATCTGACTCACTAAGGTCTGAGTCAGAAAATATGTTTGTTTTGTGACTCAGACCTGACTCAACTGACTGGATTTTTTAGGACAGAAAATGCCCTTATGCACATTTTAAACCATAACATTTACCATTACTTAAACATCACAAATTGTTCCATTGCAGTCTAAACAACTTCCCTTTTCGATGGAATTAAACATATTAGACATCATAAAACAATAAAATCTAAATATTAAAGTCCTAAAAACATAAAAGAAACAATAAAATCTAAAGGAGACTAGCCATCTCGTCGCGTAAACTGTTCATATTACGAAGTGCATTTTCTTTCGTTTCCGCTTCCTTATCCACCTGTATTTCGTTCGTCTCAAATGACGTCTCTACACGAAGAAACAAGCACGTTGTTCAGATAAGAGTCAATTAGAGTAGAGTATAACACTGGTAGGTGAACTAAGTAAAACCAAAGAAAAGGGAAAAACTAACAGATATGTAAGAGATGCCATTAGAGAAATGAAATAGGGGATTTGTCCATTAAAGGTACATTGGGAAAGATTTCTGCATTACGTACTTTCAAACATCAAGTAAACATCATATCCGTATGACATATATTACCGCCGACAGATAAGAAAGAAGTGTGCAGTTGTGCAACTTACAGCCTTCAAGATTAGAAGGAAGTCTACATGGTATAGAGTTTCCAAGATTATTATTGCTTAAATCCATGCACACATTTGCAAAAACATTGTCAACACACACTTAACGGTCCAACCATTGCTATTGCTTTTACTTCTACCTCTCAAATTATTACTATTTGACTGGACCAACCCGCTCTTGTGAATCCGTGACTTATTTGCAACATGCCAGTAGAAGATTTTACGTCTATGTTAACGAGCCCGAAGTGAAAGAGTAGTACCTGCTTTAGAATCTAGTGATGGCAATAACTGACTTCCTAATGAGATAATGTTACTACATGTCAATCTAGTGGTGGCTATCGAAGTCCACGAAATCAGTAGCACTAGCATCACTACTTCATAGCAAAAGAAAACAAAATCTAAAAAGAAGGCCATAATATAAGCAGGACTTGGGCTTGTACCTTTTTAATCCACAAAAGAGGGGACAATATCAGGTGGCAGTGCACTAAGGGGACAACATTGACATGAATTGAAGGATAGCAAAGGAAGAAAACTGAATTCGTCGTGATAATTCTATTGGAGATTAGTCACTAACCAAATATGTCCACTACAATATGTGAAATGCACAAATCAAACCATTGCAGGAGCAACCTATGTCACCAAATAAAGGGACAGTGTGCATAGGAGCATGGTAGATCCTTTTCGATTTTAATTGTAAATATACTTGTCATTGATGCTAATCCTATCACTTACTTGCCTTCCATTGAAAACTAAAGTCATGTACTCCTCGGGATCCTCAATGCAACAAGCAAAAAAGAGACATGGATCCACCTTAGCGTGCCTAGATTATAATTGCTGGTTACCAAGATGCTAAAACAAAAATTACAGTTCGGTAGTGTACTCTGGTCCTCAAATGCTAAAACAAAAATTACTAGTACTGATCTCCTAACTATAAAAAGGAAAAAAAAAATGAAATCCCTGGTTGTATGGTCTAGTATCCTAGCTATAAACAGGAAAAACCCATGTTCTATCATAATTAGCAAGTATAGTTATATTTCTCCCTTAGGCATTTTCACAAACACCATCTAATATATTCAACCAGAAAATCTAAATAAAAAACCCATGTTCTAAATCAAATAAAACCCATATGAAAAATGAAAGAACCCATGTTCGACCAGAAAATATTAATAAAAACCCATGTTCTGAATCACATAAAACCCATATGAAAATGAGTATGGATGAAGAATTATACCTGAAGATGATGAATGATTCTAAAAGAAGCTTTTAGATGATTTGAAAGAGATGGAAAGATGAGATGAGAGTGATGATTGAGATATAAATTACTGGATTTGTTGAGAGAGGTGAATGAGATATCAGTTGAGAATAGATCTAGGGTTTGGCTCCTCATCACTCATCTCTGCTTCCGACGGAATGAACAAAGAAAATGAGAAGGAAAATGATTTTTTTTTTTTTTGATATAAAGCATCGAGGGCATTTTTGTCGATTTCAGTGAGTCAGGGGTTTGAGCCACCGACTCAGCAGCATTTCCATGCCTGAATCCATAGGGTCCGAGTCAGGGGTTAGTTCCGACTCAGATGCCGAGTCAGGGGTTGCCAAATTCACAAAACAAACAATCTGACTGCTGACTCGACGCGAGTCAGGGGTTGACTCAGACCCAGACGCCGAGTCAGCTGCAAAAAAAACAAGGTGTTAGTGTGTATGCCTTTATATTTGAATGGAAAATAGAGAGCATTTGAAGTTTTATTGCGTGCATGGGAAAGACAATCTAGAGTTATTCTTATTCCCCTAAAAATATCACAAAATTGGTTAAAAAGATCAAAATCAATAATTCCTGAGTGAAAAAGATATCTAGATTTTGATATTGTTTAAATGGACAAAAATATAAAAATAGGCAGGATGTAACCGGTTTCATCCAACCCATTTTCAAATATTTTTTCTTATTTTTAATTTACATCAGGATGCATCCAGTTTCATCCTCACTATTTTTTAAGTTTAAGCCAGGATGAATCCAGTTTCATCCTTGCTATTTTTTTTGTGTCCATTTCACCCATAATTTTTTTTATTCGTCCATTAGAACCATGTTTTAAAAAGGTTTTACCTATTTCTCATCCCACTTTCCCTAAATCTCATCCACACCACTTCAATCGTTTTTTGTTTAACTCTTTTTACGTTGGTGAAAAAAACTCACTTTATTAAACCTAAATCTGATCATCCACCGCCGTCCTCCTTCCAGTCTCTTCCCATCTCTCTTGGAATATGTAAACCTAAATATGATGATCTATCGATACCGAACCTTATATATTATCATCAGTACTAGTATATATACATAATTTACAGTCCTAAATGATCTAATAAGTTCCAAGAAAGAAACAAACCAGAGATCTGTAGTAGAATCGGTATTTAATCTTTTCTCTCTTTATTGAAGTTTCACATAATGCAAGGGACACAGTTACTCAAGTCCAGGATCTGATTCAGGATCATTATCATCCAACATTAATACTAATAATCAAGCAAACTCCTCAAAGATCTCAGCTTAAGACTCAAACAAATTAATTGCTAATGATTTATCTCCATCTCGTGAATTAGTCCAAACTAATTCATAGAATCCCTTGTCCGTACCTGATATGGCACTAATAGATTCTCAGCCAATTGGAGATAATAATGAGCCATCTCCATCTCGTGAATTAATCCAAAAAAAAAATCAGAGATTCCATTATCTGAACATGTAGCACCATGAATGGCAATCCTCAAGCCTGATCAATTTCGTGGTGGTGGTGTGGGTCAGCCGGTCAGGTTAACTATGGAAATTAATAGAGTGAGTTTTGCTTACCCAATTTAAAAGGGAGTTATACAAAATATGATTTGCATGACTGGGATGGGAAATAGGAAAAGTAAGGATAGGAAATAGGTAAAACCTTTAAAAAATATTTGGACAAATGACCAATTTTCCGTAAAAATACCAAGCTTGGTAAAGGGGCGTCATGAAATGGTAGAGGGGCGTCAAGTGTGATAGCAATGTCCTTTTTATTGGTTAGGGGGTGTCCTGTAGGGGTGTAGAATGACTAGATTACCCCTTTCACCTTAAATTAACCAAAATCAAATCAGTTTTTTTTTTTCATCTTCTCTTCTCCTCCATCAACCCTAACCTCCATTAAAACCGAAAATGTCATCGTCTTCGATTAATCGGCGATTTGAAAAATGTTTGGGAAAACCCAGTTAGGGTTTAGTTTATTGTGTTGGATTTAAGTTAATTTTCATCAAAAATTAGGGTTTTGAATGAAAATTGAAATTGAAATTTCTGGGTTTATGCTAGTTACGGTTGGTAATAACTCAAATACGAACCGTAACTGTAGATTGGGTTGATGTTACGGTTGGTTTAAACTCAAATACCAACCGTAAGTTCTTAGTTTTGGGAATATGTTCAGTTACGGTTTTTATTTGCATCATATTTATCAACCGTAATTGAGTTACGGTTTGAAACTCAATTAAACTTACCAACCGTAAATCATCCTCAATGTTAACAACTTATCAAATAGTTATGTACGGTTCAGAAGTTAAGATGACTTACCAACCGTAGGTTAGTTACGGTTGGTTTCTATTCATTAGTTACCAAATGAATCGGGTTTACGATTGGATCTTCCCCAAATTTAACCGATTCTGGTTGGTATTCGATAACTTACGAACCGTAACTAAGAGTTACGGTTGGTCACGAGCAAAATTGCAACCGTAAGTTCTTCTGAAAATTCAAAATTTTGATTTTGTTATGTAATTTAGATAATTTTGAGCGAGAAAAATCTAATTGGAACTAATTTAGAAGTATATCGGGTCACTGGAATCACTCATTTTGGTGGAGTGAATCAAAATCTAGGGTTTCACAAATATCACATAACTTTTCTTCTCCTCAATTTTTATTTTATTTTTATAACTCTAAAAATATGATTTTAGAGTTATAATATACTAATCTTGATTATCAACACTAATCTTGATTATCATTACTAATCTTAATTATTAACAATAAGGGCTAATTAGTCATTTACAGATTTTCATTGATAAGGGGCACTTAAATTTACTTCTAATGACCTTTTTTTATCTTATTAGTTTGACGCCCCTCTACCATTTCATGACGCCCATTTACCAAGCTTGAAAAATATTGGCAAACAACACTACAAGAATTATTGCAAAAGATTCAACAGCACAACATTGTATTTTTCAGCTGAAGAAAGCTCAGGAGTACAGAAGAACGTTGAGTACACAAAACCACTTGATTTATTTATCCAAACACCTAGCATTCTAAAGAATTTAGAAATTAGAAACAAACACAACAAATCTAGCTCTTCCTTGGTTGAAACTTGAAAGTCTGAGTAGCAATCTCTTCATAAAAACTTTTAACATATAAAAAAAGACTCTAGTACTGTATACACTTAATCCGTATGTTGCCTCTTAAACTCAAGCTTAATCAACCCGCTTTAGGTATTGGGATCAACATTCCATGAGGACGCATATTTTGAAGTGGTTCATATGGCTACTGTGTTCTCAGGTACTCCTTGGTTGCCAAGCTGGCTAAAGTTGCCCTTCTCCTTGAAGAGTTGAGTGTGGTGATGCTTACAGTAAAGTTTGTGCTCGTGAGCAATGTAATTGGATGTGCTGATCACACAACCTCCATATGAACACCTGAAGCAAGGCCTGTGGTATGAGACTCCATCTGCTGTTACCTGCAAAAGCAACATAATTGAGAAATTGATCAATGGCTGCTATACAGAATGGTTCAAGTAAATACTATGGGGAAACATAAGATTCAGTGAAAGATTTGATTTTTGTTGTTCTGAAGTTACAGAGATCAAAGGAAAAAAATAAACCACTAACAGGCATAGTATTTGGTAGAAAGCATGAGCTTCTCCTGCACAAATAGTCTTAGGAAAAGTAACAAACTGACTCAGATATCCATAGAAATTTGACATGTTGTCTTTGAAGTATTGGGAAATCAGAACTCAAGCTCCACAGTAATGGATCGAAAAGAACTAAGGGCTCATATGAAAGGTTAGGATACTTCACTATAGTTCATTACAGACTGTTGCAGTTAGGATACGTGTAGAGATTGTTTTACACCTGGCCTATCCTACAAGCCTTTTCACCGGATTCTTTATTGATATGTGTTCAAAGATGTCCAGAGTAACAAGTAAAATTTTTTTTAAAAAAAAAGAGAGAGAAATTTTACCTTCTCAATAGGGTACACGGTTTTCTTGCAAGCAACACACTTATCTTGAGTTCCAGCAAACATACTTGAAGCTTTGCTGCTGGAATTGCCCTATGAAATTTCAACCAAGCGATAAAATTTGTAACTTAGAAACATTGATCACCATGTAACTTCCACATGTAAATGCAAGGGATTCATCAAAGTTATCCGTGGAATACCTGATCAGCTGACCTGGTATGAACTTTAGGAACACCTAGAAAAGAAAATAGAGCAGATTTATATTAACATAAGAAAAGAAGAAAAAGAGATTTTGTGAAAAGCTACTAAGAAATTGCCACCTACTTTCGAAACTTTTATCCAAACTCCCAGTCATCTTAAACAGCTGGTCGAAATGAGGCCTGCAGTACAGAACACCTTCGAAAGAGTTGTAGTTGCTAAGCTGTAAACGAAAATTGAATATTAAAAACAAGTGAAAATAGATAGAAACGCAGGAAAAACAGACAAAATGAACAATCAACATGTGATACTTCAATAAGGCAACCATGAACCCCTAAAAGTAGATAATGACGAATTTACTACTCTTACTCAACTTGGCCAAGAGATCAACCATTTGTCCAAATTCGAATTAACTTATGGCTCATCACACAAGAACATCAAATCTAATTCACAGTTCACTAATGAACATTACCAAATGCAACATAGCAAAGAGAGAAAACAAGAACACGCAACCAAATATTAATTAACAAAACACAACACTGTTATAGGGCAGACAAAATCATAATTCTTGATCGAATAAGAAAGTTTTGAAAGTTAATTTGGGAAGACAAAAAGAAGCATGTCCCTTCAGATAACATTCTATACTACCCTTCATTGATCAAGTGAGCAACAATCCCAAAATTACAATCAATAAGATCATATTAACCCCAATCAGGATTATTATTATTTTTGAAATTAAAGAAGAATAAGTACTAGTTCAATCACAATACTCAGAAGTGATCAAGTTCAATCCATACAAAACAATCCAAAAAAGTTTACTACTAGTTTGAGCAACAAGGAGACAGATCTCCAAAACAAGAAACCCAAATCAAGTTATCATAATTTAAACAAGAAACCCAAATCAAGTTACAATCAATAAGATCATATTAACCCCAATCAGGATTATTATTATTTTTGAAATTAAAGAAGAATAAGTACTAGTTCAATCACAATACTCAGAAGTGATCAAGTTCAATCCATACAAAACAATCCAAAAAAGTTTACTACTAGTTTGAGCAACAAGGAGACAGATCTCCAAAACAAGAAACCCAAATCAAGTTATCATAATTTAAACAACATAGAAGACGATCTAAAATCAATCATTGACATAGAACGGCTGCAGACAAAAATACCAAAGCAGAAGTAAAATAGTTATATATATACCTTGAGAGTACCCTTGCAGTGATGACAACGAAAACAAGCTTTGTGATAAACTTTGTTATCAGCAGTGAGTTGATCAACCAGGTAGACTGTTTTCTCACAGGCTTTACATTTCTGGGTTGTTCCTGCAAAAGTTGCCATTTCTCCTTTTTATTTTATTTTTGATTTATATTTTATGCTCAAAACAGATTGGTGGAAATATGTAAGAGAGTAGATGAGAATCTGTCTGTCTTTCTATGAAAAATCCCAGCTCAGAAGATGATGGTCAGACATAACGGCAGTCTACTGACCTTTTATAATAATTAACAAAAAGGGAATCCTAGTTTGGAAATTTAAAAATAATTAATTATTGAAAAAATTACTCAATACTGTAAATTTTAGTTTAAAATCATTTTACAAAATTGATTAAATCAAATATCCCAATTTAACCCGGCGAGATTGGGTATACCCAGATTAATTGGGGTATACCTAATAAGACAAAATAAGGTCATTATGAAGTAAAACCAAGCCACCCCTTAATCTTATATTTTCTAAATGGCTAATATGTCCTTGGTTAATTAACACTAAAACTCTGATTAGGTTAACTAATTGAGTTTAGATTAAAATTTTAAAAATAAGAAATCAGTAGATTAAACCTTTCATCTGTCTTATGATTTCGATTTCGATAAAAAAAAATTGGTTTTGAAAATTTTCAGAGGCCGGAAGGGTTATAGTTTGAATAAAATGTCGGCTAAGTTTCATTAAGATGGTTCCCTTTGAATAAGTCACCCGACTTTTATACGTAGGCATTGTCTCGGTTGAAGAACACGCGAGTATATTGGAACATAATTTTACGTTCGGCATGGTAAATCTTCCTACAATGCCGGCGGTCATAACGTCGGCAAGCAAATATTTTTTACTGCTCGGGTGACATGTGGCCGGCAGGTTATGGATTTATAACATTGCCGACCTTTACTTATGCCAAACAGAAAACAGAAACTATGGAAGATGTATTCACTTTATTCGTGCAATTTTGGTTACTACATTGATTGAAACATAAAAACGAATGCACTTAGCATGTGCATCAAGCCTTTAAACCCATAGGCGACCCTAGTGGACGAATTATAGTCTCGTGAGGGCTTACATAGAGGTATACCCACAAAACCTTTACAAAAACTTCTAAATCCATCAATCTTCCTCCGATGAAGACGATACCGCATCCAAGTAGTCCGGGTTATCCACCGGGATGCTATCGGCCAAGAAGTGATAGCTTGCATCGAATGCGAATGCTTCCCCCTTTACTTCCAAGTAGCGCGCTTTCACGACTTCGTGCTATAAAAACAAGCTTACATTTGTTAGTGGTGTTTTGTTGGAAGATAACACAACATGGGGTACGTAAAAAAAAACCACAAAATTACTTACAAATTGTGCAATGGACAAGGTGACGGGGAGAGTGTTAAAAATCCGAGGTTGGAGAGCTAAAAAAGCAAGTATCGCATTTTCGATTACTAGGTGCCTAGCTTGGACTTGTTGAATACTTCTTGCATTAGGATTCCCAAACTCGCCGCAAAATTTGTTGTCTACCCTAGCCAAAATGTTTTGGAATCCTCCCTTTCGGAGGATTGACGTCTAAGTCGATCTTCCCCGTACCAAGCTTTGGTGATTGCCAAATCTTCATTTGAATCAAACGATGCCATTATTGTTTGTAGAGAGCTATTGAGTGAGTTAGATGGAGTGTATGATGATATGAGCTTTGGAGAGTATATGCAAATAGTTGTGTGTTGTTTTGTAGAGAGAAGTAGTGTATTTATAGGATTGTGCCCAAATTTGGCCGTTATAGTGCTCAAGTACAAGTCAATCAATGAAATTGTACTTGCCAAAAATTTGAATTTTGATTCCGCAAATGAGGTACAAGTCAAAACAGACCGGCAGGTCTTAAATTTGTTACCATGCCGGTCGTGTAAGATTTTAGGCATCGAAGAAAAGTTATTTTGCAACAAAACCGAGAACTATATTGGGTCAATACATTGCGGCTACGATTCATAGGAAGGGTTATCATTTTGATACATGCCGGCCCTGATAACTACACAATTTCCTTTGTCAGGGCCGGCACTATGACAGTTCACCACCTTGCCGACCCTTGGACACCCGGCAGGGTAATTTGAAAGAAACATTCCGGCTTATGCATTAAAATTTTACAAAGCAAAACAAACCATTCATTCAACAACTAGAAATCCAACACTTTTTGTCCAAAATGAAAACACGTCCCATAAACCTTAAAAAAACATTTGTCCACACCATTAACTTAAACATTTTTCCACCATAACATAAAGAAATGAACTACTAAATCATTCATTGACCACGACCACGTCCACGATGAGCACGACCCCGTTTTGGAGAATTACCTTCACCACCACGACCACTGCTGCTACCTTCACCACCACGAGTCCTCTTTTTATCATCTTTCATCTTGGCTTGTGCTTCTTTCCTAGATTTTTGTTCAGCCTTTACTTGAGCCTCAAGTTGCTTGAACATTTCATTGGCATCCTCATTGCTAACACTGTTAACATAGTCAATGTGCTTGCTTTGCTCTTCAATCGACAAAGGCTCTCATTTTTCTCTCGCGCACAACAATACCTTCCCAAAGGTCTTCAAATGCTCATTCTATTTTCAATTAAACAACAAACAATGAATATAATGATTCAGTAATGCAATCAATCTTAAAATAGTAAGAGCAACTCTAAATATACTTACAAAAACTTAAACAATGTTGATGGGTATTTCGCTTCCAACTTCTTCTTTAGAGCCAGTTCTTCAGCAGTCATTTTCCTAATCACAGTAGGACGAGCCCATTCCAAGTACCACGCCATGTATTTCTCAGTAGCTTCATGACCGGTGGTCACCTCGTCCAAAAGACTCACATCGATCTGACGGTCATGTCTATTGTCCCAATGTTCTTGAGCCGGCGGTGGAGCGTAAGAGATGTTAATTATTTTTTGGGACGTGGTGCACTCATCCCAGTTCACAGTAAAGAACGGCTTATCTTCATCGAAATGAGGTTCTTCTTGGACGTAACCCAATTATCGCATAATCCGATGTGGATCATACATTGAAAATTCTTCAAACACAGTCATCAAGGGTCCATAGTATAATGCAACAACTTCATTTCTAGGATGGATTAAACCTTGACTTCTAGCATCCCGATACGGATCAAAAATCACCTCCTCCGCAGTTAATTCGTCGATGGCACTTCGGAGTTTCATAAGCTGTTGCGGCATTTCCTTATCCTGAGTACCCTTAAAACTGTACCTTTGCGCTCTTGGCCTATTGACCGCAACACTCTCATCCACTTTGATGTAGGAGTTGTCTTTGAACAAGGAAGGGAAGTGCTCATATATCCAAACCTATGCAAAAAAATTTTTAGTAAAAACCTTATCTTACGAGAATATTCGGTAATATAAATGTTTTAGAAAATAAAATTACCTGGAAGAGACATGTGTTTCCGTTAACTTACTTAGTGAGTACCCTAGAACATTTTGTCAACTCATTGTTCAAGAAGGCGACCACCGCAGTACCCCAAGAATACTCACGCATCTTATTTAAGGGATCCAATAGTTGCAAGTAACCGACCTCGACTTGGTTTCCGGAACTGTCGGGGAAGATACATTTTCCCAGGACGTATAGCAAATAATCGCCGCGCAGCAAAAGCATTAATTCGCACCGGGTTCACCATTCCTTCCCTGTCAAGGATTGACTGTGTATCCCATAATGTGTCCCTCAACCTCTTCGCATCAAACTTCTTGGTTAGACAACCATCCTTCGTGTCAAGAACAGCCTCCGTCTGAACCTGATTCCAACCGAACAATTTCTTGCTCAAATCGTAAATCTTCTCGAAAGATATTGAATTATTGAATCCTTCACAGACTGCTTTTCCCTCAACCTCGAGGCCTAGAATTTGTTGAGCATCATCGGAAGTTATCACCATCTCACCGAACGGGAATAACATGGTATCAGTCTCTCCGTAGAACCTTTCACAGAATGCAGAGACGGTAACTTTATCAAGATTAATATTCGAACTCTCAATCGCAGGCATCAACCCGGAGTTCTTCACAATCACTTTCACATCCTCACATTCCTTGTCAAGATCCCAAGTATGAGCCACTAAACACGAAGCTTGGCGTCTCATGAGACGGATGGCATTCTTGTGATCCTAAATACCAAAAAAAACAAAATGAAAAGATATACAAACACTTGAAGCAAATTTAATTAAGATAGTTACACACTTGAATAAAGAACAAAGACGGATTAAGATTACTTACGATAGTATTATGGATCGTACATGCCCATGCGTCTTTGTATCCAAAAAGAACATTTCCACCATCTCTTGGGGTCCCCCTTGGAGGCTCACCCTCTTTCAGTGTAACCATGAAGTGTTTGGAAGGCATGTGAGAATTAGCTGGTTTAGTGATCACACTCTTCCTCGCTCCGGTTGAAGTTGAACCCGAAGCTTCGGTGGGTTCAACAATTTGTTCTCCATCTCCTCCTCCTCCTTCTTCTTCTTCTTCTTCTTTTTCTTCTTGTTCCTCTTCCTCTTCAATAATTTCATCTTCGACGGTTTTCTTACCTTTATCTCTATTACCATCATCATCATCATCATTACCTCTTCCAACAGGTGGCATGTCTTGATCACCATCATCATCATCATCATTGTTGCCTCCTCCAGCAGCCAGAATTATTTCATAAACATCATCATCATCACCTCTTCTACCAGATGGAATTGATTGGTCTTCATATGGAGTGTCGTCTGAATCACTGGGTTCAGATGGTGGTTCTGGATTATTCCTTATAATGATCTTTGACAAGAGTTTATCACCAACACGAGGAGGGTTTGAAGGAGGACTACTAAGAGCAGCTTTCTTCTTTGCCGTTCGCAATATGAACAAGAATAATTCAGAAAAAAAAAAATCAAAGGTCGGCAGGGTCTACAAAAAAATCTATCCGGCGGACACATAGCCGGAAAGGTCGACCAAAAGATGCTTACCGGCTAAGCCATACCCGGCAGGGTGTCATCAAAATATCCTTTCGGCCAACAAACAAATTTACACAGTAAATACAAGGAATTTTCACTAAACAGGTCGGCAAGGTCCATTAACCATACATTGCTGGCCGACAAAGCGCCGTCATGGTTTTAAAAAATACCCTTCCGGGACAAAATATTCTAGGCATCAGGAGACATTCAAAGAAAAGTAGTCGGCATGGTGAAAAATGAATAAGATGCCGGCTTCCTTAAAACTAAAATAACGCCGGCACGTATTTAGTTGAATAACCTGCCGGCGCTTCTAGTAGCAGTTACAGAAACTACCTAGCCGGAAGGTTCTTCAACCTTATACCTTTCCGGCTACTCCCTAATTATGAAACCCCGGAAGGGTCGATAATAAATACATTGCCGGCGTCGCAACTGCCAATTCAAAAATTCGAATTTTCTGACCTAATTTGACATGCAAACATGAAATCAAAGTACTAGAGTGAGTTTAAACAAGCCCTTACTTTCTTAATCGCACCATTTCGCGTGTTTCAGCGGGTTCAGTCTCTTCTTCTTCAACCGTTTTTTTCTTCACTTTCTTTTGAACCAACCTTGCAATGCCAGGGTTATACTCATTGGGTTTTCGATTAGCGTCTTTCATACGAATTCCCTTACGCCGTGGTGGATCCATTGATGAAGATTAATCAGAGTTTTCGAATCGACGATGTTAACGAATTAATCGACGCGTTTTGGTGGTGGTGAGGGTGATGGAGCCGGTAGGGTTGTGGAGGGAGGAGAAGAAGATGAAATGAAAGAAAAAAAAGTTAAAACTGATTTAAAATAATAAATTTTTAATGGGTAAGGGTATTTTTGTAACTTACCCATTAAGACCCCCTAAAACTCACAAAAAATGTCCCTTTAAAATTGGGTATACCCCAATCAAGCGAGGCAATTTAATACACCTTTGATCGAGTAATTTATGACTAAATTCAAAAATGCTACTAATTCAATCCCAATATCTACATTGATCAAGTGGAGATGTACCGGTGGGCCGTGGCTATGACTTTGCGGAGACCATATCTTGTTTTTTTTTGTTTTGATACATTCCGCTGGGTCAAGGAGACCCGAAAACCCAAACAAAAAGAGAAAAGAAACAAGCCTAAACACAAAGCAACCAAAAAACAGAGAGCAGACAGGGAGGAGTTAATCAGTTCTCCTCTTCCTTCTGTGATAGATCTTCCTCGCTTTATCAGCTGCCAAAATCTCTCTGAAGTCAGGAGAGAAATCCTCAGGACGAACCTCCTCCCAAGTACTAGGCTGGTGGTGACTTGCTAGACTATGAGCAGCTCTATTGGCTTCCTTGTAACAGTGAGAAATCTTCCAAGAAGACAGTCTACTATGCAGCTTTTTGATTCGTCTCCAAATTTGCAGCACATTCCAAGGAGGGACAACATTAGGATTTGTGAACAGGTTGTAAACTGCCATTGAGTCAGTAGCCATGTGAACATTAAGCAAGTTCTTTTGAACAACCAGAGTCATACCTAATTTAGCACCTTGAAGCTCATGGGCAAGAACAGAAATAGGCAAGCTTCCTCCCTTAGATGCAGTTATAACTTCTGCAGTATAGTCTCTAATGACAGCACCAAAACCTCCAGAGTCATCAGACATAGAACCATCTATATTTATCATCACATCATCCTCAGAGGGAGCTAACCAACTACAATCAATGGTTTCAGGCATAACAAAAAGACAATCCATACTCCATCTATTCATAAACCACCTGTTATTTAAGTTGTCATCAACCCTGAGTTTTGAAGCAGCCATCTTCATTCTAACATCTTGAACCACCAGCAAACTAATTTGATCTTGAGAATTGTATTGGCCTTTAAATATCCTTTGGTTTCTTTCAATCCAGATATGGTAGATGAAGCCATTTAAAACCAACTTTTTAATAGTAGCAATGCAATCTGAATTTTGGAAAGTTTGAGCACACCAAGCTATTTCCTCATCCCAACTTTGAGAAACATCTCTGACATAGCCAAGCTTCAAAATAAGCCCCTTCCAGATTTCAGCAGAGAACTCACAATCATGGAAGATGTGATCTTCTGTCTCTTCAGCTTCATTACACAGAATGCAAGAGTTCTCATTAATACTTCCCCATCTGAATAATTTGCTTCTAGTCTTTAATCTTTTGTGGAAGGCCAACCAAGAAATAAAAGACTGTCTAGGAATGTGGTGTTTAAACCAAACTAAATCTTTCCAAAAAGGATAAGGGTTATGAGAGGAGATAGCCTGATAAGTAGACTTCATTGAAAACTCACCTGAGGTACTATACTTCCAAACCAGTTTGTCAGCTTCAAGGTTATTAAAATCAGCAGTGGAAATCTGGTGCACCACAGTCTGCATTACTTCATGCATAAAGTCAGGGAAATCCCATTTATCTTCAGAGATGAAATCAGCTACCATTGTATGATCACTAGCTCCAATAGATTCAATAACATTAGAGTCAACCTAGTCTATCAGTTTACCTTTTGAATGCCAATTATCATGTAAAAAATTAGTGTTACTTCCATCTCCAAGCACAACTCCTATATGATGTTTAGCTAACTCCCTGAGATCAAGAATTCTTCTCCAGCACCAAGAAGAATCTTGAGCAACCTTCATAGTCCAAAAGTCCTTGGTTTTGATAAGATTTGCCTTAACCCAATTGGTCCATATAGTATCTTTCCCAGAAATAAGATCCCAGATGTGTCTTAAATTAGCAGCAATATTAGTAATTTCAGGGTCTTTGATTCCTATACCTCCTTCATCATAATCATGGCAAACATTAGACCAACTTATGGGATTATAGCCTTTTTTCATATCAGATCCAGCCCACAAGAATCTTTTAAACTTTGTATTAAGTTCTTTAATTACTCTCTTGGGGAGAATAAAACAAGAAAACCAAAAATATAACATGCCACTTAAAACTGCTTTGATAAGTAAACCTTTGCCAGGGTATGCTAGAAAAATAGATTTCCAAGACAAAATCCTAGCATCAACTTTTTCTAACAGAGGAATGCAATCTTTATAGGACAATCTAGTGGAGATTAGAGGAATACCAAGATATTTAACAGGCAGCTCCCCCTTAGAGCACTCTAAAATTTGAATAATTTGGTTGAGAACATCTTCCTCCACAGAAACAGAGAAAAGGGAAGTTTTTTGCTTGTTCATTTCTAACCCAGTGCAGATACTAAAATCAGATAAGGCAGTATTGAGACTAGAAGCAGCTGAAGTAGTACCTTTGAAGAAGATCATGACATCATCAGCAAAGCATAAATGGGTAAGGCCAGTCAATTTGCATCTTGGATGAAAACCAAAGTTTTGAAGCTGAACCTGTCGTAGGAGAAAAGCACTCAACATTTCCATGGCAAGAACAAATAAATAAGGGGAGATGGGGCAGCCTTGCCTGAGACCTCTAGAAGCTCCAAAAAAACCATAAGGGGAACCATTTATAATGATGGAGAACTTAGAGGTAGATATACACAATTTGATCCACTGAATAAAGATACAAGGAAAACCCATTTGATGAAGAACATAGAAGATAGCTTCCCATTTCACTGTATCATAAGCTTTTCTTAAGTCAATTTTCAAAGCACATCTTGGAGAGCCTGAAGATCTATGATAATTTATTACCATCTCATGAGCCACCATGATATTGTCTTGGATTGATCTCCCAGAAATAAAAGCAGACTGGTTCTGACTTATCAAACCCCTTAAGATATTCTTCATTCTATTTGCTAAAATCTTAGTAATACACTTGTACACCACATTGCAGCAAGAGATAGGTCTATAATCATAAATAACAGAGGGATTCTTCTTCTTTGCTATCAAGGTGATGAAGGTACTATTTATTTCTTTAAGAAGCTTAGATTTAATGAAAAAATTCTGAACAGCTGCAACAAAGTCATTTCCTACAATATTCCAGCAAGCTTTAAAAAAATGACTGGAAAAACCATCAGGGCCTGGGGCCTTATTGGATCCAATAGAGTTTAAAGCTAAGACCACTTCTTCTCTAGTCACAGGCTTTATCAAATCAACAATATCATCTTGTTGGATGCAGGAATTAAAACTCAGTCCCATAAAAGAAGTAGCAATATTAGAAGAAGTATCATCACAGTTAAATAGATCAGAGTAGTAATCAACACATGCTTTAGCTATCTCCTTATCCTCTGTCAGAGTATCATTATTATCATTATTAATAGACAGAATGTTATTTCTTGACCTTCTTTCTTTTGTAGAATTATGGAAGAAAGAAGTGTTTGAATCACCAAGGTCAAGCCACTTAATTCTAGACTGTTGTTTCTTTTCCGATTCTTCAAATTTTGCTAACTTGACATACTCAGTGACATACTCTCTTTCTCTTCTAGCTAAGTCTATATATAAAGGACAAGACTGCAACTGAGCTTGGGCTCCATGCATTTTCTCTTTAGCTATGAGCACTTTTTCCGAAATTTTTCTAAATTTTTCTTTTTTCCAAGGAATAATGCGCTTTTTAACAAGTTTAAGTTTAGTAACAAGGACATACATTGGGTTTCCATTAACAGAAAGATTCCAAACATTATTTACCAAATCCATGAAGTCAGGTTCATCCGTCAAAAAATTGAAAAATTTGAAAGGAGAAGGGCCATGAACCCGAGTAGTAAAAACAGAAACCACACTTGGAGAATGGTCAGAAATACCTGGAAGAAGGAACTCTGCTTTAGATAGTTGGAACTGAGAAATCCACTCCATATTAACCACCACTCTGTCCAATTTAGATCTGATAATAGTGTCGTCATACTGACAGTTGGTCCAAGTATAAAAACAGCCTGAAAAAGGGAGATCTAACAAGAAAGATTCTTGAATGCATCTAGAGAAAGCTTCATAGTGACAAGGCATAATAGAAGCACCTCCAATTTTTTCAGAAGGATGAAGAATAGAGTTAAAATCCCCTAAAATAACCCAAGGATTATTATTGAAAGAAGCAAAAACCGATAGAGAATTCCAGAGATCATTACGAGTAAGGTAATAATTGTCACCATACACAAAGGCTGCCACAAAGTTCAACGAAGAAGAAGTAGAAACATCCACAAAGATAACTTGAGAAGTATGATGAATTAATGTAACTTGCACAATGGCAGGATTCCATCCAACCCAAATTCTACCAACACTGGCACTGCTATCATTATCTATAAAACTCCATCTAGGGTTTAAGTTATTTCTTATTCTTGCTTTATTAGGAACTTGAATATGAGTTTCAATAATACCAAAAAGAGACAAATTATTTGAATTAATCAGATGTTTAACTTCAGACTGCTTCAAGGGGTCATTAAGCCCCCTGATGTTCCAACATCCCATGTTGAACATCATTTTAATTTAGGGAGAGAAAATGTACCTCTAGCAGACCTCTTCAGATCTGCAGTCTTTGGAAAAAGATTAATTGACGGGGGAGCGAGGCCATCTCTTCTATGAAGATGAGCTCTTGAGCCAGAACAAACAGGATCCAACCCAATGGAATTATGTTGAGTAGGCTGTGACAAATCTTGAAAATTTTCTTTGTTTTGAATTAAGAGATCATGGGGAATTTCCATACCTTTGTCCAAAAGAAAAAAAGGGTTAGATTGGAGAGCCCCATTCACTTTACTAGCTCTTTCCTGGGTAACCTCCTTAAGAACAGTAGGCATTTCTTTTTCAATCTCCATATTGACATCTGTTGGGGAAGGGGAACTGTCTCTATCGAGAATTTCAACATCAGCTGAGGCATGTTTCCCACCTTTCTTAGTTTTTGTAGTCCATCCATCTTCATCCATAGAAGGAGTGTGTTGGTCATTTGTTGGCAGTTTCTTTGGAACCCATTTTTGCACAACCTTCTGATTAGAGTGAACCATTTTTGGACAGTGAGCTAAGACATGACCAAATACAGCACACTCATTACACTTAGGGGGTTTCCAAGAATAATCCATCAGAATTTCAATTTTGTCCTTCCCTCCCAAAGTGAAAGTGAAAGAATCAAGAAAATCACATTCAACATCCACCTCTACACAGATCCTTGCATAACTCATTCTAGTTTTGTTAAGAGTTTGAGTATCCATCATGAGTGGTTTACCTATAAAGCTTGCAATCATACTCAATCCCTTGTTATTCCACATGAATAAAGGAACATTTCTAAAGTTCATCCAAACTGGAACAAATTTTAATTCAGCTATTTCCTGCTCTACTGTTCTTGACCAAGGTTTAACAATGAATAACCTATTTGATATGAACATAGAACCTACTTCTAAGGCTCTAGTTCTATCCTCAGCTGATTGAAAATCAAATATGAACATACTTTCACCATGGATAGTCATCTGAAGATTACCTTTAGGCTTCCAAGCCCTATTGACAGCATTGCGAACCCAATTGAAGGGAAGTCTTCGACCGACAAAAGCTCCGATAACCTTATCTTCACACTGTCGAATATCTTCATTGAAAACTTCATATGGGATATCCATTGATTTCTTCCCATCAATCACAGGGTACGAATAAAATTCCATATCAGTCGAAAGATCTGGTACTTTCTTCCTATCAAAAAGAGAAGACCATGAAGATTGAGGATTATGAGACCCAGAGGAGGGAAAATTTTCAAAACCCGGAGGGATAACTGGATCAGAAGTTAGGTTAACATCAATTGGTGATGAACAATTGCTATCCCCCAAAAGAGAAACCTCTAGGGGCTTGGAGGTAACCACTAGAGGAGAGATTGACGGAGAAGGAGGCTGCATCTCACCAGAGGAGATGCCGGAGAAGAAGAGCAGAAAAACCTAAAATCGCCAAAAATCGCCTTTGCCTTTAGCCGTCGAAGTTTGACTCGTGAATACCAAGACCATATCTTGTTACTATCTACTACTAGTAGAAACTAGAGGAAGTCATACAGTGAAATATTACCGGTTCTGAATTTTAATTTTAAAATTATTGTCGGATTGCTTTTACATTTTAATAATACACATTACCGGTCATTGTCATGTTGAACAGGTTATTATAGTGGTATAAACATCTCCATACAATTAGTACACAAGGGTGTAGGAATTAGGAGGAGCAAGTAATCCACAGGTCCATACTACATCATACTCGAGAAAATACCCCACACTTTCAACCCAAATTCCTTAACAGAAATCCGACTTCCAACCAATTGAAACTGAAGGAGATAACTACAACCTTCTCTAAAATAACAATCGTATGTTCCTGTCACTATGTAGATCAGTATACGGAAGCACAAGTGATACATTTGTTCACGGATGAAAAAGACAACATCAGAGAAAGAAGAATATTCACATGCAGAGTAGCATCAAGAAAAGAAGGGATTACTATGGGAGTTGTGGCGGCAATGATATGGACAAAGGCCAACAAAGACAGATGTTGTAACCTCCAGATAGATGATAAACAAGTAGCAAAAGAAGTTAGAAACCAATGGAGACAACCGCAACAACGGTCCAACAACAACATGATATGTAACAATGTAGATATAATTTCCTATTTTCGTATGCTTGATTGTATTCCTCTAAGGCAAGTGTGGTTGCCATTTTTGCATGATTTAGTAACTCTATACTTCATATCTTCTCATCCCTATGAGAAGAGAGTGCTATTTCCTGACAATGTTGTATTTGTAGAACATGACGCTAACCAGGTGACTAACCTGATTAGCTAACTGCTGTAACTTATTGGTGTTTTTGCGAGAGAAAAAAAATCCGCAATGGAGTTGTTTGTTCTTGTTTCTCTCCAATTATTTCAAAAGAGGGTAGAGGAATAAATGCATGAGACACTATATTTTTTTTTTCTTTTTTTTTTGAAGCCTAACAAGGGAGGCGAAACGGCGGGCCGAGATTGTGTCACAAGAAGGGCAAACTAACACTAACTTCCATGTTAATTCATGGAGCGCATTAAACTTTGGGGAACGGGATGACCAGCTGAGCTAGGGACCTCTTATTTTTTATTTTATTTTGACAATAGAGGTTCATTTACCTTTTGTTTATTGGATTTTGGGTGTTCTGCTTTTGGTTTTAACCTGGGTATTCAAGTTATCGTGCACCCATTTCTGTTTCACTCCTTTGCCTGTTCTTGATTGCACAGTCACAAATCATCCCGCTTCAGTTTGTCTGGTTTAGAGAGATACAGAGGCTTGGTCAGTGAAGTGAACCAACTTCCCTTAAACTTGTTTTTTATTTTATCTTATTTTTGACCGATAAAGAATTTGGTGCTGGCGAGTTTTGAACAGGTCACTAGAATGTTACATTGTTGGTTTTACCTTTCGCATCGGAACAAGATGCTCCATGCTCATGCAAGTAACCTGCCTAACCTGCCGTGTTATCTAATTTCAAAGGAAAACTAAATACTTGCATCAAAATTTCCTATAACCTATTGGCCACAGTTAAGACATCTGATAAATGTAAGGACTTGCTTGGTTTAAGTGTGCATCCTTCGTCACACCTGTAATTTGTAAATCAGACATGTCGACGAAATTACAGGTATGCACAATTTGTCATGACTGGGTTCTGGGGTATGATTTTCAGGCCACCAATAATACCAATATAAGATGGGTTGTTATCCCACATACTTGGTCTCATCATCAATGACATTCAGAAATCTAGAAAAAATCAAACCAACAACCCTGCTAAGTGCTAACAGTCTCTTTTGATCTTCATTTAAATTGTCTTTACCAACTCTTTTGTGTGTATGGGACCCCATTCCTCAGCTTATCGATACCTAGACAACAACAGCTCCAACAGCAGACTCATTCACGGGACCAAATAAGTTACATCCAACTGTGACTTTTTTTTCCCC
The DNA here is from genome assembly GCA_023529315.1 of Papaver bracteatum. Taxonomy (NCBI): domain Eukaryota; kingdom Viridiplantae; phylum Streptophyta; class Magnoliopsida; order Ranunculales; family Papaveraceae; genus Papaver; species Papaver bracteatum. The sequence continues at coordinate 451,203 of JAJJWX010003621.1, forward strand.
ACAAAAAAAAAAAAAAAAAATGTGGACCAAGTTTCCTTTCTAGCATATAAGGTCTTGTAATTATATTAACAGCTTAGTACTAAAACAAGAGAATGAACTTTCTTTTCAGCATCAAGAAAGATCCATAAACAAAATCAAGTTCCAGGGGGAAGTGGAGGCAGTAACATGCATTAGGGTAGCTACTAAATGAAATGTAATCATGATGTATGGTTAATACCAATTGGAACTTAACCGAAAAAGCAGACAATTACATTCTGAAACACCAGAATGTTATGAAATATTTCACTGCACACTAAGGCAGGAAGTATCTCACTGAAGAATCCTTATTTAGTTATTTTTAGACAAACCCACTGTTAATCACTCTTTCTTTACAAGCTTAATCTCAAAGCAATAAGCTACAAAACTTTCTTTATTTATTCAAGTTATCGGAAAAAGATCTTAGAGGAGGGATTGAAAAGACTTAATGATTTTCATAAGGAAGGAAAAGAGCAGAACAAGGCAAAGCTTACAAGGAGAATACCCTACATTATGACCTCCCTTCAATTTGCCTCCTCACGAGCTTCCTCCCTTCATGTTGTTCTGACAAACGCCTCATAACAACCTCCTGTAACAAGTTAACAAAAAAGAAAACACTTATTTTGCCAAGCATTTCATTTACAATATATAATATATAGTTGCACCGTTGCAGGAAAGAAAATCATGAACGGATGTTACGGATCAAACAAAGCACAGCAAGGGATGATATTATATTATAGCATACCAGAAATGACAACAAGGGCAAGGACATCACCAAATCTTCTGACTAGGTGCTCAGTGTTTTTAGTGGACTTGAAACGTTTCAGCGCTGGGTGTGGTTCCAAAAGCTACAAAAAAGCTTAAGGTCATGAAATTTGGACATAGGAAGCAAACAAATTAAATAAAGTTGACAAACATTAAGGCAATAAGCCAATAACCCAAATGAGAAAGAATAAAGCTCACAAACATTCAAGGGGTTAGTTGTTTTCAAATGATGGGCTTTACTGTGTTACGATGACACTCCCAAAAAAAATTGAGCCGTGTTGATATGTATTGATACGGATACGCGTGTCCAAAACGTCAGATACGGCCCAATTACTGTCACACTCTCATGGTGGCCTGTTCCTTTTTCTGCCCTCGTAGCCCCTATCATCTCGCGCGTCAGCCTCAACAGTAATTATCCGTTAGTTCTCAACAGCTAGCTGTTAACTAAGTAGTTAGCCGTCTTCTCCACATGCTGCGTGTGCAGTGGTTGGCTTAGATCCAATGTTGTATTTAATTGGTCTTCCCTGAGCTTGTAAGAACTAATGAATATTTGATAATTAAACCTAAGACTGATTCAATTGAATCAGAGTTACTTCTTCTCCTGATTGATGTTCTAATTGTACTGAGTCCAGTATAATTGGCATCAGAGCCGTTCTGTTCTTAAGATGGGCGTTCCAACTGTGCGTGAATTATTTGAGACAACTACAGAGAAATTTGCTACTATCGATGACAAATTGGCTAGATTAGACGAGGAAAATTCTGTTCAGATTAAAGAGAAATTTGAAACTAATGATCTTCAATTTGCTCAGGTAAATTCTCAGCTATCTGAGCTATTGCTTCTGGTTAAACATCAAATTCATGTGTCTCCCTTTGAAGGTGATTCGAATAGAGCTGCTGGATCTAATGGTCATCAAGATGAATTTCATTTTGGGTCTCTAATTTCTCACCGGGATAATCATCATTTTCATCGTCTACCAAAGCTCGACTTCCCTCATTTCGATGGCAAAAATCCGAGAGGATGGATTCAGAAATGTGAGCGTTATTTTCAGATCCATAAAATTGATGAAGGACAACGAGTAAGTATCGCTTCTCTTCATTTTGATGGTCGAGCTGATCAGTGGTTTCTTAATTTTCAGATTGGTAAATTTACCACTACTTGGAATGACTTATGTGTTGGTATCTGTACTCGTTTTGAAAACCCTTTTAATGATAACTATGTTGGAGCTTTTAACAAGTTGATGCAGACTAATTCTGTCGAAGAATACTTCGAACAATTTGAAACTCTTAAGCCTCTCATGTTGAGCAAGAATCAATATCTTACTTAATACTATTTCATATCGGTGGTCTGAAAGAAGAGATATGTGGCTCTGTTTTAATGTTCCACCCACAATCTCTCATGCAAGCGTTTTCTTTAGCTCGTTTGGAGGAACAAAAATGCTTTCTTTATAACAAACCCACTAAACAATTTTCCAAACCCTTCACCAATTCTTTTTCTACCAATAGGACATTTTCACATAATCAATTCCCTCCCAAACCCATTATCACCACTCCCATTACACCTAAGTCACCACAATCCACTTTCAAGCCTACTTCCGTTACTAATACCTCAACCATTCCGCCTATTAAAAGATTAACCCAAGAGCAAATGCAAGCCAGGAGGGCTAAAGGCTTGTGTTATAATTGTGATGAAACTTCTACAAAAGGTCATTGGTGTAAAAGACAACAGTTATTCATGCTTAGTGCTGAAGCTTCTGAAGGGGAGAGTGAACCAGTGGAAGAAGGGGTATTTGAATAAACAGTTGACACACCAGTAGAATCTGATATGGAAATCTCCTTACATGCTCTTACTGGCAACATCTCTGGTGATACAGTTAGAATTCCAGGATTTATCAAGAAGCACAAAATTTCTATACTTATTGATACAGGGAGTACATATAGCTTCATTGATTCTCCTCTAGCTACCAGGTTGCACTGTGATATCAAGTCTATTGCAGACTTGCTGGTTACTGTGGCTAATGGAGAGAGGACTGTCAGTACTGGAGTTTGTCCTCATCTACAATGGTCTATGCAAGATCACCAATTCAGTGGGGATCTGAGACTTCTTCCTTTGGGTGGCTGTAATATAGTTTTGGGAGCAGATTGGCTGAGAAGGTTAGGTAATGTAATGTTCAACTTTGCCAACCTCAGCATTTCATTCAAACATCAAGGTGAGACAATTACCTTAACCGGTGTCAAAAATTGTTCTTCTATTATGATGATGAGTAGCTGTTAAAGACTTTTTTAAGAAAAACACTCATGGGCTGTTGGGTCATTTATTTTCTGTTACTCGTACAAATACTACCCAACCTGTTCCTCCCGCAATATCTCAATTATTACATTCTTATGAGGATGTCTTTCAAGAACCCATAGACTTACACCCATCAGAAACTTGGATCACACCATTCCACTCGAGCCAAATTCTATTCCTCCAAACCAGAGGGCCTATAAATGCCCTTATATCCAAAAATTTGTGGTTGAACAATTAGTGAGAAACATGCTTGATACTGGCATTATTCAACCCATTCATAGTCCCTTTGCTTCTCCAATTCTTTTGGTGAAGAAAAAAGATAACTCCAGGAGATTTTGTGTGGATTACAGAAAATTGAACAGCATCACCATTAAAGACAGATTTCCTATTCCTATCATTGATGAATTGTTGGATGAATTATTTGGGTCTGGTGTCTTTACCAATATTTACCTGTGATCAGGATATCACCAAATTTTGGTTCATCCTTCTGATATTTTTTAAACAGCCTTCAGAACCCATCATGGACACTATGAATTCAAGGTGATGCCATTTGGACTTACCAATGCCCCAACAACATTTCAAGCCTTGATGAATGAAGTCTTTCAACCTTATCTTCGCAAATTCATTTTGGTATTTCCTGATGATATTTTGGTTTATTGCCCTGATCTGCCTACTCATGTTAAACACCTGGAGATCACCTTACAATTACTAAGAAAGCATAAACTCTATGCTAGAATAGATTCTCTAAATGTCGTTTTGCTCAGGCTGAACTAGAGTATCTGGGTCACATTGTAACTGCTCAAGGGGTAGATGTTGATCCAGCAAAGGTTGCTAGCATGACTTCATGGCCTCAACCAACTACTTTGAAAGAGTTGAGAGGATTCTTAGGCCTCACAGGGTATTACAGAAAATTTGTAAAGCATTATGGATCTATTAGCAAACCTCTGACAGATTTACCGAAGAAGAATTCCTTCTCATGGTCTCCAGCAGCCACTCAAGCTTTCCTTCATCTTAAAGCTGCAATGGTTAGTGCCCCTGTTTTGGCCTTACCAGAATTTTCCAAGCAATTTGTGTTAGAGACTGATGCTAGTAGTGTCGGTATTGGTGCTGAATTAATGCAAGAGGGAAGAGTAATCTGTTTTTTTTCAGTAAACCACTAGGCCCTAAAGCATTGGTTTTATCTACTTATAAGGAGTTACTAGCAATTGTCCAAGCTATTAAGAAGTGGAGATACTATTTGTAGGGTCACAAATTTCTCATTCAAACTGATCATCAGAGCATTAAACATTTTTTGGATCAGAAGATTACTACTCTTCAACAAAAATGGCTAATGAAATTATTAGGTTTTGATTATGAGATCAAATATAAAAGTGATGTGAAAAACAAGGTGGCTGATGCTCTTTCCAGGAGATCACATGACACTGCAGCTTGCTCTTTGCTTACTGTTACTACTCCCAAGTGGGCACAAGATTTGATTCTTAGTTACACTGATGACTCTAAGGCTCAGCACTTCATTCCTCAACTCTTGGTTGACCCCAATGCAGCACAGGATTTCACTTATCAGGAGGGCCTCTTGAGGTACAAGAACAAATTATATGTGGGAACTGCCAATGATATGAGACACACTATTCTTGCTTCTATTCATTCTTCTGCTATTGGGGGGCACTCGGGAATTCAGGCAACTCACATCAGAGCAAATACTTATTTTTATTGGCCTAGCATGAAGAAAGTTGTTCTCTCATTTGTCAGCAACTGTGATGTTTGTCAGAGGAACAGACACTCTCACACCTTTCCAGCAGGGTTATTACAGCCTTTACCAATCCATGAGCAAGCTTGGCAACATATCTCAATGAATTTTATTGAAGGGCTTCCTTTGAGTGAGAGAAAAAACGTTATCTTAGTTGTGGTGGATAGGCTGACAAAGTACAGTCACTTCATAGGCCTCTCTCACCCATACACTGTTGCCTCAGTTGCTAAAGTATTTTTGGATAACATCTTCAAGCTGCATGGATTGCCAACTTCAATTGTATCTGACAGGGATAATGTTTTCACAAGCAATTTTTGGCAAGATTTGTTCACAGCATTGGGTACCAGCCTTAATCTGAGCACTACCTATCACCCTCAAACTGATGGTCAGACTGAAAGGGTAAACCCTTGCTTAGAACTTATCTCAGGTGCATGACTAGCCAACATCCAAAGAAGTGGCACTACTGGTTACCCTTAGCTGAATGGTGGTATAATACCAGCTTACCCTTACTGGCCTTGTATGGTTATACCCCTACACATTTAGCTTTCCCTTCTGTTATTACTTCTTCGGTTGCTGCAGTGGAAACCTATTTGAAGCAGAGAGATGCTGTGTTGGAGATTCTTAAAGAAAATTTAGCAAAGGCTCAAGAAAGGATGAAACTATATGCTGACAAGAAAAAGGTTGATAGGCAGTTTGAAATTGGAGACTTAGTGTATTTGAAACTTCAACCTTACAGGCAAGTCTACATTGCCTTGAGGAAGAACTTTAAACTCTCTGCCAAATATTATGGGCCTTTCAACGTCTTACAGAGGATTGGTCAAGTGGCTTACAAAATTGCACTTCCTCCTGAAGCTAGGATTCATCCTATATTCCATGTATCTCAGTTGAAGTTGAAGATTGGTCAGTCAGCAGTTCCTTCTCCAACTCTTCCTGTTGTGGATCATGAAGGTCAAGTGGTGGTAATTCCACATTCTCAGTTGGACTCCAGAATAATCACCAGAAATGGCACTGAGATACAACACATATTGATCCATTGGACCAACTCCTCTCCAGAAAATGCTACTTGGGAAGACTTGTCTGTTATAAGAGCTCACTTTCCAGATTGTTTATCCTTGAGGACAAGGATGTCTGAAAGGGGGAGGTAATGTCATACTCTCATGGTAGCCTGTTCCTTATTCTGCCCTGGTAGCCCCTATCATCTCGCGCGCCTGCCTCAACAGTAATTATCCGTTAGTTCTCAACAGCTAGCTTTAGATTCTGTCAACTAAGTAATTAGCCGTCTTCTCCACGTGCTGCTTGTGCAGTGGTTGGCTTAGATCCAATGTTGTATTCAATTGGTCTTCCCTGAGCTTGTAAGAACTAATGAATATTTGATAATTAAACCTGAGGCTGATTCAATTGAATCAGAGTTACTTCTTCTCCTGATTGATGTTCTAATTGTACCGAGTCCAGTTACAATTACCAAGAAACATGGTTTAAAAAGGCGTTTGTGGGGTGCGCTTTTGGGCGCTTTTTTGCGCTTTAGGTCCTAGGCGCTTCTAGAGTGCCGCTTTAGGAATTGGTTTATATTAGAAAATAAAAAGCTGTCCTTTGAAGCTCAGTAAGGCCTAGTTCATGTTTTCTAATTACATACTAATAAACCTAATTTATGGGGCATGATGACGATGACTGTCTACGTGATGATATGAATGATGCAAACATTCATGGCTAGTATATGTAAATAGCTCTTAGGTGAAATAAGCAGTATCAGTTTGCAATATGCTTAGTTAGTTTAACTGTTCATTTTATTATGTCTGAACTTCGTAGGATTACAACTTCTTATTTATATGTATTATTATATATTTTAAAAACCTCGCTTTCGCTTTACGCTTTGGTATGAGAGCGCTTCGCTCCACGCTTTCGTATTTTAAAACCTTGCCAAGAAATATAACTGAAAATCTAAAATACCTTAATTACTCTAAAATTTGATTATCAATATGTGCTGAGAATATACATTATTAGCTCCCTTGGAAGCTTTTATCTCTGGTTAAAAAGATATTTTGGAAGCTTTATCTTTAGTAATACAAAGATACTCTTTAGATATTTATTTTCGCTATCTATGCTAATCTACTTATCTACCTCGTGTACGCCGTATCCCTGTTTTCTATAGTATGTAAGTTGCCGTGTCAAAGTGACATACTGGACACAGGACACCGATACCATATCCGTGTTGTTGTAACACAGGGCTTTGGCCTTAAAAATATGAATCATCCAAAAGTTCCATCTAGTTCGTAAATTGGAATGAAACCAATATATGTAAAAAAGTGTTCAAAAAGGAAGATCTGTTATAAACAAAAATCATAAAATAGAGATTTGATAGTAAATATGGCCAGACAACTTGTGAAAAGGGAATGGCAAGAAAAATCATTCACTAAGCCACTATGGAGTTCGCTGAAACCAATGGATACAAAATGTATGGGAACCCCAATAAGTAAGATAAACATTTAGCTTAGCTCTAGAACCTAGATACTCTTTTTCCTTGTAAAGAAGTCCTTGTCGATCAGACGAGCTAAAACAACAAATACGAGTCCGTAGTATCTATTTGCACATTGCCTGTCAATTTTTCAAATCATGTGAGTCTAGATATACACATACATATATAATCTAATGACTTATATCAAGTTTTTTCATTAAATTCTTTTTTGAAGGTGTCTTGCTTTCCACCTGCTTTGTACATGTGAGTGGAGAAACTGTACATGTGAAGTGGAGAAACACTTAAAAGAGAAAATGAAGGAGTTTACTCCTCTAGTAAAGAGGGTTCAGAGAGGAAGTTCGAAGTTTGCTAGCATTGTGGGACTGAAATGTTCTGCGATAGAGGTGTACAAAGAGTGTTTTTGGAATTACATTGAATTTGTGTTCCCTAATACATTATGCCATTTTTTTAAATGCCGAACTCCGACAATCGGTATCGGACACCCGTACCAGTATCTATGCAACCCATGTAAGTTCTTAAGGAGTGTTTTCTAAGTAGTATTGCCATTTTTCAGAATTCGCTAAACACGAAAACAAAAAACTAATAAATAGGTGGGAAATCAGACACCTTCTATTTAACCACAATATCTTTGTAGGATGAAAAATCAGCACTTCCTAAGCATTTCCGCTATCCATTTACGTGTCCTCACCTACAAATTGACTGTTCTCTTATCTAAGGTAGATAAAAAAAACCTTAACCTGGGCCAGCATATCTTTTCAATTCTAATCTAACAAAAAAATCGTTTCTAGAACCCTAAAAAGATATAAAATCGAAGTACTTACAGCTTTCTCACGAGCACCAAGTTCAATATGATATCCACGGCGAGATGATTGAAGAAACGATGGATTCACTTTCTACAAAAAAAAATTAAAAATAAAAAACCATTCAAGATGTATGTAAAACTGATCTAAATAATCAATCGATAACTAAACCAAAGTCCCACCTGAGTAGAAGAGGAAGCGAATCGAGAAATCGTGGAGGCTTTGCCAAGTAGAAACGCCATAACGACTGATTTAGATTTCTGAAAGAGAGAAAGAAAATGAAAGAGATAGGAGCGGATTGTTCAGCTTGTATATCAAAGACAAACGCCAGATTATTCAATCAGTACATCAAAAGTACATCCAGATGTTTTTTAATCCAGACCGTCCTGTTAGAAACCTTGTTTCAGGGCATACAAGACAAATTTAAGGTAAATAAGGTGGGTGGATAAGGGGTATCCAAAAATAAATAAATTACTTAGTTACCCTCGATTAATTTATTATTATAATTATTTATTAAAAAATAATTTTTTCTAATAATTTTTTATTCGTTTAAAAAAAAATTGTGTTAACTTACTAAGGCCGGCTGATATTATGGTGTACAACTGGGAGAATGGCCAAGATTTTTGTTTCGATGTCACCTGTGTCTCGCCCTTCACCAAAGGTGGGAACCGTAGCTTCACTCCGGGTTATGCAATTTCAGCTGTTATCACACGTAAGAGGAACAAATACGCTGAAAAATTTTCATCTCTGGGATATGGATTCAATGTTTTAGCCTTCTCTACTTTAGGAGAACTCGGGGAAGACATTATTCTCTTTGTGAAGAGGCTAAGAGCAACTGCAGTCATACGAGCAAAACCAAAGACCAAAGACTAAAAAAAATCAAAAAATTTGGTTTACTTCGTGTTGTGACACTACCATGCAGGAGCAAAAATTTGGTCGGGCGCAATCAGGAAAGTTCGCCCCATCAGGCGTAGTTTAAAACTACGGCCCTTTTTTTTATTATTATTATTATTATGGGGTGTAACTTTGAATTACGCCCCATCAGTCGTAGTTTAAGACTACGCCCCAATTTTTTTATTTTTTTGTTATGGGGCGTAACTCAAAGTTACGCCCAATTTATTTTTTTAATTGGGGCGTAATTTTGAATTACGCCCCACCTCAAGCGTAATTCGTATCTGCGCCCGACTAAAGACTAGAGTAAAGATCAAATTTGGTATGGGATTTGGTCGATGGTCTGGTATTTGCTCTTTACTCGCTCCGTAATGTCTGTGTTTTCGACCAAATTTTGGTCGATGGTCCATGACTGTGGTTGCTCTAAAGAACTGCATGGCTTGTTATGATGTTAATAGAAAACTAGGTAGTTCTCTTTTTCATCGTTTAGGTATTATTATTCAAAAAGGTGTGGGAGCGCAATTTGTTGCAAGACTCTCTGCCAATCCTGTGTAATGACTCTTTCTTTTGTTCAATTTAGGCCCTCTGAGGTGGTGTTTACTTTTTAAAATAAAAAAATTAATATTTTTTTTCTAATTTTTTAAAAAATTACTATCATTTTTTCTAATTTTAAAAAAATGACTATCATTTTTTTTCTAATTTTTAATAAATTATTATTTTTATTCTTTTAATGAATTTTTATTTTCCAAATTTTTTTAAAAATAATTTTCTTTATTTTTTAAAAAAGTAAAAACTTTTTAAAAAATTAAAGAAAAAAATAAGAATAAAGGCACTTTTTCCATTAAACAAAATATTTGGATAAGGGGCTTTGAAGATTACTATCTAATGATCCTTTTTTATCCTTATTTGATATGCCCTGAAAATTTTCAGTATGCCCTAAGGCCTCTTCCTATGGGTGTGGCAAACCAAAGAGTTTGCCATTTATGCACCCACTATGGAGCTGGCAAAGTGGCAAATATGCCACTTAGCCAGGCCAGGTCGAGTCCCTACCGAGCGGTCGAGTTTCGACCTCCCGGTCTAGTTTAGATCTCTAGCTGATTAGTCTCGATCGCTTATTAGTATTTTAGGTTTTAGTTTTTTCTTCTCTCCCACTTTTAAATTATTATAACATATTTTTATTATAAAAAGGGTCACACACAATATTTTATAATCCCTAAAATTTTATAAAGACCCCACCAAGCACAAATAACTAATTTTTTTTATTGATAAGGGTCCCACAAAACACAATATAATATACTACTTTAATAAAATTTACCAGTTTTACCATAGTGGGGAAAGTAGTTGGCATGGCAAAACAATCTTTATACCAGTTCCCATAGGAACCGGCCTTAAATAGGGTTCCCTTTTAGTGGTGGTGCAAAATTTCAAAGTGGGCTTAATAGCCTGTAAGAACAAATAAGTAGAAAATACCAATTGGTCCTACAAATAATATATTAGAGAGAGTCTAGTCCAATTGACCTAGTCAATTGTCTGTTTGGTCCTAAAAATTATCATTTGGTCCTAGGGTGATGTCATGGATGATGTAAATGTCATCTTGTAGTGGCAGAAATACCCTTTTGGATAAGGACCATATATATAGTCAAAAAGTAAGAGAAAATAAATCATTCTCAGATTTACTTTCTCTCTCATCTTCTTTTCTTTTTCAGATCTAGAATTTCTCTCTCTTTTTTTCTTGTTTTTTTTTCCTTCCTGCTAGTGATGAAGATGATGATGAATGATTCTCTATTCTCTCTATTTTTTTCTCTGCTAGTGATGAATATGAAGATGATGATGAATACGATGAAGGTTTTGCGTTTTTTTATTTTTTATTTTTTTTATTTTGCTCTGTTTTGATGATGAAGACGGTGAGGTTGAAGATTCTGTTGTTATTTATGATGATGATGAACCTTTATCATCTTCACATGCTTGGGTAAGTTTCGGATCTATAAAAGAAGATGAATATGACGGAGTTCATTTCTGGAATGAACTCTGGTTTGTGATGAAGATTTTGATGTTTTTTCGTCTGTTGTTGCTGATGATGATGGAGAGGATGAAGATGAGTTGATGTTGCTGATGAAGAAGATGAAGATGACGGAGTTCATTTTCAGGAATGAACTCTGGTTTGTGATGAAGATTTTGATGTTTTTTCGTCTGTTGTTGATGCTGATGATGAAGATGATGAAGATGAGTTGTTGTTGTTGATGAAGAAGATGATGATGACGGAGTTCATTTTCAGGAATGAACTCTGTTTTTTTTTAGGTTTTATATGGAGTTCATTTTCTGGAATGAACTCTGTTTTTTTAGGTTTTTATATGGAATTCATTTTCTGGAATGAACTCTGTTTTTTTTTTAGGTTTTATATGGAGTTCATTTTTTTAGGTTTTTATATGGAGTTCATTTTCTGGAATGAACTCTGTTTTTTTAGGTTTTTATATGGAGTTCATTTTCTGGAATGAACTCTGTTTTTTTTTAGGTTTTTATATTGAGTTCATTTATGGAATGAACTCTGTTTTTTTTAGGTTTTTATATGGAGTTCATTTCTGGAATGAACTCTGTTTTTTAGGTGATTTTTGAAAAAATAAGTAGAAATTAACAGGAGTTCATTTTGAAGAATGAACTGCTACAAAAAAAACAAAACACGAAAGGGTATTTTTGTCCATTTAAATATTTTTAAATAATTATGGACCAAACAGTAAAGGCGTTTGACCAAAGGAATAAACGGACATGGGCCTACCTAAAAAAGGACCAAACGATATTTTTCCCAACAAATAAACCATACCCAGTTACCCACCTGTATTCTTATAAATGTCTAGGTTGGTGAAGACGACGTTTCCACACGTAGATAATACGTTAAGGTCTATGTTCTATAACGACAACGTAGTCAAGGTTATCGCATCTCTCGTTCCCTAGATTGTTATCATGTAGGTGGTGTCCTCGAAATCATCTGACTTGGGATACCAGTAGGTGGTGTCCTCGAAATCATCTAACTTGGCATACCAGGTGGCCTGGTAATTTTGCCTCGACATTATGGGAAAATGCCTTAGCCGCTGAATTTTGATCGAGCGATTGAGATTTTTCCGCTGGAGCCATATTTTATCGCGAACGGTCAAATTCTAATTTCAAACTGTGGGTTTTTTAATGCCTATATATACACATATTCCCCTCTTACTTCTTCACTTCTTTGCAACATTTTTTTTCCACCTTATCCATGTTCTTCCAAAATATTTCGGTTAAACCTGTTTCTCTCCGAATCTTTTTAAAATGAATAATCCAAGAGTAAAAAGAATAAAAAAGACAAAGTTCTAAGCAACATCTCAATGAGTGGATTAAACTAGACTAAGTATTAACAGCATGAGTTCGATAATGCTTCAAAAAAAAAACATGAGTTCGATATCTCTAACAGCCGGTCTGGATACCAAAAGCCTGACTGCTTCTGTACAAAAATAAAATGTCCTTGCTTCACATTAAGTTAACTTTTTTGCTTCTAGAAGTCATCCCAAAATTGTATACCCAAATTAACTTCTGACTTTTCTGCTTCTAGAAGTCAAAAAAGCAACTTCTGAAGTGATATTCCAAAAGGCTATAAACAAGAACGATTTTTTGGGGACCATGGTTTTTTTTGAGGGGACCATGGTTTACTTAGGCCACCTTCCCTACACTTATAAGGGGTGTCCTAAAGTTAGGAAATGGCTAACTTATCCTTTTCTCTTGCTTAAATTATGACTATCCTAATAACCCCCTCTTAAACCTACTAACTTAATCAAAAATCAAATTCATAAACACAAAAACACAGTCTTATTTACTAATCAAATTTCATTTTAAACTCTTGTCTTGTCCTCATGTTTTCTCTTACATTTTCATAATCGTTTTAAATCCGGATTTTAGAAAATTGTATATTAGAGGTACTTTCCGACTATCCCATGTCTTATTTATACATTTGTGATCGATAAATTGAGTGAGTAGTAATCATAAAAATTGAAGTTGAAGAGAGAAGTTCAGCTAGGAATTTTGTAAAAAAACTTTATCGAATTAGCAAAACTTGCTGGAGATGAAGAACAGTTTGGTTGTTTTGCAAAAAAAAAGTTCCTAACCGAACTTTTTAATTTCCTAACCGAATTTTCATACAAAAGTTTGGTTACGCAGCAACTTTTTTTCCCCTAATCGAACTTTTCTCTGAAATCTTATGTATTGAGTTCGGTTACGTCACAATTTTTTAATTTCCTAACTGAACTTTTAATTTCCTAACCGAACTTTCCTATGAAATCCCATATATTGAGTTCGGTTACGTCGCAATTTTTTTCTCCTAACTGAATTCCCTATATATTTAGTTCGATTACATCGCAATTTTTTTCTCCAAAACGAACTTTTCTCTGAAAGCAAAAAACTCAATTAAAACTAAGTTTGGCTACCTGCACTTTCATGAACATTAGCCGAACTACATTAGCAGATAAGTTGGCTACTTGTTCTTCAAATCTTGTAGCCGAACTTGTTAGACTTAATCCAATTCAATTTTTAAAAAATCTCATTTCCAAAAAAACCTTGTCAATTCAAGCAACAAAAAACTAAGGGCAAAACACCGCGATTTCATGGCGAAACCCTTCTTCTCCGAGTAAACCGAAGCACAGCTTGGGGGAATAGATCGATCACGAGCATGGGGATGTAAGGTACGAGGTTGTTGACATGGCGAGATTTTCCTTCTTTTTTTTCCTTTTTCTTTGTATAGGGTTGCCATTTCTATGTTGTTAATTAGTGATTTTGCTGGAGTTTTCCTTCCAGGCATGTTCCTTACTTAAGTTTTAATGCTTAATCATGATCCTAGTATTGTTGATTAGGTTTTCGTTTTATTTATTTTGCTAAATTTGTTTGGGTTCAGGAACTAGGGTTGCAATTTAGGGTCTTTTAATTGGAATTTTTTTTTGAATTATCTCAAGGGTTCTCTATTCATATTATAGAACTAAGCCTTTTCTCTCCCTCTTGTTCTCTGTGTTCTATGAATTAATGATGCTTGCTATTAGGGTTTGTGGTTTCCTTTTTCTTAAGTGATGTAATGCTTGCTCCCTTCTTTTGAGATGGGGGTTTTCTTGATCCATTTGATATTTCGATTATTGATGCTCCAAACTAGGTATTTGATGATCCTTATCTTATCTATTAAATTGGGTTTTTTTTTAAAGTCCAATTAGGAATTTAGCCTTATTTTCCTTCTCTTATGTTTCATCTAGGAATCAGATAGTCTAAATAATTTGGGGTTATGTTATTGATTTTGATGTATGGTTTAATTTGGGGTTATGTTATTGCTTTTGAAACTACGGTTATGTTCAAATAAGATTTATGTGAGTTCTTGTTAATAGGGATGTGTAGGATGTATAATTCCTTTTGAGTTAGTGAGAATGCATCTACAACTTCGTTTTGTGAAATTTGTTTTGAAATCCAGTTTAGCTTAATGTAAATTCTTTTGAATTTGAAATTCTAATCAATATGAAATTATGTGAGTTCACTAGTTATAATCTAAGAATATGTAACTTCCTATGAAGTTGTGATTGTGGTGCTAATCTTTATGAATTTATAATCTAGGAATTACTAGTTATAATCTAAGAATTTGTAACTTCCTATGAAGTTGTGATTGTGGCGCTATTCTTTATGAATTTTAATCTAGGATTGTGTAACTTCCTTTGAAGTTGTGGCTACATGTTATACTTGATGTTTTGCAGTCTGTTTTGAAAAACCATTTACATTCTCTAACCAATCCCTTGACATTGTCTTGTTTGAGTCCTGGTTATCTCCCATGTTTGCTTTCTTTTCTTATACCCTGATGTGGTATTTTGGCCTTGTGTGATTGTAATGTTTTATTTTGGATCTGTTTAATTAGGTTTAAATTTTCGATATTCGCCATGTCTTGGATGTGATTAACCTTCTGTAGGAAAATATCTCTTAATTATATTTTCACTTTTCTTTTTAAGGTTTGTTTTGTTTAGTGTGAACGGACGGGAGATTTCCCTTCTAAACGGGTTGGTTTTCAACCCGACTAGCAGAGCAAACCCCCGTACGTCACTCGAAATATAAACAGTAAAATAATACACAATTGCATTTATGGGATTAGAAAGGAGTTGGTTGCGACAAATCAGCTTAGAAACGGAAGTAGATACTTAGGATAAAAAATAGTTCAAAGACATACCCTAAGTAACCACACTTAAAAATTCATGTGTCCAAATCTAGGCTTTCGTATCTAAACAAAAAAGTGATTTTTAACTCTTAATAAAACTACAACCCAAAACTGCACTTACATTTCCAAAGACAAGCGGTAATGCATTATAATTAAGTCGACAACCAAAAATGAACACGATAAGAAAAATATTTTTGTAAATAATTTCTTAATACTGAATTTGCGGAAGAATGAAGTAAGTATATATATATATGTACTAGGTATCACCGGGGCCTGACGGCCCCGGCTCAACCTCTAATTAATGTCATGTGTCATGTAGTCTTTGATATTTAACGTGGTTTTTAAATAGGTATATATGTTCCGTGAAGATAATTTAAAACACCATTAATATACTTATCCAGGTATCTCATTGATATATAGTATGACTTATGTTATCTAGGCATCACCATTAATGATTTCCAGATTGTTTACTTTGGTGTGTTTTTTATTCATTGCTTCCAGGATAATTATATGGTAACCATTAATTAAAAGTAAAAATCACCTTTCAAAGTTAATGGCAGTAAAAGTATAATGTGAATTACATGGATAATGAAGGGCCTTTGTATCTAACAAATTAGAATATGTAAGCATGGTTTGAAACAAACAAATGAAAGATTCAAGTATTTGCTTATTCTGAAAAGAAATTAATCTAAGAACCTGAAAGAAATAAGTTT
The DNA here is from genome assembly GCA_023529315.1 of Papaver bracteatum. Taxonomy (NCBI): domain Eukaryota; kingdom Viridiplantae; phylum Streptophyta; class Magnoliopsida; order Ranunculales; family Papaveraceae; genus Papaver; species Papaver bracteatum. The sequence continues at coordinate 467,093 of JAJJWX010003621.1, forward strand.
AATTTTAAAAATCAATCCACAAAATCCATTCAAAGAGAAAAATAGTATGATTTGAGTTGTTTCCCCAAATCCATGGTCAGAGACCTCTAATAAGTATAACCTCACACTTCCTTAGCAATCTGTAATTCAGAACGATGTTGGGTTCCTAACTAACAAATATGTCCCATTTCTATTCATGAATAGTACACTTACTTGTTAAGATATAATTCTCGACACTTAGTACATCTTGTTCTTGATATACGGTATTCTTGAAAACTCTTGATTCTCACATATCACAATGATCAATTTGCACTTATCCATTTTTTAAAGAAAAAACATCGTAAATCTATTGCTTTACTGCTTAACACATCATAAGTATAAATGGAGGCATAACACTTATCAACATGAGACAATAAAATGAACAACATCCACAATGATGTGACAACTTAGCATTCAAAACAGATTGGGTTTAAGGAACATAATCTGGCGATAAATTCTATATTCACCTTCATCTGCAATATGATGAACCTGTATCTTCAATTAGTTTTTAATATATTTTTATTTTCTCATACATGAGATTCGGTTCCTCCAACTATATTAACCATGTACCATAAACTTTATTCGTGTTTCAAAAAGGACTGGGTCAATTTTTTCATCTAAAGATTAACACAAACAAATTTGTGAATTTGTTCCAAAATTCATATTTTTCAAAATTATTCAAGAATAATAAAGGAATAAATCATATAGAGTACCAAATATTTTTGAAATTCGATCTTGTACACATATGAAAAACAACTACTTTACTAAAGGAATTTCTTCCTAGATTTATTACATCAAATATTATTTTTTCAACTTGAAAATAGGGGTTCTTCAATCAGGACAATCTGATGCATCTTGATATTGTAAATGTCTTAACTAAATTTTTAGCCAATTCGAGTTACCAACCAGCATCGCAAATACATATGGGTGATGATTGAAACGTGTAATGGTCATCAAACCTTGATAGATCTCGAATAATTCCCAAAAATAAAAGTGCTCGTTTAGGTGTCCATAAAAACTAAAACAATATAATTTAATTAAGGTTGGGTGAATTATTTTGCATGAGAATCTTGATGCTTCGTTTCAGGTTTCCAACCGTATTTACTAAATAATAATTAAAACAAAAAAACAAATGTAAAGGCTGGTACCCGTCAAGGGACTTAAAAGTTCAAGTTAATTTCGTACAGTCAATTGTAAGTATCATTTGAATGTACGCTTGTTGCATCAAAGGTTATATTACTCTTGCACTTACCAACACTAAGTTTCCACAAACCATTTCAATCCTATGATATGCTCGGATTTTCATAAATCAACAAAATAAGCGCATTTATTATTTCATATTGGTCTTGTTACTCAAACGCTCACTAAAGGAAATTCAAAACACAGAAGAAAAAGGTAAAGGAGCGACTAAAAAACTATACCTAAATCCCCATAAAGAGCATTGGACAGGTTGACCCTGCGGCCGGACTCTACCTTTATGTGGTCAGCTCACTTTTATGGTCAACATAGTTATTAGAGAATTGGTTAAAAACGTAAAATTTATTTTTTCACATCAAAATACTGCGGTTAATATTATTTGTGCTTGTAAAGAGACACTGAAACATGTAGTATAAAGAACAGGGTTTACTAGATTCCCTTGCTTTATGGACACATACTACCCCAACAGCATAATCCTCTTCATCAGCGGATAGTATGCTGATAACAGTAGTAAACCTCCCAAATATTTACCAAATAACCATGATAAGATTTTCACCTTATCTAGAAGATTAAAGCAGAAGAGCGAATATTTCATTGGTTCAATTTGATTACTTTCGTTTCTTAGAATCTAATGCTTGTGGTATACATGCACACAAATAACAAAATAAAAATACAATAAAAATGCCACGAATAAATCACTGAACAACAACCGGAAGCAACAACAATATCAACACAATCGAGAGATGAATCTCCAACTTAGACAACCTTGTAGAAATATCCATCTTCGTATTAGTTGTCATTGAACACAATATATAATCTTCGATTCAAAAAAATCGCCAAAAAAATAATTGTTGCCACCAATTTCAGCCACAACCATCTTTCATAACAAATTATGTTGGAATGAATAGATTGTAGTTAACTTGCTCAAGAAATTGTAAAAATAAATAAAGTGACCCATAAAAATGTCAAACAAAGTTATTTTTTGAAAAGAAAAAAAAATCACAAAGTACTTTTAAAACACCTAGTCAATGTTGTTGCATATGTCATGGGCAAGGTGATGTATTCCACCATTGTTTTGTATGATCGTCATTTTCTTTAATTTTAATTATATTTTTTTACTCTTTGAATCGAATGTGTTAAATATATTTCAAGGCATAAACAATGATTATGTACATAAATCCCGATGTTGTGTAGATTCTGAGTACCTTCGATATTTTTCTTCATCATTGCGAAGCATTACTTTGCTGGAAAGTTTACTCTCCAATCATCTATACTTTCACATTATCATACATACTCATTCTCAATCTCTCTATGTCCATAAATTTTCGGGTCTAATGCATGTTAGTATCTTTTGCTTTCCTCCTCAATTTTTGAAATCCAACTTTTTTTAGTCCCTTTTCTCTTTTTCTGTTGAGTAACATTATGATTAACACTCTGATTTTCAGTTTTAGCTTATGGATTAACGTTTTCAAGAGTTTTAATTTTCAATTTTAGTTAAGTAGTGGTATGTTTTCCAACTCAACTTATAATATAGAAAAACAAAAACGTAATGCAGAGGCAAGTAAGCATGGCGGCACTTTGAGACCCGGGAAAACCTTTTGTCTCCTTTAGATGAAAAAAATATTGGGGACACTTAGTATGTCGGAACCATCTTCTGACAGTATAATTGCTTCGGCGGTTGTTTGTAAATTGTACCGCCTTTCATCCGTAGTTTCTTTGTAACGCATAATAATTTTCAGTATTCTCTACAGGATGATATGCTGAGTCTCATGTGCCAAAGAATAGTTATTGTGAATAATATATTGATTGGCTCACGTATATCTTTGTCGAACACTCGGGGCATGATTAGGAACATCTATATAAAGTTGAGAATATTTTTATTTATTTTTGTATTAATGCTCCACTCTTTTTTCCATGTTCCCTACGTACTTGAAAACACTTTAAACCCTTTCTTTTTAGGGCCCAAAACTGGTAATTGCATTCGAAGCATTATACTCTCTGATGTAATCACCAGACAATTTTACGGGCAACACCAACATCATATAAATCCCTCCAAGCTTTGGGAGGTTCAAGCAATGGAGGGAGTTTTACTAACGAAATTAAATTAAACAAATCGATAACTAAAACCAAAACCAAAACTATATTATAAAGCTAGGGTTTAAATCATAACAATTGGAAGAGTTTCTTATCAATTCCTTGAACTTCTAGGTAACTTTAAATTCAAAGTTAACGTAGGATTGCAGATGCTAACCGATTCACTGAAGCTCGTAATCGTACCTTATATATGGAAAGAAACTGTTGTTGAACCTGCTAGGTAAGAATTAGGTTTAAAAGACGACGTCGTGGTAGTGGTAGAGTTAGGAAACCTTAATATCACGGGAAGCGGACCAAAATCAGGAAACCGTTGAGAATACACCCACCCCATATTTATATGACAGATAAAATACACCCACCCCATATTTCTTTCACCCACGAACCCAGCTTTTAACATTACCGGAATTTTTCTAGCCGTCCAATGGAAAAACCAATCCGTAGCTTCCCGACCGCCGGATATGGGTCCCCGTTGAATGACGTCCGTCTGATAGCTTTTGCTATCATGACACAAAGACCACCTTTTTTATAACAGTGATACAAAGACCACCAAAGAAATTCAAGAAGTCAAAACAAAGCCTTAAAAAAATCTCATACGGATGCCAGTGATTTTAACAAACATAACATGTTTTTGAAATGTTAAATAATCTATTCAACTCACTGCTGCACCTAAGGCCATGGTGTTAAACATTTTCTAAATCCCTACATTAAAACAAGGTTGAGTACACGGAATACTTACATAAGGGTAATGAACATAAACTTAGAAACACATAGTATAGAAATTTGTAGAAAGTAGAAAATACAAAAGAGACAATCTAGTACAGTTGTACATACATACGAAGCAAAATGCGACAAAATGCATATTTTGTTAACAACGATATAAAACTATCCCGCAAGACGATCCCCACATTTTTATGTACAACAAAATATATCAAAATCATGGTTCATACGCAACACAAGACTACCCTATATGTTCAGTTTTTTAATATCTCTTTTCGTTTGGGTGTATCCTACTAAAGCGATTAATTTCATTTGTATATTTTTTTTTAAACCTTTCCGTTTTTTTAGTTTCTTTCTTAGAACTCGGGTTATCTTAAACCTCCACAACGCCTATTTTGTTTTTACCTAATATGAAGAAATGATACTCTCTGTCCCAAACCCATGCTCCTCTGATATGATTAACCCCCAGGTAAGCCCACTCAAAATACTTTGGTCATATCAAATTTGTCTTATTAATTTGTTGTTTTCTCTTTATTGTTTACCTTCAGCCTTAAGCATTGCTCACTTTCTTTCTTTTTTTTTTATGTTGTATCTAGTCTTTAAAACATCTACGTGTAACACTTTAATTGTCGGAGCTCATTATATTCCTTTGTTACTGCTGCTGTAACTTTAGTTGCCAAAATGAGCATTCTACCATGGAATTGCCAGGGTCTCAACCAAAAAAACGCAATACAACATCTTCGAAGTTTGATATCACTACACACACCATCTTTTGTTTTTTTATCTGAAACTTTAGCTACCCAAAATAATATGCATTTTATTGCATAATCATTTCAATTTCAGAATCATTTCTCTGTCCCTAAAGTTGGCAGGAGGGGAGGATTATGCTTAATGTGGAAAGATAACTACGATGTGCAAGTCATCTTGCATTCCCAGAGTTACATACACATCCTTATTACACCCCAGGCACCTGAACACCCTTGGGTTGTGCACATGCATTTATGCTCCTCCACACCCAGTTGCAAGAAGAGATTTTTGGCATGATTAACCATCAATTTTTTCTAACATTAATGCACCATGGGTCCTTATTGGCGATTTTAACCAAGTAATTGGCCAAATGGAAAAAAAGAAGAAGGGGGCAGACAAGTAACATATGAACAAACCCAATCATTTCTTAATGTAATAGATCAAATGGGACTCATGGATCTGGGATTTCGAGGTGATCCGTTCACCTGGACGAACAATTAACAAGGACAAGATAACATCCTGGAACGGCTTGACAGAGCAATCGAAACTCAACATTGGCGTACGTCCAACCCACATGCAGGTGTTACTCACCTACCGAGAATAGCCTCAGACCATGCCCCAATTCTGCTCCAAATTAAAGTAATCGACTGGCAAGGGAGCAAGAACTATAAGTTTGAGCATTTATGGCTTACCCACCCACAACTGCAACAAGTGGTGAATTCGGCATGGAACGGGCTTCATGATGCGTACCCCACGGTGAATTTGTAGCTCAAGCTCATTTCAACGAGCGAAATTCTTACCGAATGGAATAAGGAGACTTTCGGCCATCTTCCTACTATGATCAAGAAATCAACGTAGCAAATCAAAATGGCTCAACATCAATGTGCCACCCGTGTTGGCAATGATTTGACATATTGAAAAATCCATGAAAAATAACTCAGAGAACAACACATGACTTTACTTGATTGCCATGCAATGTATTGGCGACAAAGATCAAGAATTGAATAGCTACAATCGGGCGATCGTAACACTACTTTCTTCCACGCAAAAGCAACAATCCACCGAAGTTGCAATAACATTCGACAACTTCAAGATCACCAAAACAATTGGGTTACCGACAAAGAAGCCGTGGTTGGACTAATTATCGATCACTTCACTGATCATATACGGCTCCAAATACAGTGATCGATGAGATCCTATTTTCAGCAATAACCCCAAGGTTAACACCCAGCCAATGCGCTTCACTGACGAAATAAGTGTTTGTACCATAAGTAAAAATGCCACATAATGGGCCAAAGCGATACTTGAATCATCTTTTGGCCTTCATCCAAGCCCGCTAACCAGTCAACTGAAGTATCCCACCAGCCTACCCAGTATTACATAAATCAAAGTCAACACTCGCTCAATGGTCAAAGTCAACAATCGGTCAACGGTCAAATTAACCATCAGTCAATGTCAAGATCGTGTTGCTGATAGTGCTTCCATGCAGTTTCCATCCATGTTTCCGATGGAGCTACCATGCGTTTTCCACTCATATTGCCAGCAATGCTGCCAACTGATTCCCAGCTAAGTACTCAATCGCACTGCCAAATGGGTCTTTCGTCAACCAAACCGATCCGCAACCAGCATCCATCCATACGGTCAGCCATTATGCCTGTCAACCACCAGTACAGTTTGCCAGCATGCAGAATTTATCATGAAAGCATAAATGTGCAGTTTCATACAGAATTGAAGATGGAGGCATAAATGTGCAGTTTCATGCAGAAATCATCATGGAGGCATGCAGTATTGATTCCAGCAGTTTCATACATAAATAATCATGGAGGCATGCAGTATTAATTCCAGCAGTTCATGCAGAAATCATCATGGAGGCATGCAGTACTGATTCTAGCAGTTTCATGCAGAAATCATGATGGAGGCATGAATAAGAGTTAATGCTATTTAAGTTTATATTGAAATTATATATTGAACTGTATAAAGGGGGAGGAAAGAAATCATTTTATGGGGGAGCCAATAGGGGAAAAAATATACACCGTAATACAATTATCAATAAAAAATCACTCCCCAAGGGGATTCGCCCGTGGACGTAGGAAAACCATGCCGAACCACGTAAAAAACTGCGTCTATCTTTGTCTCTTATTTGTTCTTCAATTCGTCTCGTACCCCTAAATACTCACCAAATTATCTATTTATCGTGTTTCGTGCCCAAAAGTAATTTTGGGTACAAACAAGAAGTAACCCCTACTGAGATCAAACAAGCCCTTTTCTCCATTGGCTCTGAGCATGCTCCAGGACCGGACGGATACACTAGTAAGTTTTTCAAAGTTTTTTGGGAAACAACATATACACATCTAATAGAGATGGTGCGTGGTTTTTTCAATTCCTTCAATATCCACCCGCTTATGAACCACACCAACCTAACTTTAATCCCCAAAATTGACCACCCATCCAAACCGTCACAATTCAGGCATATAGGAATTTGTAATGTCACCTACAAAATCATTTCAAAAATCCTGGTAAATCGCATTAGCCCCTTACTCCCATTCCTGATCAGCCCTTATCAAAGCGCCTTTACACCCCAAAGATCTATCCAGGATAACATAACAATTGCTGGAGAGCTTTTTCATCATATTAAAACCTCAACCAATACTAAAGACCCTAAAATAGCACTGAAATTGGATATCCAAAAAGCCTATGATAGTCTAGATTGGGGTTTTGTTAGAAAAGCCTTTACTAAATTAGGTTTTCCGACAACTTTTATAGAATACATCATGCTTTGTATATCAAAGGTCACATATTCAATCAACATCAACGGCACGCCACATGGGTATATCACTCCAACTAGAGGAATAAGACAAGGGGATCCACTCTCCTCATATGTGTTTATTATTTGTGCGGAAATACTTTCAACAAATTTGGGAAATCTTGAGGCCCGAAAAGCGGTGGAGGGACTACGCATCTCAAAAAAATCTCCACCAGTTCTCCATCTTATATACGCGGACGATCTCCTCATCACATATAAGGCTTCAACAGAAGGAACGAATCAACTCAAACACTTGCTCCAGGCTTGCAGCTCATCAGCAGGTCAGCACATTAATACTTCCAAATCCACCATCATCCATCATCCAAAGCTCAACCAATAACAATTGCTTGACCTTCATCAAGCTTTCAATATGCCCACAACCTCGACACCACCGATCAACCTGGGAATCTAATTCAAGCACGGAAGATCCTCCCGTCATATTTATGAACCTCTGCTAAATAGGTTAGCACGCAGGTAAAAGGGATGGATGACGAAGTGCCTAACACCTTCAGGAAGATTAGCTCTGATAAAATCTTCCCTAACCCCTACATCAAATCACATAATGCAAGCACAACTTCTTCCTATCAGTGTCAATAAGAAAATAGATCGTATCACTAGGAATTTTTTCTGGGAACATGACTCCTCGGTTAAAAAGCTCCACCCTCTAGGTTATGATAAGATGACTAGGACCAAATAAAAAGGCGGTCTCGGAATCCGAAAAAACATCGATCATAATAAAGCACTACTCATGAAGAGGGTCTGGAGCATCCACGAGAAACCAGATACAATTTATGCTAGCATTTGCAGCAAAAAATATTTTAGGCATCAACCTCTCTTTTTAGGAACTCTAGCTATCCCATCTTCAACCAGTCCTTGATGGAAGCAATTAGCATCCCTCATTCCCACAATTAAACAACATATTTTCCATAAAATCGGAGATGGGTTAAGAACCCCCTATTCAAGAAAAATGGATTCCTCAATTTGATAACACCCTGGATCCGGCGAGATGTTACCCAATTCAGATGGTCGCTGACCTCATTGATCCTTTCACTCACACTTGGAACCACGATAAACTAAACCTCCTTCCACCCCACATAATCCAACGAATCGTGAATATCCACCTCCCTAAAACAACCCATCTGATAGAATCATCTGGCCTTTCACCAAATCCGGAAAGTACACCACATCATCTGGATATCACTGTTTAACCAGCTGTTGGGATCATTCCCATCGAAACCCTTTACTACCAACTAAGTTTCTCTAGATATTCCCATATCCTCCAAAATTATAGCTTTTCTTGTGGAAAGAAATCAACGAAGGCCTCCCGACCTTCACTATTCTAAACCATATCCACCTCATCGATACCGACATTTGTCCACAATGTAACACTGGTCCGGAATCTGCTGGCCACATTCTTCTCCATTGTCAAGTGGTTGTGGCCGTATGGAACATTCTCCACACAAGACTCCCTACTCACTTAACCACAACTCAAAATCTTCCAACTTTCCAACTCCCCAAATGACAATCTCACAAATTTTACAATTGAAAACTCACCCCTTTGTCAAAACAGCCTTCTATTTCCTTTTCTGGTCTTTATGGATAGCTAGAAGTGATTACATTTATAGACAACAACAACCAAATCCGGGTAATATCGCACGGATGGTTCTCTCTCTTCAACAAGAGTTCTCTTGCGCACAACAGCACCTCCCTCCCGTGCTACATGGAATACCAGCTCCTGCAAACCCAAGAAATGGAGAACGAATGACTACTATAATCTTCATAGGCTGGATCAAACCTAATCTAGACTGGGTCAAAATCAACACAGACGGAGCAGCGCGAGGACACCCCGGAATAGCTGGAGCAGGCTTCATCTGCAGAGATGCTTATGTCAACACCCTAGTAGCTGTAGCACAGCCACTAGGAATTACCACCGCCCTCACATATGAGTCATGGGAAATGCTCATAGCGACCAGGACGGCAAAAGAACGAAGCTGGCCAAAGGTTCAATTTGAAACCGATTCAGAAAACCTACTTCGATTCCTAACCTCAGATGTCGATCCACCATGGTACATATCAGGAATGATCGCTGAAACCAAACAAATCATGGGTCAGATCCTCATCGCACCATCAACCACAACTACAGGGAAGGAAATCAAGCGGCAGACGGACTAGCCAATCTGGCAGCGGACAAAAGCCAATTAGAAAACCTTACAACTTTATTTTGGGATCATACAATCCCACCATGCATCAATCAAATTGTAATGGATGACTCCTTGGGTACTACTTACCCTCGTGTAATTGGTGCTTAATTTTAATAACATCTTCATGCTTCAAAAAAAAAAAAAAACTAAGGGGTAATTTGCATTACCTCCCTGACAAAAACGCTAATTTGCGTTACCTCCCCTACATAAATTAAATTAGTAAAACCTCTTTTAGTCAAATATTCCATCCAAAACCAGTTAGCTGACTTAGCAAAATTGTACACGTGGAAAAATTATACACGAGTCAACTGTAGTACCTAAACTACCCTCTCATACTAATATAATCTAACGGTAGTAACTAAAGTCAAAAAGAAATCAACGGTGGATATTTACAACATAAGACCAGTCCTTTCTTCTCCACATAACTCCTCCTTTACCATTAAACCTGCAATTGACTCTTTTTATTTTTTATTTTTTGGAATATATGAATCAAACTTGCAATTCACAGTTAACATTACTTATAATCCCAAAGGTTTCAACTCCCATACCAACTAAGCCAACGATGATGACGACCTCAATTGTTTCTCAGAAAGTACGTTCTGCTAATGCCAGCGAGAAATTAGATCGTTAATTCGAAAGGGATGAACCAATTAAGCTTCGCGACCATGATATGAAAACACGCGGTAGTACCAATTAAGCCGGTGATAATAGTAGCGTTGGCTGATAATCAGAAAGTGCTACACCAATTAAGCCTTATGATCTCGATCTGAAAGCAGTACCATCAGTTGGTTGTAGTAACAAGATTTCGCAATTACTGGATGCTGGATATCCATTAGAATTATGATAGAGTAAGAACGGACCATCACCGACACATGGAATTGATTTATTAATAAACCAGTCTCAGGGAATGCCATTGATTCAATCTTAAATCCCAATAAACCCTGCAAAATTCAAAAAATAAGTTAAATTAAGCAGATATGAAACGAAGGGCTCTTGTATTAGTGTTATCGAGGTTTTTGGTTTTATTACCTCGAGTATGGAGAGAGATGGTGAATAGCGCCGGAAGCTGCCATTAGAGAGTACAGTGGTCGGTAATGAAGAAATAAATTACCTGTTTCATTTGCTTCTCTGGATTTTCAATACTTGGATCTCATCTCGGCTCTATATTAGTTCCGTCCGGGATTAGACTACAACCAAAAATTAAAATGGGTTCTTTTTCTTAGAAATTTTAGGTTTAGGTTAGGTATATTCCCTTCTCTTTTCTGTTTGACCGCAAAGCAAAAAAAAAAAATATTATGAAGAAGAAGAAGACAAGGACATTTTCGGTAGTTTACTAAAAAGGAAAAAAAAAAAGTGCCACCTGTATATTTTGGCTGAGTCAACTAACTGGATTTGGACGAAATATTTGACGAAAGGAGGTTTTACGAATTTAATTTATGTAGGGGAGGTAATGCAAATTAGCGATCTTTCCAGGGGAGGTAATGCAAATTACCCAAAAAACTAAAATTGAAGTATGCTTGGGTGGTTTGAAGGTTCGGATTCAAAAAATAAAAACATAATTGAGTTTTTCCAACTCTTATATTCTCCTTCTTCTTACCTCTCGATAACTTAATTTTAAGAAAAATAATATTGATTTATCTTACACTAATCACTAACTAACCGAATTTAATTACACTAACTAACGATTACACAAACTTAATTAGGAAGGGTAATTTTGGTATTAACATAAATATTTGGATAAGGGGTGTCTTCACTTTACATTAAATGTCTTACTAAAAATTGAACCATGGTCCCAAAAAATCGTTCATAAACAATAAATCAGTCCCGGTGAGGGTCCCCCACCCTAGGCCAGCAATCAGAAGGGCCAATTTTTTTTCCAATAACTATACCAAAGCTCATTTTTTGCCTAGTAACAAACGCGAAAATGGTATTGTCCTTGGTGATGGTACAGTAACAGTCAACACCACCATACCCTTGGTGGCCGAAACGATGAGTTTTTTGCTGACTTTTGAACTTGGTCACCGCATTAACGTTCAGAACGTCATAGTGGAAGGAGACTGCCAAAGAGTTGTGTTTATTCTCCAAAAGAAAATCACCTCCATCTCGTGGAGAATTCGTCACATCATCGACAAAATTAGCGCCGAGGCCAGGTATTGATGGTGGTTTTTAGCTTAGGGCTAAAATCGTAAAACACTAAACCCTAGCAGACAGTGACGTCACAACATTTAAGTAATAAAGCATTTACTAGGGGCATTTATTGAAAAGTCTTTAATGTGTCTCTAAAATAATTACCGGGGTATCTTTTTCAAACTAGGGTTACGACAAGCCAAACCCTAATTCCCACGTGTGCCAATGGCAAATCATGCCAGCCACACCAACCGCGCCAAAGCATACCAACCATGCTAGCCGCACCTCTATGCCAATGAAAAATCATGTTAGCCACACTAACAGCGCCAAGGCATGCCAACCATGCTAGCCGCACCTCTGTGCCAACGGAAAATCATGCCAGCCACACTAACCGCGCCAAGGCATGCCAACCATGCTAACCGCACCTCTGTGCCAATGGAAAATCATGCCAGCCACACCAACCGCGCCAAAGCATGCCAACCATGCTAGCCGCACCCCTATACCAATGGAAAATCATGCCAGCCACACCAACCGCGCCAAAGCATGCCAACCATGTTAGCCGCACCCCTGTGCCAATGGCAAATCATGCCAGCCACACCAACTGCGCCAAGGCATGCCAACCATGCTAGTCGCACCTCTGTGTCAATGGAAAATCATGCCATCCACACCAACCGCGCCAAATCATGCCATGCTAGCCGCACCTCTGTGTCAATGGCAAATCATGCCAGCCACACCAACGACGCCAAAGCATGCCAACCATGCTAGCCGCACCCCTGTGCCAATGGAAAATCATGCCAGCCACACCAACCGCGCCAAGGCATGCCAACCATGCTAGCCGCACCTCTGTGCCAATGGAAAATCATGTCATCCATACCAACCGCGCCATGGCATTCCAACCATGCTAGCCACACCTCTATGCCAATGGCAAATGATGCCATCCACACCAACCTCGCCAAGCCATGCCAACCGTGCTAGCCGCACCCCTGTGTCAATGGCAAATCAAGCCATCCACACCAATCGCGCCAAAGCGTGCCAACCATGCTAGTCACACCCCTGTGACAATGACAAATCATGCCATCCACACTAACCGCGCTAAGGCATGCCAACCATGCTAGCCGCACCTCTGTGCCAATGGAAAATCATGCCAGCCACACCAACCGCGCCAAGGCATGCCAACCATGCTAGCCGCACCTCTGTGCCAATGGAAAATCATGCCATCCACACCAACCGCGCCAACTCATGCCAACCATGCTAGCCGCACCTCTGTGCCAATGGAAAATCATGCCAGCCACACCAACCGCGCCAAGGCATGCCAACCATGCTAGCCGCACCTCTGTTCCAATGGAAAACCATACCATCCACACCGACCGTGCCATGCCAAACACATCTCGCCATGGCCCCCCATGCCGCGCCACCATGCCGGCCTTCCCCTCGCGGCTACCAAAGTGAAGGCGTGCAACAATCAACGGTTGCCCTTCAATCTTAGGAGAAAATCCTGGCCGCCTAAGGTCTCCTCACGATTTTGGCCCAAAAACCTAGCTTGGTCACGCACTTAGCCAAGCTAGTCGCGCCATTCCAAACACATCTCGCCATGGCCCCTCATGCCGCGTCACCATGCTGGCCTTCCCCTCGCGGCTACCAAAGTGAATGCGTGCAATAATTAATGGTTGCCCTTCAATCCCAGGAGAAAATCCTGGCCGCCTAAGGTCTCCTCATGACTTTGGCTCAAAACCCTAGCTTGGTCACGCACCTAGCCCAAGCTAGCGACACCATACGCTCATGGAAAACCCTTGGCCCCATATGCCAAACCAAACCTAGCCCAAGCTAGCCGCGGTATGCCAAACACACCCTGCCTTGGCCCTAGCTATGCTAGTCACACCATGCCAAGCCATATGCCCTTGCCTTGTCCCTAGCCACGCCATTCACCCATGGAAAATCCTTGGCCCCATGCGCCCAAACCACGCCAAGGTATGCCATGCCAACCTAATTGTGCCAAGGCATGCCATGTTAGTCTGGCCACGCCGCTATCCCTCCTAAATTCTTCCTGAGTTTTTCTTTCGAGCTGTTTTCTCCTCCCGAACGAGTTCAAAACCTAACTATCTCCGTGTAAGGAGATAGGAAATTAGTTTCCGGTTTATTTTAGGGGCGGACCGTCAAAATCCGAGTCCTTACTAGAATTGTACAACGATTTTAGTAAAGGGCGCTAATTAGGATTTCTAAAACAAAGGCGTGCTGTGACGGACCGGAAAATTACGCCTTTGGCGCGTCGCCCCGCAGGCCGCAAATCTCCCGGTGCGCCATGATGAAGCTACGATCCGGGCCTCATCCCTAGGAAAATGCACGCTCATCTGCCCTTGCAGGTATGCTCGTGGAGCATGACGCATCTATTTAAGCTTCCACACCTTTCCAACTTACCCTTGTTATGCAAAATGGTTTAGGGCCATAAGGCCAATGCCAATGCACTTCGCATGCATCTCTGGTTTTGCCTCAGCATAGGGAATCCATCACTGAATTTCCTAACTAGCTGAGCAACCGTCGCATTACCGTGTCTTGCCCAGGCTTAAGGCATAAGCCGTGGACTTATGCATAGGCTGCACCAAGCCCTTGCCCTTTCCTACGTTACTTCTCTTACCAACTCTTTATAACTTGATAGGAGGTATGAGCATCCACTTACTGGCATACAACCAAGCCTCATCAAGTGTGTCCACAATCATCTCTTGCGTCGGGCTACCGAGCTTAGGTGATATGAGGGGCCAACGTGCTGGACCGGAAATGCTGCGACTCATTGCGGCTGCCTACGTATCCTTCCCTACTCCAAAGGAATCAAGCACAAACCGTAGTTCATCCTGAAGGGACAAGCGACTTATTCCAACTCGTTTGCTAGGCCGTGGCCAAGCAATAGTGGTAATGGCCTAGTCCGTATAGGCCGTTTCGTCAAATACATCCAAGTGATGCATCATCGGGTCCGTGGAATGGCATAGTGATGCCTTAGCATCATATTCACCATTCGTAAGGCTACGCAACTATAAATGATCCTTATGCATTATTTATACCCTTCCGGCTAAGCTATGAAGCTTACTTGGTACATGGTCCGCATATGCACCTTCAACCAACTACCCTTCCCTATATATGTTTATTTGACATTTTTAGAACTCTGATTGGGGGCGATAAAATCCTTCATCAACTCCCCGTTTTACTATTCATGGTCATTGCCATGTATTTTCCTGAATAACCGGCCAAGATGGCTATACATTCAGTTCTGGATCACATGCCAGTTCATATGCCAACTCGATGTTCAGCCAGGATGGATGTACTCTAGCTTTGACCCGTAGGCCACTCCCATGCTCAGCCGTGATGGTTGTGCATTACCAACCGGATGTCCAGCCATGTTGGATGTACATTTTCAAGGCCATCTACCCAACTGGCCTAATGCATCATTTGATGCAAGATTTGGCTCTTTGCCAATGTAGCTTCCAACTAATGCCTTATTGGCCTTAGCCAATATTCATACGCGACGTGCCTTACCTGGCACCCAATATTGGCCCTTGGCCAAATGCCAAACATAATGCGCCATTTTGGCGCGGTATTGGCCTTAAGCCAATCTACCTCTTACCAACCAACGGAAGCTTTAGATATAGCTTCATCTCAGGCCATGGCGCATCTTTCAGCATGCGCCATGCTAAAAATACGGAGTGTTACACTCTTCACCCCATAAAAGAATTTCGTCCTCGAAATTCCAAATAAAAACTATTGTGGACAATCTCTTCGGTTTGGATTTCCTGAACAAAAGTCCCATTCCAGATGCTCAGAAATCACGGGTTTCTTCAAGTTGTCATGAACAACAATTTAGACCTTCTTAGCACATGTCCCATACCACCTGCCCAGGAATCCAAAAAGTACCCACAACAATACCAAGAATCTCAATTGGCGAATTCCAAAAGGATATCTCGACCAAGTATCCTGAATGCGCATCCCATACTACGCACTCAGAAGTTCCTAAAGTTCACAAGGTTGGAAGATGTCATCGAAATGAACATGGGACAATTGCCCAAACATACGGCCAGTTGCCAACATCAACACTGTACTGTATGGAACAGTTTTCCAGTTTCCCACCGTCCCTGACTGTCATCCAGGTTGCCACTCGTAAGTGGGATGCTAGCCGGGCCTGACAACGCACACCCTTGGACAGTTTCCAACGTGTGGGGATGATCAGTCCCATTGTCTACCCACCGTCCCAGACGGTCTTCCGGATATCCACTCGTAAGCGGGGTGCCACAGAGGCCTGGAAAACTCACAACACATGGACAAGCTCAACTCGATTTGCACAGTAACTGGCGAAGCAGTTATAACTCTTTCCCGCGCAGAAGTTAGCCTACTCTCCAACTTTAAGTTTTCCATTAAGGAAAATACTTGTGGACAAGTCCACTCCGCACAAGTCCCTAGTTTATTCCTGGAACTTTCTCTGATACCATCTGTGACGGACCGAAAAATTACGCCTTTGGCGTGTCGCCCCGCAGGCCGCAACTCTCCCGGTGCGCCATGATGAAGCTACGATCCGGGCCTCATCCCTAGGAAAATGCACACTCATCTTCCCTTGCAGGCATGCTCGTGGAGCATGACGCATCTATTTAAGCTTCCACACCTTTCCAACTTACCCTTGTTCTGCAAAAGGGTTTAGGGCCATGAGGCCAATGCCAATGCACTTCGCATGCATCTCTGGCTTTGCCTCAGCATAGGGAATCCATCACTGAATTTCCTAACTAGCTGAGCAACCGTCGCATTACCGTGTCTTGTCCAGGCTTAAGGCATAAGCCGTGGACTTAGGCATAGGCTGCACCAAGCCCTTGCCCTTTCCTACGTTACTTCGGTTACCAACTCTTTATAACTTGATAGGAGGTATGAGCATCCACTTACTGGCATGCAACCAAGCCTCATCAAGTGTGGCCACAATCATCTCTTGCGTCGGGCTATCGAGCTTAGGTGATATGAGGGGCCAACGTGCTGGACCGAAAATGCTGCGACTCATTGCGGATGCCTACGTATCCTTACCTACTCCAAAGGAATCAAGCACAGACCGTAGTTCATCCTGAAGGGACAAGCGACTTATTCCAACTCGTTTGCTAGGCCGTGGCTAAGCAATAGTGGTAATGGCCCAGTCCGTATAGGCCGTTTCGTCAAATACATCCAAGTGATGCATCATCGGGTCCGTGGAATGGCATAGTGATGCCTTAGCATCATATGAACCATTCGTAAGGCTACGCAACTATAAATGAGCCTTATGCATCATTTATACCCTTCCGGCTAAGCTATGAAGCTTACTTGGTACATGGTCCGCATATGCACCTTCAACCAACTACCCTTCCCTATATATGTTTATTTGACATTTTTAGAACTCTGATTGGGGGCGATAAAATCCTTCATCAACTCCCCGTTTTACTATTTATGGTCGTTGCCATGTATTTTCCTGAATAACCGGCCAAAATGGATATACATTCAGTTCTGGCTCACATGCCAGTTCATATGCCAACTCGATGTTCAGCCAGGATGGCTGTACTCTAGCTTTGACCCGTAGGACACTCCCATGCTCAGCCGTGATGGCTGTGCATTACCAACCGGATGTCCAGCCATGTTGGCTGTACATTTTCAAGGCCATCTACCCAACTGGCCTAATGCATCATTTGATGCAAGATTTGGCTCTTGGCCAATGTAGCTTCCAACTAATGCCTTATTGGCCTTAGCCAATATGCATATGCGATGTGCCTTACCTGGCACCCAATATTGGCCCTTGGCCAAATGCCAAACATAATGCGCCATTTTGGCGCGGTATTGGCCTTAAGCCAATCTACCTCTTACCAACCAACGGAATCTTTAGATAAAGTTTCATCTCAGGCCATGGTGCATCTTTCAGCATGCGCCATGCTAAAAATACGGAGTGTTACACGTGCGGCCATCAACGGCTACCCTTCAATCCCAGGAGCAAATCCTGGCCGTCTAAAGTCACCTCACGACTTTTGGCCCGAAAAACTAAGTTTGGAGAATGGGGTTTTAATGACCCACATCTGCGACCCTCAATGGCGGTCAATAGACCGTGGACCGGTCAAAGCGGTCCTGGATATAGAAAATTTTCGGAGCACATATTAGAGCGTTAAAAACAGTCGTTCTACAAATTTTTTAATTACAATTATATCCCCTAGTCATCAACCCACACAGTGACCGCTTGACCTAGTTGAATAAGTTCTACTTTTCTTAGCGGGTCCCTCCATCTCCCACCTCGTTATATTGATGCAATAAATATTATAGAAACTGTGAAAATGACCATATTACCCTTATTGGAAATAAGTGCAATAAATATTATGGAGATTGTGGAAATGGGGAAACTACCCTTATTGAAAATAAATAAAGTAAATATTACATACTGTGAAAATGACCATATTACCCTTGTTGGAAATAAGTGCAATAAATATTATGGAGACTGTGAAAATGACCAAACTACCCTTATTGAAAATAAGTAAAGTAAATATTACAGACTGTGAAAATGACCATATTACCCTTATTGGAAATAAGTGCCATAAATATTATGGAGATAGTGAAAATGACCAGACTACCCGTATCGGTAATAAGTAAAATAAATATTACCGATTGTGAAAATGACCATATTACCCTTGTTGGAAATATGTAGAATAAATATTATGGAGACTGTGAAAATGACCAGACTACCCTTATCGGAAATATGTAGAGTAAATATTACAGACTGTGAAAATGACCAGACTATTTATTGCACTTATTTCCAAAAAGGGTAATATGGTCATTTTCAAATTCGGTAATATTTACTTTAATTATTTCCGATAAGGGTAGTCTGGTCATTTTCACAGTCTCCACAATATTTATTGCAATAATTTCCAGTAAGGGTAATATGGTCATTTTCACAAGTCTGTAATATTTACTCTACCTATTTCCGATAAGGGTAGTCTGGTCATTTTCACAGTCTCCATAATATTTATTCCACTTATTTCCAACAAGGGTAATATAATCATTTTCACAATCGTTAATATTTACTTATTACCGATAAGGGTAGTCTGATCATTTTCACTGTCTCCATAATATTTATGGCACTTATTTCCAATAAGGGTAATATGGTCATTTTCATAGTATGTAATATTTACTTTATTTATTTTCAATAAGGGTAGCTTGGTCATTTTCGCAGTCTCCATAATATTTATTGCACTTATTTCCAATAAGGGTAATAAGGTCATTTTCACAGTATGTAATATTTACTTTATTTATTTTCAATAAGGGTAGTTTGGTCATTTTCACAGTCTCCATAATATTTATTGCACTTATTTCCAAAAGGGTAATATGGTCATTTTCACAGTATGTAGTATTTGCTTTACTTATTTTTGATAAGGGTAGTCTGGTCATTTGTACAGTCTCCATAATATTTATTGCACTTATTTCCAATAAGGGTAATATGGTCATTTTCACAATCTGTAATATTTACTTTATTTATTTTCAATAAGGGTAGTTTGGTCATTTTCACAGTCTACATAATATTTATTGCACTTATTTCTAATAAGGGTAATAAGGTCATTATCTCAGTCTGTAATATTTACTTTACTTATTACACTTAATTGGGTAGTCTGGTCATTTTCACTGTCTCTATAATATTTATGGCACTTATTTCCAATAAGGGTAATATGTTCATTTTCACAGTCTATAATATTTACTTTACTTATTTTCAAGAAGGGTAGTTTGGTCATTTTCACAGTCTCCATAATATTTATTGCACTTTTTTCCAATAAGGGTAATATGGTCATTTTCACAATCGATAACATTTACTTTACTTATTTCCGATAAGGGTAGTATGGTCATTTTCACGGTCTCCGTAATATTTATTTCACTTTTTTCCAATAAGGGTAATATGTTCAATTCTGATATATTTCGTCTTCAGTTCATCCGAACGAGAAACTCAGGTCTAACTCTGGTAATCTTTGAACCTGTGATGGTCAATTCTGATATATTTTGTCATCAGTTCATCCGAACGAGAAATCCAGGTCCAACTATAGTAATCTTTGAACCTGTGATGTTCAATTCTGATATATTTCGTCTCCAATTCATCCGAACAAGAAACTCAAGTCTAACTCTGGTAATCTTTGAACCTGTGATGTTCAATTCCGATATATTTCGTCCTCAGTTCATCCGAACAGGAAATTCAGGTCCAACTCTAGTAATCTTTGAACCTGTGATGTTCAATTTTGATATATTTCGTCTTCAATTCATCCGAATGAGAAACTCAGGTCCAACTCTAATAATCTGGGAACCTGAGTTCGTAAATGCTGATACTTTATAACTTCAGTTCAACTTTCGATTTCTCGAGATTAATTACTCGTTATTCTGACTTGTTTTCATTATTCAGATTCATACTCTTTCTTACATATTATTTGGATTTGGTGTGATATATGCGTCAAGATATACGTAAACTATTAGATTTTTCTTCCCAAAATTTTGGACCCTATGTTACGATGTCACATGGTTCGGTAAGTGATAAGTGATAAATTGCACCACCTTATTTAAAACAAGGAGAGCCGTCCGATGAACTTGTTTGTGACACGTGGTAAGAAGTTAACCATTTGATCTTCTGAAACCAATCAGATGGGTGTCGAAGACACTAGTCGTCCAACTCTGCTTCACTGTAACAATGGGTTTCTATTTATTTTTAGAAGATAGAGAAAATGAAAACCATAAACCTAAATCGTAATCCTTATCCGCCTCCCTCACCCCATCTCCTCCTCTTTCGACTGAAACCTTAACCCCGTCTTCTTTTGACACGATCCGCGGCGGCACCCCATCTTCTTTTCTTTCTACTTCATAACCAAATCTTGAGTTTTCAGAATCAAGGAGGCAATAACCCCATAGCTTCAATCTTAAATCTTCTTCATTCTCTCCTAAACCCAACCCCATTTCTTCATCTTCTTCATCTCCTCATAATCGCTCTGTAAAACCCAAACTTTCCCATTTTCAACCTTAATGGTACAAGTTGCTCAAATTTGATAGCAGATGGAGTAGAAATCATGTTGATCTACTCGGTCTGAAGGTAGTCCCACTACTGGATTCTTACTATCTTAGGGTTTTTCAAAAAAAAAAAAAAATCATCATCACGGATTTTAATTTCTTATTAGTTTCTGGTTTCACTCAATTTTCCCCAGTATTATTTCTTGATCTGAAATCAGAAATTTCAGATTGATTTTCCATTAATCTTCTGTTCTAGGTTAATATCGGGTTTTTCATCTTCTATATTCCACCACTGAAACTCATAATTTCTTCATATTTTTAGCTCTGCTAAGAAATCAGAGTTCATATACAAGCGATTCTGTGAAGAAATTTTCAGTTTCATGCATTTGGTCCCCTTGATTTAATCCAAGGTCTCTTATTATAATGGATAGGATTTAGGGATTTTTCTGAATTTGTCTCAGAATTTCGTATTTATCTGGATTTTGATGAATTAAGGTTTCGATTATCTATTCTACTTCTTTTGCTAATCTAGGGTTTGTTCTGTTTTGTATTATTTGGTCGATTTAGGTCCTAAACTTGGTAGGATCTTTCTTGGATTCAAGATCTAGTTTGGGTTTTCTTTTTTCCCTCAATTTCATACACAAAAAAAACTGGTAAGATTTTTTCTTTTTTAATTTCCATTTGGGGTTTGGAGTTATGGGTCTGATATGTGATTTGTAGGAAGGTGATTTTATTCCAAATTGTTAAGTTTTGTGTTGTTGCATATAAACCATAAGGGGTTTCATCTTTGTTTTTTTCTTAGTGTTTATGTTTATGGGAATTTTATTTTGTTGCAGGTGGAGACATGGGATTGTAATGAAAGCAAGTTCAATAATGGTGATATTTCATTTTGTTCTGGTTTTGAATATTTGAAGTCCATAATATGTTGCAAAACTAATAGTTGCCTATATTCATAATACTACAGTTATTCCAGCTGGTGAACAAAGTGAAGTATTAGTTGGGTTGAAGAATGAGGGTACATACGTTCACAATCACCAACTTTGATATTCATGTTTATTTACTAATTATCTTGCCATTTTATGTTTCAAAAGAATACAATGACATTCCACCTATAAGGGAAAATGGAAGGCATCTATGATCGACAACCCAGGATGGAAGAAGCAATTCCAAGGTAATGTTTACATAAATGGTTAATTTTCGGTTTCCCTTTTAGTTGTTGATAGTGGTAGTAGTGAAAGTTTGGTTGAAAATGGTGGATAGTTTGGCTAAGACCTTGTTTTAAAGACAAAATCATATAAAATAATATGTTGTGAAATTAATAGTGGTTTGATGCTCTGATAATTGTTGGTAATTTGTTTGTAGTGATAGTGGAGAAAGGAAATCTTAAGTTAAGAAGAGATTGCCAGTGGATTTATTGGTTTTTCACATGGACCTGTTTGATTTGACAAATTTGTTTATGGTATTGGTCATGTGACAATTATCAATGATGGTGCTACTAAACTGAAGATGTCCGAAGTTGAACATCCACCTGCTAAGGTAAGGTAGATACATTTGGTTCTTTATTTTTTGTGGTTGTTTCTGTTTTCTATTTTAACAGTCCTTTGTGAGATATATTCTCTTGTAGAGTTGGCTGAGCTTTAAGATCAAAAAGCCGGGAATGAGACTTCTTCTGTTGTAATTGTTGCTGCAGAATCGCCCAAGGTAACAACTTTTTATTTGATAACGGTGGTTGGTATCCGACTACTGTGACATCTGCTATTATGGACATTGCTGGATTCCTTTATGTGTATATTTTGACTATATTTCAAACTGTTGCAGGGCTAGTATGGATGTCAAAAAAAAATTTGTTTAAGGGTACATGGTACCTACTATGTTTCCCACCTTAACTATTACTTCTGAACTAGTTTAGTCAAGTTGTGAACTTCCTACATGGACATTATTTTGCTTGTTCTTGTTGTTGACCAGAATATGACATCAACCCCAAAATTTGTACTGGTTCTAGTTTTAGGCTTGATAATTAGTTGAGCATGTTAAAAAGAATGTAGTTTGAATGGTAGTTACTGGTGTTGGTTGACTGTTTTTAGTGTTTCTATTCGCCTTTTCTTATTAAAAATGTGGTTTCCAACTCTTTCCCTTGCTGTGTTGCTTGTACTTCTCTCCTCATTTGCACTCACCTAATAGCTAGTGATATACAGAGACAAACTAGAAATTTTAGAGGGTCCGAATTCTGAAAGTTGGATTTCTTGTTATTTTGTTACTCAGGATTTGGGAAATGTCCTGTGGCTGGGTATCCACTTACAATGAATAATCTTATGCCCGTGAAAACAAATAAGGTGAGATATGTTAATCTTTTTACTTATTGTAGCTTCTAACGCTGGTATTAGTAGAATTTAAAATTTCTAAGTTTTTTGTTTTGTCAAGTTTGTAATTTTAGTTTTTGTTTTGCCTTTATAGGAGTGGGATCATGCTATAACATTTTGCATTAGAACAGCAATTACATACAGCAAGAGCAAGTCAAGAGCTAAGCCATGCTCTTTACCTCAGGCACAACTTTAGCTTGGATATAAGGAAAATCCTTTAGCTGATAATGATCTATAAATGTGTCGATAATTAAACTTGGTGTCATTGATTTAAACTAAAAATCCTAGTTGGTTGTAAAGTATGGGTGAAGTTGTTTCGTAAATACTTGTGTTGGCTAAGTTCCAGTTTTCATTTTGTAGAACGGATTAAGCTTCAAAAAAATTTAATGGCATAATATTACATCAATTGAGCATGCTAAGAACCTTCGAACTCCAACTTGGAAGGTTAGATTTTCATGTCAGAGTGTCTAATATGTGCATAACTTCGAACTCCAACTTGGCAAGTGACACTACTGCTTGTTGTTTCGTAGCTTATGGTTTATTTTTTTAGGTGCAATATACTATCCAAGGTTTCTTCGTTTTGTTGTTTCATAGCTTATGGTAGATCACAGATAGCTGGTTAACATGTACGTGCTGATGATATTTATTTACTGCAAGGCCAGTTAGGAATTAGGATGGCCTGCCAAATCTTGTTCTTGCATTTGCTGGTTTAGCACACTCAGCAGTATTTTTTTAAACAACTTGTAAACTGGAAGCGTATGTTTGCAGATACTACACAGACCCATATGGCACATTCTGCAATGCCATATAAAAGCAATCGGATCAGGTTCTGAGGGAGCTGACATCTATTTGCAGGATCAATTCAACAAGGTATCTTTATCACGTTGCAAAATATTCTATGAGCAGACAGCTCTTTGCAGGAGCAAATTCAACAAGGTCTTTGGACCCAATAATTGATGAAATAAGCTTGTGGGTCTGTATCATTCTCTAACTCCCCTGTTGCATTTTGTTGTGTTCCTTGATTTTCTATGGCCAGTTCAATTATATTATTCAACTAGATAAATGTCGCTGAACTTTTACGGAATCACATGATTATTGGTATAGATAAATGTTTTTTAAGTACCCCACTTCAACAAATGCAGTAGCTAGCTGCATACTTGTATTCCTTACATCATGCAGTTTCCCTGTTTTCGCAAGAAATATATCTTTAGGGAATCTTTTCTGTTAAAGTTTTCTTTTATGTACTTCCATTTTTGTTGTTCCACCTTTTAGAGTACTATCCCAGGAGTTTTTCCAGTTAAAATATCGTTGGTTTGTCCAGTTGGTGTCGACTAATGAAACTATATGTTTGGAATTACAGTTTCTGAATGTTCTGTAATAAAGATGTTACCATTGGCGCATCGATGGTAACAATGAATGTTAACCATGGAAATAATCATTCGTTGGGCGAACCTTACTGGACTCTATCATCCATTTCCGTGTGGTGTGGGATATTCCCAAATGTTCAGGTCAGTTTATTTTTACTTACTATTCTTTTCTTTTTACTTATGTGTATTGAATATTAATAAACCAAATATCATCAAATATTGATTGTTTGATAGTTACCTGATTATACTAGTAACTTACTGCCATAATTTTACAATTTTAGGAGTTCATTGCATTTTTTCACTACGACTGAATATTAGATAGTTTTTACATAAGAACGCACAGCTCTAGAAGTGTATCTGTTAAATACTTGGTTGTCAGACTCATTATAGCATGTCATACGAATAATTTCACAACAGTGAACAACAATGAACTGAAAACTGTTCTCTTGAAAACTGCTTTTCAGAAGTTGTTGTTGTCTAGGTTGTACTCAATGTTCCTGAAACCAGAGTTGATGATGCAGAATTCCAGGAGAATGAAGTTTTTGCACTTGATATGGTTTCCATCACAAGGGAGGGGAGAAAATCATTTTGATGTTTAATCAATAGTTTTTTAGTTCATCGTTTTGTAATCGAATCCTAGAACTACAGATTACAAGGGTGAACTACAGATTTTAATCCTTTGTGTAATTTGAAACCAATGAATCAATGAATGTTAAATTGAATGATTATTTGTGTGAAAGTTTAATTTGATTCTCATTTTTCTTTGATCTGAATTTGGTTTTCATTTGATTCTCATTTGAATTCTAATTTGAGTTTCATTTGAATTTAGTTTTCATTTGATTCTCATTTGAGTTTCATTTGTGTTTGATTTCAGATTTAGTCAGATTTAGTCAGGATAGACAGCCAATCTGAATCAATTTTTTTTTATTATTAAGATTTATATCTATGACTGATGGAAGTCAGTCATAGAGCAATGACCGTTAAAATCGGTCGTTGATATAAGATTTGCAACGACCCCCAGAGACACGTCATAGTTGAAAAAGACGCTCAAACAGCGACCCTTTCTTCGACCGACAAAGCAAGTCATAGATACGAGTTAAATGACTTGCTTTGTCGGTCGCGAAACTGCTGATTTCCACTAGTGTTACCCTTGTTATGCAAAAGGGTTTAGGGCCATAAGGCCAATGCCAATGCACTTCGCATGCATCTCTGGCTTTGCCTCAGCATAGGGAATCCATCACTGAATTTCCTAACTAGCTGAGCAACCGTCGCATTACCGTGTCTTGTCCAGGCTTAAGGCATAAGCCGTGGACTTAGGCATAGGCTGCACCAATCCATTGCCCTTTCCTACGTTACTTCGCTTACCAACTCTTTATAAATTGATAGGAGGTATGAGCATCCACTTACTGGCATGCAACCAAGCCTCATCAAGTGTGGCCACAATCATCTCTTGCGTCGGGCTATCGAGCTTAGGTGATATGAGGGGCCAACGTGCTGGACCGAAAATGCTGCAACTCATTGCGGCTGCCTACGTATCCTTACCTACTCCAAAGGAATCAAGCACAGACCGTAGTTCATCCTGAAGGGACAAGCGACTTATTCCAACTCGTTTGCTAGGCCGTGGCTAAGCAATAGTGGTAATGGCCTAGTCCGTATAGGTCGTTTCGTCAAATACATCCAAGTGATGCATCATCGGGTCCGTGGAATGGCATAGTGATTCCTTAGCATCATATGCACCATTCGTAAGGCTACGCAACTATAAATGAGCCTTATGCATCATTTATACCCTTCCGGCTAAGCTATGAAGCTTACTTGGTACATGGTCCGCATATGCACCTTCAACCAACTACCCTTCCCTATATATGTTTATTTGACATTTTTAGAACTCTGATTGGGGGCGATAAAATCCTTCATCAACTCCCCGTTTTACTATTCATGGTCGTTGCCATGTATTTTCCTGAATAACCGGCCAAGATGGCTATACATTCAGTTCTGGCTCACATGCCAGTTCATATGCCAACTCGATGTTCAGCCAGGATGGCTGTACTCTAGCTTTGACCCGTATGCCACTCCCATGCTCAGCCGTGATGGCTGTGCATTACCAACCGGATGTCCAGCCATGTTGGCTGTACATTTTCAAGGCCATATACACAACTGGCCTAATGCATCATTTGATGCAAGATTTTGCTCTTGGCCAATGTAGCTTCCAACTAATGCCTTATTGGCCTTAGCCAATATGCATATGCGATGTGCCTTACCTGGCACCCAATATTGGCCCTTAGACAAATGCCAAACATAATGCGCCATTTTGGCGCGGTATTGGCCTTAATCCAATCTACCTCTTACCAACCAACGGAATCTTTAGATAAAGCTTCATCTCAGGCCATGGTGCATCTTTCAGCATGCGCCATGCTAAAAATACGGAGTGTTACACGTGCGTCCATCAACGGCTACCCTTCAATCCCAGGAGCAAATCCTGGCTGTCTAAAGTCACCTCACGACTTTTGGCCCGAAAAACTGAGTTTGGCCATGCCAAACCATGCCATGCCAACCTAGTCGCGCCACCATATTGGCCATCACTACCAAAATGAAGGCGTGCAACAATCAACGGTTTCCCCTCCTCTCAAGATGCAAAATCTTGACCGTCGAAGGTTACCAGGCTAACAAGCTCCCCTAGAGCGACTTTCCAAGCCACAACAACATGCTACATGTTTTCAAAAACATTCAAGACATCAACACAAACTGGGGGATCCTTTTTGGGTATTGGTTTGGCGGTTTACAGCGTGCGGCGTACACTACATCCTTCATAAGGAAGTGTCATAAGGGTGAGGCGGCTAGTAAATACGGGAATTTATGTGGGAAACGTTCATGGGACATAAAGACGTGCGTTAACAACTTTATGGAACATCAATTCCATAACGTTAATAGTTTAATGAAAACCAGTTTCATGCGTTAACCACTTTATGGAACATCAAGTCCATGCATACGGTTACCACCTCCTCCCATTTACTTCCCCACTCCTTAATGAGACTAGGTTGCGTTTCTACTTCGACTTGTATAAATAGGTCTTACCTATTTCCATTTGAACAACAATTTCATTCGGACAAGATAACACTCAGAAATACTTACTTGCTAGCTCTCCTCGTGAGCTCTCTTACTTTTCTGATAACAAGTCGTAGTAACCCAACTACTCTTCCAGAATCAACTATTCTGGTCTCACCACTTTCCTTGTTTCCCTCCCCAAAACCAACCCATTCTCCTCCACTTTGTGACCGAAGCAAGTCTGGAAAGGCCATTTCTTGGTTTAGGCCAGACTTGTACAGATTGATCTCTCGGATCTAAAGTACTCCCTTGTAGTACATTGTTTAGGGTTTAAACTATTTCTCACCTTCACACCCGCAATTACCGAAATCAGCAGAAACTATTTTAACCTATAAACAATTGGCGACCACAGCGGGAGGATTGATCTATCGGTTGCAATGTCAATTTTAGACTATCGATCTTGTTCTTCGACCCAGACGTCAATATGGTGAGGGAAGGCGACTCACTCCGATTGTCAGTCATGACACGACAAGGGACGGCTGGGGACTCCCCAGGGGTTAGAAGCAAAATGATCCGCCCAGGGATTAATGGCTCGCTTATTAGATAGCTCAACAACGACTCAGAACACTAGGGACTTCCCTTGGCCATGTTTTTCGAAAAACTTGGTCCTACGCCCGGAAAGTTTATTTTCACCAGAAGACCTAAGAAACCGAGTAAGTATTATTTAGACAAAATACGTGGTTTTCTTTTTCAAGTTTTGATAAAACCTATAACCATGTTTCATTCCATGTCATCTACTAACACACGGTTCCATGGTTTACCTGGGACGTCGGCGTCACTTTCATTCATAGTCAAAGACAGTTCAATTCTAAACGTTTCATTCAAAAATATATATATATATATATAATCCAAAACCGTCAAGGTAAATTTTTTCCATCAACCCAAGAAAATCAAAAACCATAAACCTGGCGTCTCTTTTGCCTTTCAAAAAAAAAAACTAAAGATAAAAGGTCTAAAAGACAGAAATATATTCAAGGGAAGTTTTCCAACAACGGCTTGCTCCTTTTGGCAAATGCCTCCCTCGTGCTTTGGAGAGCCCCCTCTTAAGTTTCAGCTTCCTGCACAACTTTTTGAATTCCGCTTCCTGCTTCTTCATCATGTCTGCGGATGGACCTTCAACTGCTCTGGACAACGACCTTTCAACATCAGAGAGACCTTTAATGAACCAAGTAACGTTGAATTCGAAGCCCATGCACATGTCACGATGGAACTTCGAGCTCGATATTACATCCTCAGAAACTGTATGACTAGTCACGCTTCACATCTCATCAATCGAAGACAAGGCTTCCTTCATACGCTTGACCAACGCATGGCGACTGGTGATCTTCTTAGTCGTGGCAATGTGATCGTAGCTTTCCAAAATCTTGGTGTA
Organism: Papaver bracteatum; assembly: GCA_023529315.1. Taxonomy (NCBI): domain Eukaryota; kingdom Viridiplantae; phylum Streptophyta; class Magnoliopsida; order Ranunculales; family Papaveraceae; genus Papaver; species Papaver bracteatum. The sequence continues at coordinate 496,207 of JAJJWX010003621.1, forward strand.
CAATGTCGCATGTTTAGCTGGCACGCTAAATCCACCAATCAACGCATGACCTGGAAGAGGGGCTAGATACGGAGGATTGAAGGTGGCACCTGCAACTGAATCAGCAACTGGCAGGGGATCCCTAACTACAATTTCACCCCCCCAAAGTGCTCTCCTCCACCTGAGTCACGGTAGCGCCCTAGGGACGATGAATCTCCATGTCCAAATCGCTAGTTGGTGTAGTTTCCGCAGTGGGAAGTACGGTTACGTCTTTGCTCTGGTGGTCTTCCACTTCAAGATCATTCCCTTGAACGGTTTCCTCCTAAAAATAAAGATTTAGTTTTACTGAAAAAAAGGGGGGGGGGGAAGAAGAAAAACATGGAGGGGACTCACCGATTCGGTTTCAGACTGACTAGAAGAAGATTCATCACTGCTATCGGAAGAACTACTCCCGCCATCTCTGGTCTCTGAGCTTTCATCCTTCTCGGATTCCCTTCCGTCATGGGTAGGCTCAGCATCGCTGCCTTCTGTCTCAAGAGGTGTTGTTTTCTAACTACGTGCAAGTTTAGCAAAGACGTTCACGCTGCTGAGACCATGGGCAAGGAACAAGGATGGACACTCAAGAATAAGACAGAGACATATATAATTCGACTAAGTCAGGAACAAAATTATACGTACTCGCATATTGGAGGAGCTAAAAGTCGAGATAGCCTCCATACCCGACTGAAGACCACCATCACGATTCTTAGACCTTCGCTTCCTTCACCTGGGGACTGTCCACGTCCAAACCGATAGGTTTCCTTTTTGTTAAAGAAGTATCCCTCAACAACGGATGTTTTGCTAAAATCTCGGCGGAAGGCCTACCACGAGTGTTCTCCACTACGACTTTCACAAATTCCTGGATAACGAGGAATTCACTTTGCCAGAATGCGTTATACTTGGAGGTAGTCGACGGATTTCGTTCCGAAAGCAAGAAAGGGAGGCTTCTGCCCGGCGCAAGAGCACTAGCATCAAGAACATATGATAATGGATCCTTTGGAGCTGCCATCTGACGAACGAGAGGGACCCCTTGGTCGAAACCCATATGCCGAGTTGCTCGCTCAATATTATAAGAGACTGCCTGACACAATCCTCGAAAGAAATACGGTATGTAGCCAGATGTGCAACTGTGCATGAACACCATCTGTCCGACACTCAGGTCCTCTTTATCAGAAGTCAAAGACATGTTTGGAGCAGGAGAAAAGGTAGTGACCTGAGTTATAGACCCATGCATCGGAGCCCATGGACGAAAATTAACTGCGTACGAGCTGTCAAGAGATCCGACCAGGTTCGAACCAGTCTCGGGGCGTCTGTTCAACTAGCGCAGTATCCTCGAGTCACCCCAAGACTCGGGAAGTATAGCCAACGGTTTCGGGGCATACTTCTCGAAATTCTCCCATAGCCACGCCTGGACAAAGGAGGCATGAACATACGAATCTACTTTCATGTAGCCATTCGAGGCGCGCATGTCCGAAACCAGTTGATCCAAGTGTGCATACAGAGAACCAAGAAACAGACCACCAATGGGGAGAACGACACCTTTTGCCAATTTTATGGCAAACTTAATAAGTCCATGTCTAATCTCTTTCTTGCCCGAGCCGTCATCAAAAATATCTCTGGATAGCCAAAGAGCCAAGAACGCCGTAACATGGAGTGTACTGTTCTTCCGGTTCGACTATAACGCGTCAGGAAACCACTGAGATACCCACCAGTCATAGAAGCACTTCGTATCATTTTCCTTCCGAACGAATACTCTTGATTTCGCAACCAGGGCGGCATGCATTTCTTCTTCATCTGCGGACAACTTAACATCAAGGTTTCCAACTATGGGAAGGTTCAGCAGTACAACCACACTCTCCAAGGAGATAGTCATTTCACCCCATCTACATACGGCCGTGTGGGTGTTCGGACACCATCTGGAAACAAAAGTGACCAAGCCTGGAATATCTTTCCTAATCTGAAGCACTGCGGAAGCCGCAACAGCATCAATGATCTGTGCCTCGATTAAATTAGTTCTTACATGCTCTTGGCTCATCATGAACCACATCCATTTCTCGAAGGAACACAATGGACTCACCGGGGCTTTGAAATCAATAAGAGAAGCGGAATACTCTTTCCTGTGAAGACAAAACCGTATCACATTCCCGGGAGGAACCGACCAATCCCCTTCCTCACTTTCCGGACCGTTAAGAAGTAGTATCACATGCTTAAGAGGACTTCTCCTGGCAGAGATTATTGTGAAGAATTCATCAGCCACGTTTGGCTTGGAGTTACCAACGTCCTTCGGTATGGCAGAATTTCTCTCAAGCGGCATCATAACAAAGATTCCCTCACAGTACTTCCATTTTCCAAACAACTACAACGGAACAATACGAGGAGAAATTATTACGGAAAGTGCACGGAAGTTTTTTCTTTTTTTTTCACCCAAGACGCAAGCCAGTCTGTTTCGAGGTCGTACCCTGTAGCATGGAATTATTATCCAACCAAGGAGGTACGGCACACCATGGGAACCACGCACACGGCCATACTAAAACAAGGATAAAACCCTAAAAACTAGGTTTTCGTGAGAAGACATGAAAATTACTGTCACGTGCCTACCTTGCACAGTGAGAAGGGGCGGTCAATGTTACTATGGTACTCACGTCTAAGTGTCACGACAAGCTAGGGCAAAAAATACCTAAGATTCACGCCAACATTTCTACAAGGTCATGAAAAGGTACGCTTACAACTAGGGCTTACACCAGCACAAACCAAACCTAGCCCAAGCTACCCACGCCATACGCTCATGGAAAACCCTTGGCCCCATACGCCAAGCCAAACCAAACCTAGCCCAAGCTAGCCGCACCATGCCAAACACACACTGCCTTGGCCCTAGCTATGCTAGTCACACCATGCCAAGCCAGACGCCCTTGCCTTGGACCTAGCCACGCCATGCACCCATGGAAAATCATTGGCCCCACGTGCCCAAACCACGCCAAGGCATGCCATGCCAACCTAATTGCGCAGGCATGCCATGTTAGCCTGGACACGCCGCCATCCCTCATGAATTCTTCCTGAGTTTTGCTTTCGGGCTGTTTTCTCCTCCCGAACGAGTTCAAAACCTAAATATCCCCTCGCGAGGAGATATGAAATTTGTTTCTGGTTGATTTGAGTGGCGGACCGTCAAAATCCGAGTCCCTACTAGAATTGTACAACGATTCTAGTAAAGGGAGCTAATTAGGGTTTCTGAAACAAAGGCGTGCGGCCATCAACGGCTACCCTTCAATCCCAAGAGCAAATCCTGGTCGTCTAAAGTCACCTCACGACTTTTGGCCCGAAAAACTAAGTTTGGCCATGCCAAACCATGCCATGCCAATGGCATGCCAACCTAGTCACGCCACCACATTGGCCCTCACTACCAAAACGAAGGCGTGAAACAATCAATGGTTGCCCCTCCTCTCAAGATGTAAAATCTTGACCGTCGAAGGTCACCAGGCTAAAAAGTTCCCCAAGAGCGACTTGCCAAGCCACAAAAACATGCTACATGTTTTCCAAAAACATTCGAGACATCAACACAAACTGAGGGATCCTTTTTGGGTATTGGTTTGGCGGTTTACAACGTGCGGCATACACTACGCTCTTCATAAGGAAGTGTCATAAGGGTGAGGCGGCTAGTAAATACGGGAAGTTATGTGGTTAACGTTCATGGGACATAAAGCCGTGCGTTAACAACTTTATGGAACATCAATTCCATAACGTTAACAGTTTTATGAAAACCAGTTTCATGCGTTAACCACTTTATAGAACATCAAGTCCATGCATACAGTTACCACCTCCTCCCATTTACTTCCCTACTCCTTAATGAGACCAGGGTATGTTTCTACTTCGACTTGTATAAATAGGTCTTACCTATTTCCATTTGAACAACAATTTCATTCGGACAAGACAACACTCAGAAATACTTACTTGCTAGCTCTCCCCGTGAGCTCTCTTACTTTTCTGATAACAAGTCGTAGTAACCCAACTACTCTTCCAGAATCAACTATTTTGGTCTCACCACTTTCCTTGCTTCCCTCCCCAAAACCAACCCATTCTCCTCCACTTTGTGACCGAAACAATTCTGGAATGACCATTTCTTGGTTTAGTCCGGACTTGTACAGATTGATCTCTCGGATCTAAAGTACTCCCTTGCAGTACATTGTTTAGGGTTTAAACTGTTTCTCACCTCCACACCCGCAATTACCGAAATCAGCAGAAACTATTTTCACCTAAAAACACCAGGTTAATGAACTTTGTTGATTTCCAATTTGTTTCGAAGAAAATCGATAATTTGGTTCATGATCTTCCAGATTATGCTAAGCTTCATAATGTCCAATCTTGGTGGACATCTTCTCAAATCCCCTCTTCCATTCTTCGACAAAACAGCTCACTTCTAGCTAGTTTTTCTTTTTTTTCCTTGTTTTTCCCTCTGCCCAGGCGGACGTCCAAAACAAAAAACGTGAAGAAGTGGGGACCTCATCTTTGTCGGGGAGGTGTGATTGCTAGCTGGAATGACTCTCTCTCTCTATCTCTCTCTCTCTCTTATGTATGACTCTGTATCTCTCTTCACCCCCGAAATTATTTCTCACCTCTACTGGTTTTCTTCTTTTTTCGGCTCGAGATAGCCGTTATGCTTGTCCTTACCTGAGCTAAGGCTATTTTCTACCGGAATTCTTCATCGTAATTCTTTCAATTCTTATTTTCCTATATGGCTATCACTACAGTTACCTAATTAGTGGTGCTAACTCTGATTTTGGCTTCTCAATTCGTTGTTTCTATGGAGAATTCTAGACAAAATCACCACTGTCTTTGCAACTATCTCAATCACAATACTTCACAGGTCACTGGAAGAATGAATACCATAGCAATCACAGATAATAAAGGAAGTAGGAATCTCACAACAATCACAAATCTTATAGGTCTAATAGAAATCACTGAATTTACTAAAATCAAAGACATCACAAGTATTGCAGGAAGCTCTGAAAACACAGGCTTAATTAATGTCCTTGATAGTATCTCTAGTACCATTATCAACCTCAATCCCCCTTTAAAAGAAAGCTATAAACCCAAAACTAGTCTCTCCCTTATCAAGATTAGTTTTTCTCATAACCCCCACCCTTTGTCTATGTTCCATCATGGTTTCTTATTCTCTCTGCTAAATCATGTTCAACCTAGAATAAACTATACCCTATATAATCACCCACATTACCAATACATTCAAAGCCAATTTAAACTAACAACTATCATCAAATCACCAAAAAACAAGCATGATTGTTCTTACAAATTCAATAGACATAGTACTAACCAAAAGAGTTTAAACAGAAATCAATTGTTCAACCAAACTTTAAACCAAATGTAGAATCCTTCCCCACTCAATTCAAGAAAACTCGCAAAACCCAAAAAAAGATAGTTCTGATCTGCAAGTGTTAGAATTGGAAGACCTCAAATGGTATTGCATGATGCTTCTGTCCAACCTTGCTCCGAGTCCCTTAGATGACGCTCCGAGTCCAGCTCCGAGTCATGCGAATATAAAACTCGGCAACTCGTTATTTCGGCTTGGACCTTTGGGAAGAACCAACAACTACATCTCGACCAGCATTAATCTCATCTTCATCACTATAAGGCTCTGGCGCAGGGGTTTTTGGCTCACTCTCAGAAGGAACTGTGGTTGGATATTTTGGATCTGAGATCGGATCGGTGACGGGTTGCACACCACCAGTAAAGATGGATCGGCCAATCAATCCAGTTGTGGGACAAATAACATCCATTACTGGGAAATGCACGGGTTCATCATGACGCCAAGGTCTAGCATCCAGTTGACGAACCATATACCTCTCGTCAGCAGCAAGAATAATGGATTGAAATCCAACTCTACTCAAACTAGACATAAGAAATCTATCAGCAACAACTGCCACACCCTCATGCACTTGGAAAGGAACATATTTGGGATGATACACTTACAAGAAAAAACTACCAAGGATGAAAGATGCTGCAAGAGATAACAATACCAAAACTAATGAAAATACTCAACACCATGTTGCTGCCAATACTTACTTTCCAGCCTCTCCACCAATAAAATCTTTCCCTTTCAACACCCTCCCCACTATGGCCCAAATCAAAGCTAGAATGGAAGCTGAAATAGCTTTGAAAAATAAGGAAGCTTGGAAAGCTAAGAAAAGGGTTCATATTTTTGAAGATACCAGTCCAAATACTCTAATGCTCTCTCTCCCAGAAAGCAAGAGAAAGAACCCTTCCTGCATTGTTGATAACAAGAACCCAAACTGCAGTGACACTGAAAAGCTCAAGAGATTCAAGGACTTGGATGAGGACTTCAAAAAGAATAATGGGAATATCTCTCTGGATAATGGTACCTTGGACACTTCCACATCTACTGGCATGGTACACTCCTTTCTTCTCTTTCTATTTTTATCATGCTCAATTATATGTTATATTTTCCCCATTCACCTTCATGTTTACTATGATAGAATCACTGGAAGACTAACATCCAAGTATCCAAATGTGTCATATTTTTGGCAATTCTTTAATGCTCTGGCTTGGAATTTCCAAGGGTTAGGTACAAGGGATGACAAAAAGTATCTAAATGACATGCTTAATAAATTAAACCCTGATATCATATTTATTTCTGAAACTAAGCAAAAGCAGGAAAAATTAAAGAAAATTATGCATGAGATTAATGTAAACAACTACAGGTATGTTAACCCATGAGGGGTAAGTGGCAATGCTGGTGGATTAACATTGATATGGAAAAGTAATCTCACTATTGATATCATTGATTTCTCCCTAAACCATATCAATGATATAGTCAGCCTTGTCAATACCCCCCCCCCCCCTGGATTTTCACTGGCTATTATGGTAGCCCTTATGACACTGTAGTAAATTAGTTTCTTGGAAAGTGTTGGATAAAACAGCAACAACCAACCACCTACCTTGGTTGATTATTGGTGATTTTAAGTTTATCCTTATTGATACTGAAAAATTCAGTTCGCATCCCATTGACTCCTTTGAAGCTGCTTTGTTCAACAATAAAATTCTTGATCTTGACTTGGTGGATCTTGGATTTACTGGCTTCCCTTTTACTTGGTCAAACAAGATAAAAGGTTTTGCTCTCACTGAATAAATACTTGATAGAGGCTTAGCTACTGAAAGTTGGCTACTGCTCTACCCAAATACTACCATCTCTAATATGCTGGCTATTGGGTCAGATCATCATCCTATCGTGCTCAATTCCAATCCCAATTGGAAAAATGGAAGCATTCCCTTCAAGTTCTTTGGTCCTTGGTTGGATCAGGAGGACTAAAATAATAGCTGATTGTGGGAGCAAATCTCTCTCTGGGTCAAGTGCTTATATCATTGCTATAAGATTAAAAGATATCAATGGAACAATGAGGTCTATGGTAACATCAAAACAAACATAGAATAATGCAAAAAACACCTTCATTGGCTGCATAACAATTACTTCAGGATGGACAGAGATCAAGCTCTAGCTGATGCAAGACAAATTCTTAAGAATTGGCAAGACATTGAAGAAATTTTTTGGAAGACAAATATCAGAGATCAAGTCATCAAATTGGGAGATCAAAACACCAGTTATTTTCACAGGGCCACAAAAAGTAGAACCAGGAGAAACAAGATTGATACAATTCAATATGAGAAAGGGGAATGGATAACAGATTATCAAGAAGTAAGAAAATGTTTCACCTATCATTTCTTAAAAATGGCCACTGCTAAAACCACAAACATGAACCCATAAATCATCAACCTTATACCCACAACCATCACCACAACTGACAATAACATGTTGAATAGGACTCTTGACCATGATGAGGTTAAATCAATTATATTTAGACTGGCATGTGACAAAGCCCCAAGCCCTAATGGCTTCCCTCCAAACTTCTTTCAAGCAAATTGGGAGATTCTGGGAAATGACATTGTAGCAATGGTGCAACACTTCTTCATCTCTGATCATATGCTCAAAGATATGAACTCTACCTTCATCTCTCTCATCCCTAAAACTGAAAACCCCTCTTCACCAAGTCATTTCAGACCTATAATCCTTTGTAACACAACCTACAAAATCATCTCCAAGCTTTTATCTCAAAGAATGAAACCATACCTCAAGAAAATTATATCCCCATACCAATCTGCTTTTATACCTGTAAGACAAATCTCTGACAACATAGCCATTTTTCATAAAATAATTCACACCATGAGATTCAAGAGAGGTAAAAAAAAAGTGAAAAGGGAAGTATGGGAATCAAAATTGATATGGAAAAAGCTTTTGACAGAGTGGACTGAAAATTTATCATCACCATAATGAAGAAGATGGGTTTCAATTACCAGTAGTGTAATAAAATTCACCAATGCATGTCCACCACCTATTCTGCAATCTTGATAAATGGCTCTCCAGATGATTTCTTCAAACCTTCGAGAGGGCTCATACAAGGTGATCCCTTATCTCCTTACCTCTTTCTTTTATGGATGGAGTCACTTCCTATAATTCTCATTCATGCTGAAGAATTGGGGCTCATCACTAGAATCAAGATATGCAAAAATGCTCCCTCCATCAACCATATTCTCTTTGATGATGATTGCATGGTCTTCTGCAAGGCCAACAAGATTAAAGCTCGGAATATCATGGATATTCTAAAAACATTTGGTCAAAACTCTGGACAGCTCATCAACTTCAATAAATCTGAAGTCTTCTTTAGTAAAAACACAAAGCCATAACTCATACCAACAATAAGTAACATTATGGGTGTTCAAGTTCTTCAGCTGGATGACAAGTTCCTATCTCCTCTCTTCACTCACAGAATCAAGGTTAACTCATTCAAGCCTGGAGCTGACAAGTTAAAAATAAGGCTCTCAAGATGGAATAATCTCCCCCTAAACCCTGCTGGAAGAGAAGTTCTCATCAAGTCAGTTACTTCAACAACTAGTATATACCAAATGAACTGCTTCAGAATTCCAAAGAAAACTTGCCAAGATCTCAACAAACTTCAAAGATAATTATTTTGAGGAAAAAGTTTAGAGAATCCAAAAGGTTATTATCCAAAATCTTAGACTGCAGTCTGCAAGCCTAAAGAACTGGGAGGTTTAGGCTTCATGAATATGGAACTTTTCAACAGTTTAATGATCACCAAAATTGGATGGAGGCTAGAGCAAGACAAATATTCTCTTCGGTTTCAGCTAATGGATGCTAAGTATCTAACTGGCAGAAATGTGCTCAATATGGACCTCAAACCAAAAGATTGTGACTCCTGGATATGGAAAGGGATTTTAGAAAGTATTGGAAATATTCAGCAACATTATACCTGGAGAATTAGCAATGGGAGAAAGATCAATATTTGAGATGATATCTGGATCCCAAATATCTCAACTAGACTTAAAAAACCTTTACACTTCCCACACCTCATTGAAATTGTTGCTGATTTTCTCCTTCCAAGTGGTCACTGGGATAACACCCTGATTTAAAATGTTTTTAGTCCTAACATTGCACAAGACATTCTAGCTCTTGACACTCACCCTGGGGAAGAAGACAAGATTCAGTGGAACCTAAATGACACATGAAAGTTCTCTGTCAAAGGCCTTTATAAGGCCAAGATAAATAACCTTTACAGAAATGATACTGCAACTAGAAATTGGAGAGCAACATGGAATATGGATATTGCTCCAGCTATCAAAATATTTGTTTGGAGGTGTGCTCATGAAATTCTCCCCACTAATGCTAAAACTGCTAGCATTCTGCACTATATTAATCCCATCTGCCAAGTCTGCAACAGTGGGGAGGAAACAGTGACACATATGTTTCTCAATTGTCATGTAGCCACTTCTGTTTGGCAGGAAATTCTTGGTCACTCTCACACTATCTTTGATAATACAACAAACTTAATTGATTGGTTGAATTCTTGGTTTCTACCAGGTGATGCAAACAAGCATTACAGCATATATGCTACTACTTGCTGGTTCATCTAGAAGGCTAGATGTGATCTGATTTTCAGACATATCCAACCAAATGTCATTCAAATCTCAAGCTGCATTAGGAAACATCTATGCAATTATCACAAAATACATAACTCCCAAATCATATCATAAATACCTTCTCTCAAATTTCTGAGGAGAATGTTTATTCTGGGGAAAATAATGTTACTCCATATGACACAAACCACTACACTAGAGGGGATTTTGGCATAATCATCAAGATATGCACGTTACAAGACCCTGATCGTCGAACTTATTTCACTGCGCTAACTATGACAGATCTTGCAGGTAACTTCATTGGAACGAGAAGACATCCAGGACACCCAAGTGTTGGAGGGGCAATAGGAGGAGCATACCTAGCTTTCAGATGGGCTAAATAAATGAAGCATACCAATGTAGAAATACAAGCTGAATCTATGGAGATCCTTGTCCGCTTCAAATTGATATACCACAATGCTGTTAAAGGAAGATTTAGTCTCGACTTTCATGAAACTATGCACTCTAGAGAGGAAGATAACATTACCATAATTATGCTTGTTAATTTCATTTTGATTAGTATGAAACTTATTCACAGAAACCAGAATATGGAAACCTTTGATATGGCTCTCGCATGTAAGAACTGTAGCTCCCCCTAAGCTAGCAGCTGACTAATCCAAGAGATTAACTAAATAAGAGGCACTAAAATTCCAAAACATGCACTTAAACATTCAATTAATAAATCTGCTACAAAACTTAACCAAAAACTAACCCCTCTCAGAAATATATATACAAGATCTTCTCTCAAATGATACATATATAATAGTCATTTGGTTTTTAAATAAAATATACAACAAGATAAACATAACAGAAGTTAATCTACTAGTGAGGTCAACCCGTGAAGCTTTCGCTGCGCAACTATGATCTGTCACAGAAACTGAAGTGGGAATAATTAACATTTAACCTTCTAAGTAATCATAGGCAAGATTTGGAAAACAATACATGTTTTTCCGAAAATATTAAACAGTGACTAAGTCACTGAAATACACAAACATGTATATGGACAAACTCCTTCTTCAAACAATGTATAATATTGATGTAAATCCCTACCCGGCAATTCACACCTAATAGCTATGGATGCCACCAAGACCATGATGACCAATACTCTAAACAATAAAAGCTGAATTAAAGTAGGTATAAATGTGAAGGAGCGTATCCTATATACCACAAGTGGAAATTCTCATTTCCCATAACAATTCATGTTGACGACGAAACAATACAAGTCCTTTCCACATCGTGGAAAGATTTACAGAAATAACAGGATTATCATAATGCATTTTAAATAAAATATGGAATGCAGAAACAGACAATGCATGAGTTGGTTAAGTATAAACTTTTATAAAAGCAACAATAATGAATACAAAGAGTCAAATGCATTCCCACACCTTTTGATGATAAGCCACGCCTACCTCGAGATCCACGATCCACTGGTTGTCCTTTGAATCGGTCGTTGTTAATAACGAACTGTTAATCACACAAACAGTCTAAGAAACTAGCAAGAATGGCTCATAGAAGAATCATATAATTCTATTTAACGGTTCTAAGACCATTATGGTATCTCATTCTACATATTTAACATAACTAAGAGTTTACTAATCTAATTAGGTTGATTCTATAGTCCATTAGATATGTCTTATGAATATCTACAACTTTGTAGAAGAAGTCAAAGGTCAATTCGGACCATAAGTGGTCCAAAACATCAAACTAAGAAAACTGGTCTAAAGCCCAAGCCCACTTAAACAAATCCATTAATAAGGGCCTGGTCCAACAGTGTCTATTAACGGTCAAACGTAACGGTCTCTAACGGTCAACGTCAAAGTCCAGGTCAAATGGTCAAGTCTAAATCGGTCACTGAGTCAACTCGGGTCAAGATAGGGACTCAGTGAGCCAATACTGATTCGACTCAGTCAGATTAACTGAGTCAACTAGAGTCAGATACCTGACTGGCTGAAAGGCACAAGGAAAAACTCTTGCACAGGCCTGAGCCATTGCTCAGGCCAAGAACACTGCTGCACATTCATGGTGCAACACAAAACCTGTTAAAACTAGAATGATGCAACAACACAATTATCAACTTCAAATCTTAACAATAAACTTTTTTTCGAATCAAACTTCATAATTCATTTACAAGTACAACTTCGGTTCACTTTGCATTTGCGATAGCAGCAAGTCTTCATTAGAGAGACTCAACTCAGCATATTCACCTACCCTTCACTCACAAGTAACTTCAACTAATGAAATCTCAAACAAACTTCATTATGAAATTACAACCACAATTACAGCCTAATTACCTGTGATTGCAGCTCTAAGCAAACTCAGATCATTTCGACACATTTCATCACTTGTTCCTACCCTGAACTCCACAAATAGACATTGAGGTGCAACACCAGCAATAACCACCACCAACTCCATTCTGCATCACTTTCAATTCTGTGCCATTCACTCTACACAGTCACCACCAAACTCAATTACAATAACTTCATAACCATAATCTTCACAGCTGCAACAACATTAACACCAATGTCATGAACTGCAACATATACCATTAGCTGTGATGAAAATGTAGACAACCTTATCTGAACTCAGCTCAACCCAAATTCAACTCAAAGGTCTTTCAGTGCAATTCATAAAACCACCACCTTATATTCAATTTCATTGCAACACTTCAATTACAGCCTCATTACTGCTTCCACCCTATCTCCAGTTCCACAACTTAACAAAACTCATTGTATCAATAACAAAATACTACACATACACATCTTGTAAATCTACATAGCTCTAAACACATTCAATCCCATACAGAGCACCAAATTATACATCTCAAACCGAAACCATCTACAATCATCCACAATTCTAGACTTAATCATTTCAACACCACCAGTTCAGACAACCCCACACATTTATTTATCAACAACAAAGAGCCAAAATCCCAAAACAATATCCTTAACAGTTCAAATGCTGCCTACAATTCTAACCAATTCAACATCTTAAAACTATCAACATCACAGTTCTATCTAATCCATAACTTCAATTCAGGACTAACTCAAAACACATTCCAATTTTAATAGCATAACTTAATAAAAGACTAAATCCAATTAGTTGAAGAAATATTACCTTAAACACAAGTCATAATCTTCTACAACTGTTCAAGCTTCACTTGATTCATATTTACTCGCCACTAAACCCATCTCTGCTCCATCTAGTTCTCCTTAATATTTAAACCAAACCTTTGTTTCATTAACAGTGTCAAAACCAAAACCCTAACTACTTATTTCTCGATTATTGTTCTTCTTTGAATCAAATCCTTAAATTGATACTACAACCTTCATATTCACATCATATTCCTCAATACCCATCATTTAGTTTCTTTTTAATCATCACCAAATCATAACTTCAACAATCTTAGAAACCCTAATTCATTTGATTCATCTTCAAAACGACTTTAGAACTTCAATTAAACTACAAACCAATTGTCCTTTATCTTCAATAACACTTTATTACCACTAATTCGATTCTTAATTTAATTTCTAGAAAACCCCTAATCTTAATTAATTCACTTCCTCCTTCGTTTCTGAATTAACAACAAACCACGACACCATCACTATCATCTACTCCATGATCTTCTCCACCTCCTACAGATCACAAGGCTTCCTTTTTAATTTCTCAAACACATGCAGAAGAAGAAGAGCAGGAGAGGAAGAGAAAGAGAAGATAAAGAGAAGAAGAAAGAAGAAGAACGATAATAGAGAAGAAGAAAAGAGAAAGAGAGTGAGTTAATCCTCTCGGTTGAATTGGTGGATAAGGCCGACCAAAATTCTTAAGGCACCCACAAAATTATTATGGGAATCCACTCAGATTTTGTCCTTCACGCGTATCTGATAAATTCTTCTTCGTCCGGTATTCGATTGACACGTTCGAGTAGTCCATCTCGCATAACTTTTCGAGACCTATCTAACGATACTAGTTTCATATCTAAATCGTTGTTAGATTAATTTCTAATAATTAATGTTCGAGTTACACTAATCGAGTAATTATCGTCTAATTCGTCTCTTGACTGGTCTAATAGCGTTGACGAGCTCGAGGATCGTTACATTCTCCCCACCTTATATTATTTTCGTCCTCGAAAATCGTTCTCTCCTTCTGGTCTTCATAAACTCCCCACCTTATAGAATAAATCCATCTCTTATCCAAGCGCAAACAACAAAAACATAGCACAAACCTATATGGCTCTACAACTAAAATTTAAAATTTGTAGCTCTAGGTTCAACTACACTGATTTAGATTCTATCAAATAGGGAAATCTAAGTTTCTTACACGAAGCTCTATAACGGGAACTATGACTTTTAGATTTGAATTCTCCACACTGATTTCTATGTCAATAATTTACTGGTTCTAAGTACTTTGAAGACATTCCATAATAAAGTTTCTCATTAAAATTTGGGATCTATTAGTTCACTAATAGAAGCAAGTCTCCCTTCAATGCCTAGTGATACAAGAATGCAGTTGCCCTGTCTAGGTTCGCGACGCCTGACAATTCCAACTACCTAACAAGTATCACCTGAACATATCATAATTACCAACCTCACTATTCCACACTGGGGATTAACTATGTGCTAATTTATTAAAATTAATTATTCTCTAAACTTTTATCGTAATTTGTGCAACTCAAAATTTTACTTTGTAAAATACATAAATAGTTCACATCATATTAAGGAATTTAATCATCAAAATTTATTTTATTTTATCTTATTCATAATAACTATTATTTATTTATTTTAATGAAATCAAATTTTAATTCCAAATGAGACTATATTATTATAACTAGATAGATTTTAAATTCATGTACTAATTAAAAATAACTTAACGTTATATTGATTATTCAAATGTTACTATCATTATTTCCAATGTATCTATTTGCTTATTTAGTTATAATAAGTAACCGTTAACAATTTGTTTTTCCATAATCATTTGGTGTTAATACTTTCATCATTATTAAAAAAATTATTCCTTATTACTTAAACCGATAGAAGTTAATTTGTAATTAATCATAACGCTAAGTTTAATTTTATTATTAATACTCGATTTGTTTTCATCTAACTTTATTTCCTTAAATATATTTTATTGTTAAATAATCCTTAATACTATTAATAAAAATTACATTTTGCTATTACTATCCAATAATTATTATTAAAATGACATTTACAATAACTCTAAATTTTATAGAAATGAGTAAAATATAATGTTATTAATTTCTTATCTTATCAAAAATTATTGTCTTAATTATATTATCATTTTCATTATTGTTTTATCAAATTTTCTTATTTGATTATTACCAGCGTAACTAAAATATGACCATAATAACTACTTAGTAAGGATTTTTAGTTTAATTTTATTATGCCTAAATCTTGTAAAATATAATTTTACTCTCACGAAAGGATTGATATAACAGATTTTATTTATTCAGATTGAATCGGTAATATAGTATATCTTGCTACATATTGGCGTTAGTAATTTAATATAATTTAAATTTTAAGTCCGCATAAAATTTCAATATGTCTCAACAGTCTTCAGATTAAGGGTATTAATAATAAGTATTTTATTCATAGGAAAATTATTTTCCTTTAAGTCTAATTTTGTACTACGCATTCAGGTACTATAAATATCGCTTCATATGTATAATTTAGTTAATCATTTATTGGACTAAAGATAATCTAAGTGTACGATTTGTTAACAAGTTTAGTCTTTTATTCTTTGCCTTATTTGACCTCACGTTCTTTTAATCCTACTTAATAAGTCTTATTTATCTATCTAGTTTAAATGCAAAACATATAATTTCAAATTTGTTATTATTTAAATTTCCATGACTTAATTATAAATGAGCACTAATAATTTTCCACGGCTATTTAATCATAATCATTATTTAATCGCTATATATTTGTTAATGAGATTATAATTGAAGTTATGTTCAATATAATATTAATTGAAATACTAAGAGTATAAGTTCTTCATTTTAATTTTTCCATTTTAAAAGATGATTGAATCTATTTACGAAGAAGGATCCTATCAATATACGAATTTATTTTCTTTTAAATTCTAGTATTACACTAAGCATCTGATTACTATTATTATTACTTCATGTTTATTTGTTTCATTTTAAAGATTTACTGGATCATTTGTAAGATTAAAGATAATTTAGGTACAAGATTATTAACAAGTTAAGTCTTTGTATTCTATATATTATACTAGCCCTTAACCCGTGCCGTAATGACATGGGCCATGATGTTGGTTCATTTTTAATATATCGTATAATTTGTGTCCCGAATACTTATCAACTCCTTATGATTTAATATGTGTTTGTCATAAAAATAGTTGGGAGTTTCCTCTCTTTTTTTCTTTGTTTTTTCCTTTAATATTTTACCGCCTGAGATTTGCTCAAACGAAAGAAATATAATCTTAACTTCTAGACACTTTTTTATTTAGGTTCATTGCTTATAATGAGATAATACTCTACATGAACATGGAAAATTAAATATTTTTTGGAAATATGTCGTCAGCAGCGCTCATCTCAGTGAAATCAACTAATCAATATCGTTCATAAAAGTCTCCACATGCTCCTATTTCGCTCCAGCTGACTCATCTATCATGGTCATGTTGTCAATCCTTCAAATATGCAGAGAATAGTATATTTTTTTGCATTGAACGAATGATACAAACTATCCAATATGACATGATTTTCCTGTAATTTTTCAACACCCATTATATGACAATGTTTAAAATGTGTACCCATTACCTTTTCGAAGGGATTGTATATATGCGAACCTCTGCCATTAAATCTTCAACAAAGTATTGTTCCCAGCAATTCGTATTAACGAAGGCTTTGGTAACTTCAAAAGTCTTGGATATTTTGTCACTTTCGTATGTTCCTACCTTCACTTGGAATACAATCTGGCAACACATTACCTCATAAAGAACCTTGAACACATATTGTACTCCCTGATCCTATTTCAAATTAATCTGTTGTCAATAGATCCTTTTCCAAAAGTTGATATATTCTACATTGAATATTGATAAATAAAAAAATTACGGTATTGTGGATCGTTGCTTTCTAAGATTGTAGTTTTCAAAATTTGCCTCTTCAAGTCCCACGGCTTTCTAAGTTTATATATCTTTTTTGTTTTTAACATTTTAGTTAGCCATATTATGTTTGTTACTAACTTTAAACTTGATGTCATCTTCTACTATGAATTTTATGTGATTTCAGAATCGAAATAGTTATACCTCTTTCATTCGTATCAAGTAATCCGCTGTATATCCCAATAATTCTTCTATAACAATTCCTTTTTTTTTTGCCGATTCCGGACCATCAGTAGCCATTATTGTCAAACGCAATCTGTCTAATTTTTGTTGATGTTATGTATTTGCCATGTTCATTTTTCTTAAATATAGATTGTTGAGAAACTAAAAAAAAAAAAACATAAGTATTACATCGGGTCTAAGTTACTATATCCAAAATACTCCAGACACTGCTTCTAGTGCCTTATTTCCTCAAATTCCTCGTTGCATTCTAGACAGTACATGCAACACCAATCATTTGAGAAGTGATCTATTTGTGCAAGTGTGGTCAATGTAAATGTATCCCTTGCCTGTAATAATAATAACAACACGTCAATTTTTTTCAAGGCATCCAGTTATAAATGGTATGAATCTAATAGATTTGAATTGTACCTCAATCTTAGATATCACCTTCTTCTCACATAACATAGCAATTGAGGAAGGACAAATCTTGACCACTCTTTACATAGGCAGAGATAGCCAAACTATGTTTTGCAATTGTCTTTCGTGAAAATTATTATTAATCCATATTTTAGTCAGCTCCTATCGAATCCGATCTAATTAGTCCTATATAAAGTTAATCTTAAATTTTGACCTTATCTCTTGACCAAATTATTGAAGTATTCTCAGTCATGTTCTGCTTTGTGTGATCTACCCATCTGTGTCCTCTACCTTCTAACCCAGTGAATGAAACCTATACATATTGATCCCGTAATTTGATATTGTTGATTTACTATCAAGAGGTCGCATGATTTGAGAATGTAAAATATAAAAAATATTCCATAAACATCGGAGGAGAAATTTAGATTTATGATTTAGAGTTTTTTATGATGATTTTGATGAACAAACATAATTTTCAAACAAATATTTTAGAAGGAAAATACATTTTCCCGGTCTATAAGGTTTTATATCGGGAATTGAGTGAAAGTTGTTGTATTTGTAGGTAGTTGTCGCGAAACAACTCGACATTGATGGTCTTTCATGAAAAATAATGTAATAGTACTTGAGAGAGCGATAATGTTCTCTTACGCGGGTACACCAATTGCCTTTATATAATACGGGTAATCGAACAGTCATGATCATATTGTCTTATACGTTGCGGTATCATCCTCGAAATATTTGGTTTTTGTCCTTATCAATCGTGCTAAATACAACCAATTACATCTTTCGTAATACAATGTTTCATGTTTTGTGAAGATTATTTTTTTTACTTGGTCAATAAAACTCACTAAAAAGCAAAAACTATTATTATACACTACTATTACCAACACCCACCGCCACTATTCACAAACATCCGCCACCGCTTATACTCACCATTAGAATTAATATAGGTTTTAGTAAAATTATTTATTAATAAAATTATGTATTGATGTTAGATTATTAAATGGAAATTTATAATAGAAATTTAATTAATCATTATGAACAATCAATGAGACACTCATTAATAAAACGTTTAAAAATGGATAAGTTGAACAAACCCTAGCGGTAAATTTATCTTTGCCAAGGTCAAATCCTGACCACTCTTTACATAAACAAATCGATAATAAATAATTTCATATGTTCTGACCTTGATTCGTGTCGTTCGTTTAGTTATTACATAACATGGCAATTGATTGCACCAATTTTTTTAAATGGACATATGTTTTGTCGAGTTTATTTTAACATTAAAATGCTCAACCACGTTTTATACTTTATAACATAACGTTACACATTTTTGTATGTTACGAAATTAGCATAATATGTTTTGTTTTACCAATACCCGCCACCACCATAAAACCATATGAATCCACTTTTTTTATCCATCACCACCTACATAATTATTTTAGTTTATTTTATAAATAGTACTTTGTCAATATATATTTATGGCTTAGTCCACCAAAGTTTACATTTTTTTTTAAATAGGCCTCCTCAATGTCAATTTTTGACTCCACCACCGGCACCATCACTGCTGCCCATCCCATGTAGGTTGTTGGACGCAATTCTAATTTTCAATCACAAATGCCGTGCATGAGGTTTAGATTGAACAAAATTTCCTTAATTGATTAGTTTCATTTTTTTTTCCGTGTATATATTCTTTTTTTTGTATTTCAATCAATTTTATTTTAACATTAAAAAATCATGATTTATACAATATAATACCAAAGATAACAGGAGCACCATTTGGGTGATCCAACTATGATCATGAAAATTGTCATGTATGATATCATCCCTGAAATAAGTGTTAAAAACAACCAACCACATCTACCACGCTACAATGTTTACGATGTGGTAACGACAACATAAAATTAATATTGTCCATCACTACTAACCAGCATTCACCGTCACTACTTCTTCTTCCACCACAAAATAGGGGCGGAGCCAGGATTTTGAGGAGAGAGGGAGAAAAAAATCTTGGCAAGTTGGATACATGTGAAAAATGGACTTTGTATCCCATTTTACGATAAAAGAACAAAAAATAAATATAATTGCGCTTGGCTCTGCCCTTAACCACCACTAATCTTTCGGCCTCCACTTCTTCTACTACTCATTGTCGCAGAAAATGTCTATTGATATTATTTATCAAAATTACTTATTAATAGAAATATATATTATAATTAATTAAGAAAATATTTATAATTAAAAAATAATTAGTCATTTATTATGAGCAATTAGTGAAACACTAATTAATAAAACACTTTATAATGAATATATTATTTATTATGTGCAATTAATGAAACACTAATTAATAAAGCAATTATGGTATTTGAGTTGAACAAACCACCACTGTTGATTTATATTTTATATCAATTCCAACCAAGGTGGAACACTGGTCAGAGGCCACTCTTATGACACAATAGGTCATGAGCTCGAACCTCCCTGTTATAATTTTTGAATTTTCATATCTTGACTTGAGTATTCATTTTTCATTCATAATATTGGTATTAACGCCACACGTGCGAGATGTAGGGGTGGTCAGGAGAACCACAACCCTTGATTTATCTTTGTCCAGACAAATCCTGACCACCACTAACACATGCCAACTTGTCCAAACCCTGTT
This sequence comes from Papaver bracteatum, assembly GCA_023529315.1. NCBI lineage: Eukaryota > Viridiplantae > Streptophyta > Magnoliopsida > Ranunculales > Papaveraceae > Papaver > Papaver bracteatum. The sequence goes on from JAJJWX010003621.1 coordinate 516,647, forward strand.
TTATACTAATGATCTCACCTTTTACGTCTAACGTCTAATAAGTATTATTTTAATTGTCTAATAAGTATTATTTTAATTGTCTAATTTAAACACAAAACTTACATTTCTAATTTGTAATTATTTTAATTTACAAAACTTAATTTTAATTAGCGTTACCAATTTTTTTCCATAATTATTTAACCATAATTATGATTTTAATCCTTATTGAGAATTTAGTTAAGTTTGGTATGGTACTAATTGATAAATGCTAACATTATTTTATTAAAATTGTTATTACTTTTACGAAAGAATGCCACCACGGCTTTTATTGAAAAACAACAAGTTACTTTTATTATCATTTATCTATAATTACTATTATAATATTTTATTGAGTTATTATTCTAACAACTCTTACCAATATTATTGAGTCCCAAAACATTATTAACATTTATGTGATTATAAACCGTTGATTTTACATATAAGTCAAGGTGCCTAATATTTATATATGTAACTTTTTAGATTTATATTAATAACACTAATCTCACTATTTTAGTTTTGACTTATGTATGTGTTCATAATTTTAAATCATTTATTCTCTAATTTCCACTAGATTAATTATTGGTGTACCCTACAATTTTTACTTCAATACCTAAACAAACAATCAATCAAACAAATCAATCAATCAAAAATTCTTTTAATTATTAATAGCTTTTAGTGATTAAGATTTATCTCACAAACCCAACCCAGTTCTAAACTAATCTAGTTCACTAACTGGCACTGGCTATTCCTATTGTCTACCATATAAGATCTAATAGTGAGCTCTGATACCAAGTTGTAGCGCCCCCTAAGCTAGCAGCTGACTAATCCAAGAGATTAACTAAATAAGAGGCACTAAAATTCCAAAACATGCACTTAAACATTCAATTAAGAAATCTGCTACAAAACTTAACCAAAAACTAACCCCTCTCAGAAATATATATACAAGATCTTCTCTCAAATGATACATATATAATAGTCATTTGGTTTTTAAATAAAATATACAACAAGATAAACATAACAGAAGTTAATCTACTAGTGAGGTCAACCCGTGAAGCTTTCGCTGCGCAACTCTGATCTGTCACAGAAACTGAAGTGGGAATAATTAACATTTAACCTTCTAAGTAATCATAGGCAAGATTTGGAAAACAATACATGTTTTTCCGAAAATATTAAACAGTGACTAAGTCACTGAAATACACAAACATGTATATGGACAAACTCCTTCTTCAAACAATGTATAATATTGATGTAAATCCCTACCCGGAAATTCACACCTAATAGCTATGGATGCCACCAAGACCATGATGACCAATACTCTAAACAATAAAAGCTGAATTAAAGTAGGTATAAATGTGAAGGAGCGTATCCGATATACCGCAAGTGGAAATTCTCATTTCCCATAACAATTCATGTTGACGACGAAACAATACAAGTCCTTTCCACATCATGGAAAGATTTACAGAAATAACAGGATTATCATAATGCATTTTAAATAAAATATGGAATGCAGAAACAGACAATGCATGAGTTGGTTAAGTATAAACTTTTATAAAAGAAACAATAATGAATACAAAGAGTCAAATGCATTCCCACACCTTTTGATGATAAGCCACGCCTACCTCGAGATCCACGATCCACTGGTTGTCCTTTGAATCGGTCGTTGTTAATAACGAACTGTTAATCACACAAACAGTCTAAGAAACTAGCAAGAATGGCTCATAGAAGAATCATATAATTCTATTTAACGGTTCTAAGCCCATTATGGTATCTCATTCTCCATCTTTAACATAACTAAGAGTTTACTAATCTAATTAGGTTGATTCTATAGTCCATTAGATATGTCTTATGAATATCTACAACTTTGTAGAAGAAGTCAAAGGTCAATTCGGACCATAAGTGGTCCAAAACATCAAACTAAGAAAACTGGTCTAAAGCCCAAGCCCACTTAAACAAATCCATTAATAAGGGCCTGGTCCAACAGTGTCTATTAACGGTCAAACGTAACGGTCTCTAACGGTCAACGTCAAAGTTCAGGTCAAATGGTCAAGTCTAAATCGGTCACTGAGTCAACTCGGGTCAAGATAGGGACTCAGTGAGCCAATGCGATTCGACTCGGTCAGATTAACTGAGTCAACTAGAGTCGGATACTGACTGGCTGAAAAGGCACAAGGACAAACTCTTGCACAGGCTGAGCCATTGCTCAAAGTTAAGAACACCGCTTGCACATTCATGGTGCAACACAAAACCTGTTAAAACTAGAATGATGCAACAACACAATTATCAACTTCAAATCTTAACAATAAACTTTTTTTCGAGTCAAACTTCATAATTCATTTACAAGTACAACTTCAGTTCTGCTTTTGCATTTGCGATAGCAGCAAGTCTTCATTAGAGAGACTCAACTCAGCATATTCACCTACCCTTCACTCACAAGTAACTTCAACTAATGAAATCTCAAACAAACTTCATTATGAAATTACAACCACAATTACAGCCTAATTACCTGTGATTGCAACTCTAAGCAAACTCAGATCATTTCAACACATTTCATCACTTGTTCCTACCCTGAACTCCACAAATAGACATTGAGGTGCAACACCAGCAATAACCACCACCAACTCCATTCTGCATCACTTTCAATTCTGTGCCATTCACTCTACACAGTCACCACCAAACTCAATTACAATAACTTCAAAACCATAATCTTCACAGCTGCAACAACATTAACACCAATGTCATGAACTGCAACATATACCATTAGCTGTGATAAAAATGTAGACAACCTTAGCTGAACTCAGCTCAACCCAACTTCAACTCAAAGGTCTTTCAGTGCAATTCATTAAACCACCACCTTATATTCAATTTCATTGCAACACTTCAATTACAGCCTCATTACTGCTTCCACCCTATATCCAGTTCCACAACTTAACAAAACTCACTGTATCAATAACAAAATACTACACATACACATCTTGTAACTCTACATAGCTCTAAACACATTCAATCCCATACAGAGCACCAAATTATACATCTCAAACCGAAACCATCTACAATCATCCACAATTCTAGACTTAATCATTTCAACACCACCAGTTCAGACAACCCCACACATTTATTTATCAACAACAAAGAGCCAAAATCCCAAAACAATATCCTTAACAGTTCAAATGCTGCCTACAATTCTAACCAATTCAACATCTTAAAACTATCAACATCACAGTTCTATCTAATCCATAACTTCAATTCAGGACTAACTCAAAACACATTCCAATTTTAATAGCATAACTTAATAAAAGACTAAATCCAATTAGTTGAAGAAATATTACCTTAAACACAAGTCATAATCTTCTACAGCTGTTCAAGCTTCACTTGATTCATATTTACTCGCCACTAAACCAATCTCTACTCCATCTAGTTCTCCTTAATATTTAAACCAAACCTTTGTTTCATTAACAGTGTCAAAACCAAAACCCTAACTACTTATTTCTCGATTATTGTTCTTCTTTGAATCAAATCCTTAAATTGATACTACAACCTTCATATTCACATCATATTCCTCAATACCCATCATTTAGTTTCTTTTTAATCATCACCAAATCATAACTTCAACAATCTCAGAAACCCTAATTCATTTGATTCATCTTCAAAACGACTTTAGAACTTCAATTAAACTACAAACCAATTGTCCTTTATCTTCAATAACACTTTATTACCACCAATTCGATTCTTAATTCAATTTCTAGAAAACCCCTAATCTTAATTAATTCACTTCCTCTTTCGTTTCTGAATTAACAACAAACCACGACACCATCACTATCATCTACTCCATGATCTTCTCCACCTCCTACAGATCACAAGGCTTCCTTTTTAATTTCTCAAACACATGCAGAAGAAGAAGAGCAGGAGAGGAAGAGAAAGAACAGAGAAAGAGAAGAGAAAGAGAAGAAGAAAGAAGAAGAACGAGAATAGAGAAGAAGAAAAGAGAAAGAGAGTGAGTTAATCCTCTCGGTTTAATTGGTGGATAAGGCCGACCAAAATTCTTAAGGCACCCACAAAATTATTATGGTCAGCCACTCAGATTTTGTCCTTCATGCGTATCTGATAAATTCTTCTTCGTACGGTATTCGATTGACACGTTCGAGTAGTCCATCTCGCATAACTTTTCGAGACCTATCTAACGATACTAGTTTCGTATCTAAATCGTTGTTAGATTAATTTCTAATAATTAATGTTTGAGTTATACTAATCGAGTAATTATCGTCTATTTCGTCTCTTGACTGGTCTAATAGCGTTGACGAGCTCGAGGATCGTTACAAGAACAATATTGGCATGACTAGTGACAACAGTCCTCCAACTCATCTGTACCTTTGTCGGGGAACAAACACAAACTGGAGGATTGTATTTTTATTTTTTAATTCAATCGCTGATCATTCCCTTTTTGTTACAATATATAAGAAATAAATAAGAAAATCTAAAACTACCAAATAGTAGATATAAAAATCATATGCAAATATTAAATTGTTTGTTTAGAATTTGTATTCTCATATATTAATATTGGTCCATTAGAATTCTTAATATCACTTTGATTGAATTTTTTGTTTGACTCTTTTTAATTTAAAATTAATGTTTGTGTTGCTAAGTATTGTGATTATGTAAAGTACCTCAGTTGTACACTATCAACAAAAATTGTTGGTAAGGAGCAGAAATTCAGATCGGGAATTTGCTTACCTTCAAGTGTTTGCTGGCCGCTAACATCGCCTTTGGTAAATTTTATTTTCATGTTGTTTTATATATGAGTTTCATAGCAAATATTGGCTTTCGTAGATATGAGTTTCATACTATTTATTGGCAATTGGCGTTTCGGTTTATTTGCTTAAGTTGCTTGATGGGTGATAGACTCGTGAGTAAAATAAAAATTGGAAATTATTAGGTTTTGATGTTGTTTGTAGCTCTTAATGTTTTTCTTGGCTGCCTACTAAGCTACAAATTGCAAGTTTTGTAGTTGTTTAAACTTAAAATGGTGCAAGGGAATATTTTTTAAATGGAAACATCTCCCCTTTTTCCCCATTGAAATGCTCTCCTTGAGCCTATAAAATGTTAGAGATGGTGTTGGTCTCAGTATACTCCCTTTGCATATATCTATCCTTTTATAGCGAATTAATTCAACCAAACTAAGAGGTGGTGGTATGATTTCAGAGAAGTGTTTGAGGAAATATTCCAACTATATCCTTGGTGGTGTTTTTAATTTATAAAACCTAAAACCAAAATTGTTAAATTTATGTTAGAACGTTGGTGGAAGACTATATATACGTTTTATTTCAAGGATTTTGAATGCAGTAAGTTTCTCCGACTTTTTTGGGTTTAAGTTTAAGTTTTATTTATATTTTAGGTATACGTGAAATATATCATATCCAAACTTTAAATTATGTAAAATTTTAATTATGAGCATGTTATTTATAAGAGTTACACCACTAGATATGCACATGTTGTTGGGAATTTTTCGTGAGGGAGATTTGGTAACATTTGACTAATTAGAGTGGTAGTCACAAGGAAAACAGCGAGAGTGACTTCCATTATTCTATGGTTATAAAGAAGAAAACCTGGAGCAAATAAAAATAAAATCTCATGGGTTAAGGGTGTTTGGGTTGAAGTGTTTTTCAAAGCGTTATTATAACAAAATGAAAGTGAGCATAAAGGAAAAACAACAATCTGTCATGTACAAGAGTACGATGAAAAGATTGGGTTGATAGAATTAAGGATAACCTCTCTTGATTTATGAGAATCAAGCCTCTCTGAATTCAAATGAACACAGCCTAAGAACAAAGTTCTGATTAATAATTTGATTAGGTTTTCCATTACAGACCACTAGCCTTATATATCTAGGTTAAGAGTAAAGACAACTATTATTAGGAAGCCTTGCAAATGATAAATACTACTAACAACTAACCACCTCCTCGAATATACGTACTAGGCCAATGTTTATTTCCAAATGATAATTTAGCGACATTGCTTGGTTTTCTCGAACTCTTAAAATATTTTGATCGAGCATCATTCTAGTTTAACTGAACATAAGCGTCGGTGAGTGCTCGGGATCCAAATCAAGCCTGAAATATTTTTGGAGAGTCTTGGAGGTAAAAACCATAATTCATTTCCATCGTTTATCTATATTTGTTTTCATATTTGAAAGGGTGTTATACTAACACCAGTATTATTATTTTTAATTTTTCTGTTATACTTACTTCCACGTTGGTGGACCATATCTTCGCAACACAAGAGATGTTTTTCTAGTCATAGAAAAGTACCAAGCAGAAAATTGGGTGTTAGGTCAAGTTGATGATAGTCAAAACGATGCTCTGGTTCAGAAGACTCAACAAATGTGTAACGAAATTCATAAAATTATTGCTATGTCATGTGAAACAATTAATGAGTACCGAAGTATGGAAGCCCGGAGGATGCTACATCCAAGCCTAAAGAGGATTGTATTATACACTCTTATTTCTAATAAAGGTGAACTTCGGTGAAAGACACATTCTTCAGCTATAACGTAGAAAAGTAATAGCTAACAACTCCCATCCAAGTAACGATATTTCTCGTGATGATTGGTTAGATTTGATAAAAAATAATGGACCTTGGGAAGAAGCTGAAGAGTTCATTTAGGTCCTTTGATATAAATTTAAGTACCTTAATTAGTTTCAAGTGTAATATTGTTGTGCAACCACAAAATTTTGGTGGGATGGATATGCCAGGTTTAGGTAGAATTCACTTGATCACGATTATCTTCCTTTCTAACTTTTATCACCAACGCTTGATAGGTGAATAATCTACAAATATTGAGTGTCAATTTCATATATTTTTTAGTTATATTTATTGCATTTTTCCTTGCTATTGGGAGTGCAGTCTATTTTTGCAGCTTTTGTTAGGATGAACCAACCAAAAAAAAAGTGGAAATGACTTTAAATGAGCAAGAAAGTGAAGTTTAGTAATGAAGAATGGTCAAGGACAAATAGAACTCTTCGAAGAACATGATTTGAAGCCAACACAAAAATAATGGGGTCATTCCGAGATCGTACGAAGAAGTTGTGAGCAAAACACTGAAATCAACTTTGATTTGGTTTTTGTTGGTTGTTGGGTCTGCGCGAGTAAGAAAGAAAAAGTTACGTATTGGATATATAAATCAAGGAAACTTGGTCCCAATGGGTTTCCAAACCTTAGTTATAGAGAATACTTGAGGGCCAAGTGTTGAAGGCTGTAAAAAAAGATATCCAATGCTCAAACAACACATCTTTACATCTTGAGGAGGGTTTTCCCCTTAGTAAGAAACCATTCTTCTTCTTTTGTATATTTTCCATGAGTTTTCAGAAACCCATGAGTAGGCAACTTTTTCTTATTGATTGCGGATGTAGTTAGAAATCCTAATTTAAATTAATCTGGATGGTTAATTTGATGTTAATGATCTATTTTATCGTTTATGTTTTAATATTAACGTCGACATATATGATTGAACATTTTCTTGTTTGAGATGGAAATTGAACAATCATGTATTCATATCTAAATTTAGACTAGGTTTTGAGATCCGGAATTTCCGAAGAACTTTAATCGCAAGTAGCACAACGTAGTTGTTAAGCAACGGGATGTTGTCATGTGATTATGTGTAGAAGCTAAATATAAATTAAATATGTGTGGCTCTGGCGCCGCATTGCTTAGAATAACCTCAACTCACGAAGACTACTTCTTTCATTGGGTTAAACTTGAGTGGTTCTTGCACCAAGTTATTTACTGGGAATAATTCAAAGATGGTATTTTTCACCCCTTTGATGATACAAGGAGTTTTTACAGTCTAAGGCGCCTGCAATGATGCCTCGGGGCTATAGATATAATAAGGATTGAACATTAACTCTAACCGACTGACGAGCCTATTTGGCGATGGAATATGAAACCTCTAACCGGTATTTTCTTTCCTTGATCTTGATCTTAATCTTTAATTACTTTTATTTTGGGGTAAAAACGGTTTACATATGAAAAGGTAAAATGATGGAGTATGTTGATGCTAGTAAGAGCGAATCGTCTAAACCCTTAACACAAAATTACATGTATAAAATTTTTTTGAATTCGGGAAATGAATCAATATGGTCCTGACCTAAACCAAGAAATGACCGTTCTAGTCACGATTTGGTCACCAAGGTGGAAAGGGATCGATTCGTAGGAAGGTAAGCAGAGAAGGTATTGAGATCAACTAATTGAATGCTAGTGATGGGATGTGTTTTTCTACTATGAAGATGATTTCCCCGTGTTAGAATTGAGAGAAAGCTTATGTATGTTATTTTTTGGGATATGGCTGTCATATCATGTCAATAGGTTGAAGAACCTGAAATGATGAGGATACCCAAGCACACTACAATATTTCCAAATACAACTTATTCAAGACCCACCTTGTATAACTTTTTTAATCAACAATCACTAAAAGATCATTTGAACAAGTTGTGCACTTGAATCAGGGTTAGTTCGGACTAATAGAGATCAGGCCAAGTAGCGATTAACGTACAAGTGTATTTACTTTAAATTATGAAAACTTTGTTAATATTTCAGGTACCCTTTGTTTAGATGCTAATGTTGCTCCTAAATTAATCCTCAAACCGACATGTCCTTGTTGTACCATTGAGGGTCATGCACTCACATAATGTTTCAAGTATAAACACAAATTAAGGTATGTCAATAAACTATAACGTACAGAAAGTAATTCTAAAAAAAATATCTTGAGATACAAGAAGCACTTGTCAAACAACAACCTAACAGGTTTGGAGGAGTTATGTTAGAGCATTGCTCGGTCGAACTCGCAAGTGTTGCTATCTCAAGCTTGTTTGTCAAGTTTAGTTGCCAAAAATATAGGTCTGGATTTCTAGTCTACTTATAGCCAAGTCTCGGATTATGATAGTAAGTGTAGTTGAGCCTTAGACTCCACGACGTTTATCGATTGAAGACGAAGAACTACTCAAGGGAACTTGTGGAACTTCATCAACAAAGAGGTATGTGGAGACTTGAACTTATCTATCACTCAAAAGTCTATCTATTTTATCTCCTATTTTGAGATAAAAGTCATATAGCTATATAGACTTCAATTATACACATTTCCTTTTTCGAGCCGAGTTTATCTCACTTATCTATTTCTCTACATATGTGTTCGTAAGCTTTTTCTTTAGCCAAGTTCATCTTTACTCGTGACGAAAGTTATGTTAATTATTTCAATAACTTGAAAATCGCTTTGATGAAAATAGTTTGTGGATAACGACTATTTTAACATCCTCTAAGAAAGTTTCAATGATTGAAATGAGATTTTATAAAAAAGTACCCATGTTTGGATATAAATATAGTGTGTTCTCATATTTGTGTAAAAGTCCAAAACCGGGAACCTAAAGTATGCGTACCCGTATGCGTACCGGCTGTTGTTGGAAATTCGGGCAAGTATGCGTAACCATACACATACTGGCGGAAGTTTCACGTTCGTGAATTTCTGCTGGAGTTTGGAAGTGTGAATTGGTATGCCCACCCGTATGTATACTGCCGTAATCAAACTCGGTCCGACCACTTAGGTATGCGTACCCGTTTGCATACTTAAGTAAGTTACTTTCTAAAATCGGTTTATTCATGAACTAAAACATTTATATAATAAGGAATGCAATCTTTGCAAACCGTGGCTATAATGTTCATGAATTGATTCGAGTAAATCAAAATCTATTTTGCTTCGATTGTGTATTATATACTACTATGAGATCTAAGCAATTGAACAACTCTCTAACTAGTTCATTTGAACTAGTTATGGTGAAGATGAGTAAGGTTAATATGAAAGTGCTCATATGGCTAACCATTGGTTAACTATTGTTGAACCAACTAAGTGTACACGTTTAGGTACGGTTACACAAACCTAAATGAAGTTACATTTCACTTGTGTATAACTATCTAAGTTCAATCTAATGGTTGAAAGATATTAGCTTGAATCTAATCAAGTTTTCATCTAACGGTGAATATTGAATGCTTTGTTACCAAGGTAACTTAGATTGCGAACCCTAATTTGGAGACTATATAAAGGATAACTCTAGCAACTAGGAAACCTAATCCCCACGCCTCCTGTGTGATACTAGTTGTATAAGCTAGAGTCGATTCTCCTTTAACCTTAGTTTTTCAGGAAATCCCGTAGGTTAACGACTTAAAGACTTCATTTGGATTATGAAGCCAAACCCAACTATTTTCTCTATAGTTGCGTGATCTGATCTTGCTGTTTCTATCATGTTTGAGTACAATCGTAAGATTGGTTTGAGGTTTATATCTCCGATAGGAAAGATATAAAAGTAGTCACAAACACCTTCGCCTTATCGTTTGTGATTCCACAATATCTTGTTTTGTTAATCGATTAAGATTATCGTGAGGTGATTGATAATTCTAGGTTATTCTTCGGGAATATAAGTCCGGGTTATTAATTTGTTCCTGTTCACCTTGATTTATCTATTCAATATACTTTTTTGTATGATACAGATTTGTTTAGCAAGTCTTCGACTTTGGGTCGTAGTAATTCTTAGTTGTGGGTGAGATCAGCTAAGGGAATCAAGTGCATAGTATCCTGCGGGGATCAGAGACGTAAGGAGCATGATTGTACCTTAAATTAGTGTAAGATTGATTAGGGTTCAACTATATTCCATTCCGAAGTTAATTTTTAGTAGGCTGGTGTCTGTAGCGGCTTAATATAGTGTGGTGTTCAAATATGGACTAGGTCCCAAGGGTTTTCTGCATTTGCGGTTTCCTCGTTAACAAAACTTCTGGTGTATGTGTTATTTCTTTTCCGTATTATATTTTTTTATATGATTGAAATATCACAGGTTGTGCGTTGAATCGATCAATTGGTAAATCCAACCTTTGTTTGTTGATTGAAATTGATTGATCCTTGAACATTAGTCTTTGGTATCGTTCAAGTTATTTCTCTTGTATTCAATCAGGCTCACGAATTCCTATTTGTTTGAGTGCGGATTGAATCGATAAATTGATATATAACTCTTAGATATACTTTTCATTAAGATTGAGTATGACTGTCTAGTTGATTCTATTAAAAGTATATTGGATTGCTAAGAAAAATATTGGGTGAGGTTGTTAGACCCCCTCTTTTTCAAGTTAACTCTCTTATTCATGAACCGTATGTTCCTATGCCTGTCGTTGATAAGGAAATCGAAGATGACAAAGAAATTTTCAAGTACTAAGAATATTTTTGTGAGAATTTATTCTTGTGTTCGAGGAGGATATTTAGGGTTTCGTATAGCATATATAACACAACACAAGATTTTGTTAACGAGGAAATCTCAATGCAGAAAAACCCAGGAACCCGCTCATGTTTTGAATACGTTCAGAGTTAAGACATTATACAAAGACTACTACCAACTTCTTATAGTTCAGACCAAGTAAACTAACTCTAAGTTACTCAGTTCCTTTAGTATCCATGTGCATATAGCAAATCTAGTCTACGCATGTGAATCCTAAGATAGAGTTCACTGTCTTAAGTTGCGTCACCCACTATGAAGACTTATATCACTCAATCCTTTAAATTTTATTTCGAAACAGTAAATGACTAAACTGTATTCGGTAATATCTCTATTAATATTCCAGACCAACAAGTTAATCATAGACGTGTTGAGTCATATAAAGGCACTTCCATTTATATAAGTAAACTCCTTTCTATCGGTTGGATCAACTAAGATCTAGATTATCAAGATAATCAAATATTAGTTTATTAAGTAAATCTCGAAGAGAAATAACCAGAAAAAGATCACTAATCTATACAACAAGCTAAAAGATGTTTGAATATAATATTCATTTAAATTTTTCTTCGCGGATCGGACCGAGTCAAGCTCTGCAAATCGACGATCAACTCGGAGATTTGTTTTTCATCCAAATCTCAATTTTCGAGCATTTCATCATTAATTCAGGTGATTCTAAGTGTTTTAATTCTTGCTTTCTTCAACTTATGATGTCTATTGATCATTAATTCAGGTTGTACTATGGATTCTGGTCTGAATACCGCATGTTCTGACGATTTACATTCAAAAAAGTTAGGTTTTAATAATGAACATATTTCATCAAAAGTTCCTTCGATAGATTCACCTGATGATCTTTTTGAAGAGGGTTTAAATCCATGGAAATTTTCGCTCATAGGAAGATTAAACTTACAGAGAATTAAATTTGTTGATGCTGCTATTATTTTACATCAATAATGGAAATTAGTTGGAGATTATAAAATCATTCCACTGGGAAGAGGTTTCTTTACAATTAAACTAGATAATGAGATTGATCGTCAGACTATCAAAGATGGTTTATGGGAAGTTAATGATCAGGTTTTATAAGTAAGAAATTGGATTTCAATTTTTCTTCCATCAAATCAGCGTACATCTAAGGCTCAAGTTTAGGTTCGTCTTCCTGGTTTAGACGTGGAATTCTGGAAGGAAAAGATATTATTCACCATCTGTAAGAAAATTGGTACTCCCATCAAGATTGATTCTGCAACTATAAAGTGTGAAGTGGGTTATTATGCAAACATTTTGGTTGAGGTGGATTTCTCTCAATCAATTCCTAACAAGATTTGGATTGGCACTATATATGGTTCCTAAAAAAATTCTAGCATACTTGCAAGATCATTGGTCACCTAACTACAGAATGTAGAGTTGATCTAAAAAAAAAAATCACTCTGTAGGAAAAGCTCAACCAAATCCTAAAGTTAGTGCAGAAATTCCTCATACTCCTTTTGATATTTGTGATAGGTCTGAAATTGAAAGTACTCCAACAAAGGTGCAATCTAGTACTTCTACATATTTTAGCCAGTATCAAACAAAATTGGATTCAGTTATTCTAAACATTTCAACTCCAGTGGTGCAACAAATTTCTAACAATTCAAGTTTTAGGTTGGCAAGAGGAAGATTTAGTGTATTGGAATTAAATGAGGATAAATAAGATGATGATATTAATAAAGCAAAATCAATAGTTGAAGTAGAACCACATCAATTAATGCAAATTGCTGAGGTTACTGAGTTGGAAAATAATGTTGTTAAATTCATTGATGCAGGTTCAAGAAAGGTAATAACTAAACCAGTCCCTTTTACTACTTGGTCCTCAGTGGTTAAAACATCTACATGACAAAAGCATCTCAATGAAGCAGGTAACAACATCATTCCAAGCAATTTTTCTGGTGAGTCCAGCCATCCAGGAAAAAAGAATGTTAATGAGGTAGTTAAAAACATTATTCCAGGTAAAAATTCTGGTGAGAAGACTCATAATCCAGTAGCAAACAAATATAATTTTAGAAGAAATGTTGGTAAGGGAGGTTCAAAAACCTCCAAACCAAATCATGAAGATATTATTTTGGAACATAAGAGGCCTTAGAAGAACTAGGGATCAACAAAAGTTACATTCTTTAGTTAATCAATTTAATCCAACTCTAGTATGGATTGCTGAACCAGAAATAAAGTGATCTTCTTCATTTTGCAGTAAATTAAATTTACCAGGTATGCAATATATGTTAATTCATAATGAAGCTAATAATCATAAAAGTAATATTTGGTTATTATGGAGTAGATCAATAGCTGCTCCTTCTGTTGTTTCCATTACAAGTCAAATAATTATAGTGGTTGTTGGGGATGTACTGGTGTTCATGCTCATGTTAATGCAATCCAAAGAAGATATTTATGGTCTGAAATGCAACTCATCAGTGAACTCAAAAAACCTTGGGCTGTATTGGGTGATTTTAATGCAATTATATTTATGGGGGAGAAAGTAGGTGGTAGATCACCTTCGAGAAGATCAATGATAGATTTTAATGACTGTATAAATTCATGTGAACTATTGTAGGCTCCCAAAATTGAATTAGATTTCTCTTGGTCCAATTGTCAGCAAGGCAACAAAAGAATCTTATGTAATCTGGATAAAGTTGTGTTTAATATGAAATGGTTGCAAATGTATAGTGATCGGGGATTCAAAGTGTGTCTCGGAATTGCTTCTGATCATGCTCCATTACTTGGTAGTTGTGCAAGTGTACCAAAGCCAAAGAATGTTTCTCTAAGATTTCAAAAATGTGGTTAGATCATCCTACATTTATGAAAGTAGTGGAAGAATGTTGGGCATAACCAATACATGGATATTCTCCTTATATTTTCATGAAAAAACTTAAGAACCTCAAATATATTCTTAAGGAATGGAACTGGAAAGTGTTTGGAGATGTGAAGGTTAAAATTAAAGAAGCAGAAGATAATGTCAAAGAAAAAATGTTAATTTCAGATACTAATCCTCATGATGAACAAGCTTTGGAAGATCTGGTCATAGCTAAAAATGAATTTAATTCAAGGGAAGTGCAATACAGTACAATAATGAAACAGAAATCCAGAATTATGTGGGTAAAGAAAGTTTAAGAAAATACTAATTTCTTTCACACTAATATCAAAGTAAGACAAACCAGAAATTCTATAAGTGAATTGGAAGATGATAATGGTAATTTGATATCTGATCAGCACAAAATAGTTGATACATTAGTTGCTTTCTTTGAAAAAAAAAATTGATTTCAGGAAGTTGAGGATAATGAAACTATTCTTGAAGTCATACCTAAGGTAATAACTGCAAATGATCAATTTATGCTTGAAGTCATTCCAGAAGCAGATGAGATAAAAGCAGCAGTATTTGAGATAGATAGTGATAGTGCACTTGGACCAGATAGCTTCTCAGGTATGTTTTACGAAGCTTGCTGGGAGATTATCAGATATGATTTTATCAATGCAGTTCAATACTGTTAGAGGAGAAAGTACATCCCAAAATGTCTTAACTCTAACTTTTTGGTCTTACTACCCAAAGTTCAAGGTGCAAAAAAGGCTAATCAATTCAGACCAATGGGTTTGAGTAATTTTAGTTTTAAGGTTTTCACTAAAATTATTTCAATTAGAATGGCCAGCCTTATGAATAAATTAGTTTCTCCTCAACAAGTTGCATATATCAAGGGTAGAAGTATTCATGAACAGGTAATGTTAGCTTCTGAATTAGTAAATGAGATGAAAAAGAAAAGAAGAGGTGGTAATGTTAGTTTAAAACTTGATATTTCTCAAGCATATGAATCAATGAGTTGGGAATTACTCTTTAAAGTCCTTCAAAAATATGGCTTTTCTGCAGCATGGTGTGAATGGTTAAGTATGCTCTTAACAACAAAAATTTTTGTTATGGTCAATGGTGGACCAAATGGATTCTTCTCAATGCACATGGGATTAAAGCAAGGTGATCCACTCTCTCCCATTCTTTTTGTCCTGATGGAGGAATTTTTGAGTAAAGGATTAACAAAGATAGTGGAGACAAGAAAATTACAGCCAATGGTGATAAGAAATGGTATTTCTCCTACTCATCTTTTATTTGCTGATGACATTTTCATATTCTGCAATGGATCAAAAAGAAGCTTAGAGAATCTTTTAAAGTTGATTGAAAATATCAAATCTGCTCTGGTCAAATAATTAACATACTACTCAAAAGCAAATATTTTGTTAATGGATGTTCTGCAACAAGAAAAACTCAAATTTCAAGTACTTTATAGATAGAATTAACATCATTTCCAGACAAATATTTGGGGGTCATTATTCATCCAGGTAGAATCAAAACTACAACTGTATGGCCAGTGGTTGAAATTATATAAGAATATCTGGTTGTATGTAAAGGAAAGCTTTTGTCTTTTCATGACAGACTAATATTGATTAAATTTGTGCTTAGAAGTATACCTATATACAACATGGCTCCAAACTCTGTAATTAAGGAATGTGAAAAGATAATGATAAATTTCTTGTGGTCAGGTGATGGAGAGGTGAGAAAATTTGAAACTATTTCTCGGATAAGAGTTTGTACTCCTTTTAATGAAGGAGGTTTGGGCATTAGAAGACTTTCTGATGTGAATAAAACACTATTGGTGAAAATGACGTGGAATCTATTAACCTCTAAGTAAGAATGGTCATCATTCTTTGC
Source organism: Papaver bracteatum (assembly GCA_023529315.1). NCBI lineage: Eukaryota > Viridiplantae > Streptophyta > Magnoliopsida > Ranunculales > Papaveraceae > Papaver > Papaver bracteatum. Next base: position 532,682 of record JAJJWX010003621.1, read on the forward strand.
AGCAAAATTTAAAGATAAAAATGGGCAATGGATACCTCATTGGAAATTATCTTCTGTGTGGAATGGTTTAAAATGGGCTTGGAAATCTCTTAAGGCTGATATCAGATGGATTATAGGCAATAGAGAGCATACTTCAGTGTGGTTTGACACTTGGACTGGTGAATGTCCTTTTATTGAACTTATTGGTTTTACTGATTATGTCAAAAGCAATATACACATGAAAGTGAAGGATTTAATACACAATGGTGAATGGCAGATTCCCACTGAGCTACAAAACATTATTCACTTGCCATTACTTGTTGCAAGTGGTGGTCAAGATGAAATCATCTGGAGTGGTGATATGAAGGGCAAATTTTCTACAGCAACAGTAGTAAACAGAATCAAAAATAAGGAACCTAAAATCCATTGCCCTTCTCAATTATGGAAGCCCTTCCTTCATTCTGGAATTGCTAGTAATGTATGGAAACTTCAACAAGGAATCTTTTTGGATGATCAGAAAAGAGTTACTAAAGGATATTCTATGGTCTCTATGTGATGTGTATGCAAACAGGATCAAGATAGCATGCCACACCTGTTATAGTCTTGCAGCTTCAGCTCAAAAATCTAGCAATAGTTAGGTAATATTTTTAACTTTTCCATTCCATCATCCTTTGATAACATAATACAATTTACAAAAAATCAAAGTCCCATAGTTAATGAGGTTTGGTTAATAACATCATTCTCCACTATGAGAGAACTATGGTTTCTCAAAAACAGAATCATGTTTGAAAATGCACAGCCAAATGAGAATGTTTTTAAGAGTAGAATTTTACACTTAGTTCATTATGGTGGATATAGGATGAAGGGAAACATATGGAGTCATGACTATGATTCAAAGATTCTTAATTTTTTCATTTGGACCAGAGGACCACTAAATTTACATCTATTAGAGAATGCTTTTGGCTAAATCCAGCAAGAGGATTTGTTCTGTTTTGTTGTGATGGTACTGCAGCAGGAAATCCTTTAATGGTAGGTTTTGGTGTTATAGCAAGAAACCATGAATGCGGAGTCATTCGGACTGTTTCAGGAGGACTGGGAATTGCTTCAAACTATGTAGCAGAGTGTATGGCTGTAATATGGGATTTTGAATGGGCAGCAAGACTGCAATGTGATAAAATTGTTATAAGATCAAATTCTAAATCAATGATTGAAGATTTCAAGAAAGGAGGAGTGCCTTGGTGTTTTAAGCCAAGATGGATCAAAGCTAAACAATTTTTATCTCAAATCTGCTATGAACATTGCTATAGAGAAGTGAATTTCTCAGCTGATAGCTTAGCCAAGAAGAGTGTGAGTCTGCAGCTAGGTGAAATTGTGCATCACAATGGAAGACTAGCACATTTGATTCAAATTGAAATGCCAGATAGGAAATATTATAGATATTTTAACTAGTCTCTAGCTTCTCTGTAACTTTTGCTTTTCTATTTTAGTTCTTATTCATTGTAAAAACATTTCAGTTTCTTTGACTAATAAAAAATGGTGATTCAACAACAAAAAAAAAAAAAAAAAAAAGCTAAAAGATGTTTATCTAAATAAACAAGCTTATCAGATCCCAGTCAATTAAGTCTGTTTGAAGAATAATCACAAAATCAGAATACCAATAAGAAAAACATCTTGTCTTCAGATCTTTAGTCTTTAGTGTACCGGCACAAACAACTTGATTCTCTTGTGATCGATCATAGAATTGAGCATGTTAACAATGGATGATCACAACCCTATCTTCAGATCTGATCTTTATTGATCCTTGATTTAGTTGGAGTAACTATATCTCACAAGAGAAGGATCTCAGAATAATCAAACTAGTAAATATCAAGTTTCAACCCTAATTTTCTGGTAAAGGTTGTCTTTTTTTTAATTCTTTTGCAGGGGAATAACAAAACATGGGGGGTGGGTGGGGGGAGCTTTATATTGAACTGATGCTTAAACTCCATATATTTGTAGGGTGAGTGGTCGTGGAAACTGAGGGATGAATTATTTTGATAATCTTTATCCTGATGCGTAAACTCGATCGATTCGGATCCTAGTTTGTCATATCAAAAGTGAGGTAACGATTTATTTTTGTTAGTTAACCGTTTTTCTGTTAATAAGAAAAGTTGATTTAAATGCCTACTCTTGCTAAATGAAATAAAGTACATTTTTTTTTAGTACGATTGTCTCATGTTAATAAAAATTAATGATTTTTGTTTTTTCTTAACAAATAGAGGTTCAATTGCTTATTCAGTCTAATTGATTCCTGATATGAAAAACTAAGTTAATTCCGCTCTTAGTTCAGGCTTATCGAACAAGGTACGATTATCCAAGTCTAATCGGTCCTTGATAAGAAAACTAGTTATCTAACTTAGTTTTGTCTTGTCTAAATGAGGTCCAATTATTTCCGAATAATTGGATCCTGATATGTAATTAAGTTAATTATGATGTTAGTCTGACTTATCAAATCAAAAGGAAATTGCTTCAGGTAATTGTTTCCTTGATAAGAGGTTACAACAAATTACTTCGGTAGTTTCGATTTTAGTGTTGCTTATATGAAATGGTATGTTAAATCTTTGTGCTTAACTCTTAAGGTTGTATCGAGTTATTATGACCTTGTAAGATCCTTTCGGTTTTCTTATGTATTTTTTCGTTTCTTTGTCATTTTTGTGACAAAAAGGGGGGAAACAAATTTAGGAAACTTGTAAGATCCTTTCGTACCCGAGCCCTATTGTTTACAATGAGAATTATAAATGTATAGATCCAGCCATCAAACAAAGACAATGGTGCTTTCAAGTTGGACCACACACTTGACATAGGGGTAATCCTATCATTTAACAGGTTGGAGCATGGTTCTTTCGCACATGTGTTAAGATAGCTTGTGTCAATTGCACAAATGATAACATGTATTTTGTGATTGCCATTTATCGATAAACAACTTAGAGCAACTTTATTGTTGAGGTTCTAAATTCTCAAATTATTATCCCATATACGGCTTTTTATTTCGAAATTTTGTTGTGTGACGTACTGGGAGACAAAATTCTATCCACCAACGTAGTTAAAAACTGAGTTTGTATGTAAACGTAATCATTAACTTTGTGTGACCAAAACGCGTTTTATAAAAGCGTTAAAGTTAAACGGAATTGTAAATATCGTGTACGAGTCGACGTAATTTAAACTTACGTGCGGAGGACAAACAGTTTTTATAAAAGTGTTTTATTAAACGTATTTTAAAACTGCGTGTTGAGGAGACGCGTTTTAAAACTTCTTTTAGAAGATGACGCAGTTTATAAATGCGTTCGAAGAAACGCATTTAATAACCCTACATAGACGGACTTTATAGTTCCATTTTAGTAGAAAGGTTTTCAAAACCGCGTTGCTGTATAACGTATTTATATTTTGCGTTTGAAGTAGACGCCCTTTATAAAGAAGGATTAATTGGGGGATATTTTACTGTTCATACCGGCATGAAAAAACTATGACGGTTTTGATTTCCGGCATTGAAAAACCATGCCAACATGAACAGTAAAATATCCCCCGATTACTTTCCATATCCCCAATTAATCATTCTTTATAAACCCGTTTAACAAAACTGATAAGCCTGTATCACAACCGTGTATTTGTTAAGTTTAATCTTGACCGTTAATTTATTTGTTTATAAACGATTAAATCTAAAACCAAACCTTAAAATCCCCGTTGTTCTTCGTTCTCCTCCCCTTCGAAGCACCTCTCACCAGCAACACCTCTTTTCGTTTCATGCGAACTGACCGGAAGATTTTGATGAAATATAAGTTAGAGTTTCATAGAGGCGACATGTAAGGTTTGATTTGATTTTTTCCGTCCATTAATTTTTTTTTATTTTTTGTTCCGTGTATTTTTTTTGTCCATCAGGTAAGGCAATACGGATTTATAAAAACCGTTTAATCTAAAAAGAAGTTTAAGATTCCATTCATGCAGACGTAAATACGTTGGGTGTAAAGGCAATTTATACGACCGTCCATGTAAACGTAAATTTAAATTACGTTTTGTTTCAACGCTTTTATAAAACGCGTAATGTGTAAGACGATGTTTTTTAACGAGTTTTATAAAACGCAGTTATAATAACCTTCCACGACGAAGTATTTATAAAGTAAGTTCAATTTTCAAAACGTGATTAAAAATTACTTTTATCTTTTTTTAAGGAAATGACGGGCTTAAAAAAGCCCGCAACATTTATTCAGATACCTCATTAAAGTTGAGGTTTGAAGCAATACAATCCGGTGGAGAAGTATCAATCCACCTGCAAATTACATTTTCTTTCATGTCATATTGACATAAGTTATGAGCCAGAAAGTTAGCATTTTTAGGAACATTTTGAAATGTAATACTGGCAAAACAAGATGCATCTCTTTTTAATTCCAGGATCACAGATCGAATACTCCACGGAATTTCCCTTGGGACACCATTAATAGCATCAATAACATTTTTTGCATCCCCTTCAATCACAACATTATGTAGACCGAGACTCTTTGCCAATGAAACAACATTATCGTTCAACGTTCTTTAAAACTGCGTTTTATGTTGGACGCACTTTATAAATGCGTGGTGCTATATTTGAAAATTGGTAAAAAGAGTTATCAAAAATGGAAACTCAATTTTGCAATGTGGCATTTTGCCAACAAAAATAGATTTTGAGAACCAACGTTGCGCCTCGTTTTGTAGCCATATATGGCTTATAGCAACAACATTAATGTTGCCCTTAAGCATCCATCAAATAGCCTAGATGGGTATCATTATTAGATACGGAAAAATATTTGATGGGGGCGTTTTATGATGGGGGCATGGGGGACAAATCATATCTTGACACGTGTCTTTACTATAAATTGATTCCATCAAATTTTGTTTCCAAACATATAAAAGAAGTGTATTTTTGGTGAAAATAATAGTTATCTTAATTGGTGATATTTTATCCTTGATATTTTTGGTAACAGAATTTGTTAAAACAATTAATTGGAAAAACACATATCAAGACATGATTTGTACTCCATGCCCCCGTCATAAAACGCCCCCATCAAATATTTACTCATTAAATACAGTGAGAATTGAAGCGACGGGAGGAAGATTGCAAAAGATTTTAGCTTATGGAGTTGTAAATGATTGAGGAATCGTCTCTATTAAAGCAATTAGAGATGGTTGGGAAAATATTTAACCCTAATTTTGCTTTAACGGAAAACGAAAAACCAAATAATCCATTTCCAATTCAAGCCCAACAGAGCAATTTAGAGACACCAATCCCGAATTTTCATTTCCATTTCTGCAAAATTATCAACAGAGCCAACACATATAATCTTTAATTCAAAATACCTCGAGTATTATTTAGTGAAGGGTCTATTGTAGAGGAGACTCCAGTTCTATTGCAGAGGAAACTCCAGAGATACTTGAAGAAGATATTCTCAGTTGATATACTAGGGATTATCGTCCAATCACAACTTTGCTTTATGAAGTCGCTTTGCCCAATCATAGAGAAATGGTTAGCTATACTAGTATTTTAATTGGCAATGAGGGAATTTGTGATACAATAGGTTGGTCAAGCTTGAGCAGGCCTATATTGAAATTATTCTAGGTTATAGAAGAGTGGAGTTGTACAAGGGAATTGGTATTGATCAAGGTGTTGTTGGTGGCAGTGATCAAGTTATTTTTCAGAATAGTATATATGAAGTCAGAGATGGGTGTGGAGGAGGTGGCAGTGATGGTGGTGCTTCTTGTTGGAATTAATTACAATAATCGAATGCAAATGGGAAATAATATTTAGATTACACTGATAGTAGTAACAAATAACTCAATAAACTTAGTAGAGGCACGTATGAGATACGCTGAGCTAAAGGTAATATTGCCTGCTACTCCTCTGAGATGCTATAGCAATTAACAAATTACCTCCAGGATACAACTACTATTAGTTCTCCTCTATGTGTAGCATACACAGAGAGAACCCTTAGAACTTGCAAAGAAATAAAACAAAAATACAAATCGAAACTCAAATAGTTTCGGAGAAATGTAAAAACTAATTTATGTTTTTCGTAAAACAATTTCTCAGTAAATAAAGTTTCGTAAACTAATATTCGTAAACAAAGAAGTAGTTATACAAAATTATGTTTGTAAACTACAACTTGTTTCAGACAAGAACGAATTTATGTTTCTGTAAACTTAAAAATAAATTGTTTCTGAAAGCATAAAAGAAGAAGAAGAATTTCAGAAGAGAAGAGTTCTGAAAGGTATGGTTAACAAATGAAGTTTACAACTCGTATTTATAGCAAGAAAAAATTCGAACGTTGAAAGAGAATCCAAAGCACGACAGACTGTCCGTGATTCACGCATCTCGAACGTTGCAAAAGTAAGGTAAAAATCGCGTTAAAAGAACAGTGCACACGCATTCAAAATTTGCGAGATTCTTCTCGAGGAAAACAGTGTGTACAGGTGTCAAGAAAACCGTGTGACACGCGTGAAAGAAGATGCTTCTCGAGGCTGTCGGATATCCAAAACCGAGAAGGCAAAGAATAAAATTCTTTACATGTGTGGGAGAAACGTGTGGTAAATTTCAGTAAAAAGATAGGGTCGGATAAACCCACTCCCACGCCCGAGCCCGCACCCGAGCCCGAGCGAGCGGGAAAGGCAATAAGGTTTAGGCAACCTTGCCATAGTCTAGGGCTTTCCCCATACACAAAGGTCTAAAGACCCAAAGGGCCATGCCCTTAAGGCTAAACCAATGCTATTTAAGTCTAAAACTCTAAATGTTTTAGTCTATATGGGACTAATGTTTTATTCATTCACATGAAAAAACATCTAGGGAGCATAAGGTCTTGGGATCAAAACATGGTTCATGCATTTTTAATTAAATTTTTTAAAAACGTTTTTTCTAACACTTCTGGTGATAGTGGTATTAGCAGTGGCGGTGGAAGTGCAAAACTGAATTTTGGTGATGATAAAGGGAAGATTATAATTGGAATTAGCCATCCACATAAGTAGAATCGTGACTCGGGAGTTGATGATGGATGGGTATTCTATGATGAGCATCCTAGATATGGACAATTCATTGCTAATGAGGGTGAGGTACTTGTAGGGGCCCGGCATATTATCACCTGAGGAGTGAGACCGACTTTGATTCTATTGTGATTCCTGCTGTGTTCTGATCTGAGATATGCAAGATTGCTGCTTCTCCAGTACCTCCTCAAGGTATGGAGTATCCACTGCTCGATATGCTTTGTTCAGTAGTTTGTAGGATAGCAACTCAAGTTGCAAAGATAGTGGTAGCCGACTATGGACAGATGAATCCTCCCGAGCCAATGCAACCAGATCAGTCTCCCGAGGCAGCAGAGCCAATACGTGATGATCAGCAAGCCTGAAGGAACCCGCCAATGCATAGAGAACGAATGACTAGGAAGCAATTGAAGCAAGGAAAGTGCATGAAACAAAGTGGCTGAGTCTACCATCAGCAACACCACCAGTAAGGTAACATACCAACTCTGGTTGGCAAGTAGTTATTATCTTGCAGCTGTTTGAAATAAATTTTGTGGGTTTCCGTTTTTTTTATTTCACTTTCTAGCAGATATCATTAACCATTTTTTTGCTTCAATTCGGCTATGTAAGTAATTAACTTATGCATTCTGGGATACTTAGCAGATGTTAATAATGCTTATGGTTTATATTGAGAATCTGTGGGTTTTTGAGCATTTGCATGAATTTTGTTTCTATCTATGGTAATTGTGGATTTGCATTGTGTTTAGCATTGACATTACTATGATGATAATAATTTTGTTTTTCTTTTCATTTTCTTGTTTGAGAAAATGTTTTGGGATTAGAATGAACTAGGTATGGGGGTTTGAGATTAATTTGAATTGTGGTTAGAGGGTTTTGAGTGGTTCCGGTTTGTGGCTGAGGGTAATGGTGTTGGAGATTAGGGATTCTTGTTGAGGGGTGAATATGATTTTGGTTATACCCATCCTAGTCACACCTGATGACAACACTTTTTAGGAATGGTAAAAGAGAGAGCTTGCTTTATACTGTACTATGTACCTCCTTTTATAGACTTTCCCAAAAGCCCTTCCTTTTATGACATCATGCCAAATGTCTTAAACCTCTTTAATTACCACTAATGCCATTTCTTCTTTAATATAACCTCCTCCTTCTCCATTAATCCCTTCCTTGTCCCTTTCATCTCATGGATACTTTCTTATTGGACTTGGGTCTCAGTCCTCAATTCCCCATGTCTATATTGGATTTACCTCCCCTTTAGGGCCCCCTAGTCCCGCTAAGGGGTATTATTTTTCATGTATCAACATTAGTCCCCTGACAATTGTGTCAATTGTCGAATGGCTCAGTAGTCAATTGATCATCTTCGGGTGTGCCTTTTCTGGAAGTTAGGGATAGAAACCTCCCATTTTTACCGGCTCCACGATCCTGGGTGATGCTTGACCTTCCGCGTCATGCAAGGACTTTTCAGTTTCTGTCGGGTTTTTTTTTTGTTACTGCCACGTTTAAGCTTAAAATCTTCTATATATATAGATATGAGATCTACTTCCTTCCTCTTTGTTTTACCTTAACAATCTCTTTTCGCTTTATTCTAATCAACTTTACATGTGCCATATATAACAGTTCAAACAGCAGTAGTTCGTCCGAGGAGGAGTCTGAAGAGTCCGAGGAAGTTATGAGTGACAGCTCCGAAGAATCTGAATACGCGGATCTGGACGAGATTCACATACCCCTTCCAGCGGATGGCAGGTCGTACACAATCTCGAAATTTACCAGTAGTGCTGACATGAAGCGCGCATTGAAGCTAAGGGGCCTCCGTAGTAGTAAGCGCGTCGTTCCTATGGACGATATCCTTAACCCACACCTCTTAAATCCTTATGTATTGCCTTACTTGTCTGACCCCGGGTGGCTTATGCATCCCGAATCAGATACCTTGGATGATTTCTCGTTCAAAAAACGTGTCGCGCATGGCCATTCATCGTATTGACTATGATCTCCCCACAATTGAGATTCGTTTTTCGTCTGCTACGCCCGCCATATGGACACACTGGACATCTTATATTCGCTCTAATCCCAACCATGTAGCGATCTTTCGTGAGGCCGGCATTGATGAGGCTATTAAATCATTCTTAAGCGGGAATTAGTGAGGTGTCAACGCGATATGACACGACTTTTTTGTCATTGGGTATTTACTTTTAGTACTCTCTTCTCTGCATGGGGAGAGGCGACCATAGTTCCGGAGGATATAGTCACTCTCACAGGACTACCTATTCACGACAGTCACTCTATGAAGAAGCGGCTGTTTCCTAAGCTCTGACCGAAGAAGACGGGAAATTATGGGCTTATCTATTAGTCTGTAAAGACGACTCTCGAAATGAGATAGTGAGGAAGGATCAGATGTCGGTCAAACTGGGAAAGGAAAGAAAGGCCGCTGTCGCAGGCAAGAAAGAGACATCGTCACCCGCTGCTAAAGGGAAGGCAAAAATGGTCACAGAAAAGAAACCTTCTTCAACGTGCCCACTAGGAGAGTGCTTACTTGCTTTTTCTATTCGTACTTATGAGGTGGCTCACGGATTGTCAACCCCTTCAGCTCAGGAAGATCCCGAAATGGTTATTAAACACAACTGACGTGCCTCTTTTCCTCTTTGGATTAAGTATTGGGCTCCGCGGTTGGTGGACGGGAAGGTCTTACCCCTCGACGGAAAGAAAAGAATCCTCACGCTAAGTTGGCTGCTCACATCTTGTTTTGGCTTTGTCATGACGTGTTTGAGTACAACCCTCAGCATACAACTAAAAGTGAGCTTGTGCCGATGACGGTGTTGTTATCCGTGGTGTCTCCTTTCCTCTCACGCCGATTTTTTTAGGAGGCTTGTACCGTCAATTAGACCTATTTTCCGTGATGTTTATATAGTTAACTCGACTCATAAGGTTGAGACTTACATCCCGATCTCTTTCATGCAAGTGTGGTCTTGGAAGCACATCTCTGAATACGCGCCCGATCCTTATGTTTTAGCAGTTCATCGCGAAAAATATATTGAACAGGATAATAGAAAAGTTAAGAAAGTTCATGTTTCTTATGGTTATCCACGGATGGCTCTTTAGAACATCAAGGGAAAGGTGCACAAGAGAGATATAGCTAAGTATATAAACGTAGCCAAGAGCTTTGTACTGCTTCCTTATCATGACGATCGATCATGTCCAGCGTATTATGATTTTACTTCTCCTTTTGACCATGAGTTGGATTCGACGCAGTTCTTGACAAAGTCGATTTTGACTCGGTGATGGCAGTGTTTCCTGGTTATCTTCTTAGTTTTTACACGGGCAAATTTATTGCTATGTCTTATAATTCCGATCGCATATCTCGGCAAGTTGGGTTCGATCAGAGGGCTCCAACCTGGTTTCCGCCTTGGAGTAGCTCTAAAATTGAAGACATTACCGCGAGTTTTGACCGCTTTGTTTTTAAGGGGCCAACACGTCTGAGTGATCAAGGGATCAACTTTTTTTTGGTAGCCTATCCTTGAGCGCCCTTTGGCGGTTACCGAGGGAGCTCACGAGTATCAGCTTCTTATGCGTCGCCTGGATCTAAATTTTCTTTTGCATGATCCATATCCTCCCCGCGATTTATCATATAAGGATCTAGGAATACTGAATGTGTCTGACAGGGTTAAGATCGACGATACCATAGCCTCCGCGAACCATCTTAGTTCGGGCATCAAAGGTCATTCTCTGGAGCCGTTGGTGACTACCTGGGATCCTCCTGAAGGTCATGATACCATAAGAGAGAAAAAGTGGTGAAGCCACTTTCTGATCATAAGCCTCCCAGATTGCATGTACCGAGGCCAGTTGTCAATCTCCCGGTGGCGCAGGTATTTGTCGTCTGTTTTACTTTGTTCCTCTTCTTCCTCTCTTTTCTCTTTTTTTTAAAAGGAAAGTGATGATAACTGCATTCTCAGGAGGCTCCTCTACCCAATGTTGTAGGGGTGGAAGGCCCCTTCTTACTTGATGGAGGAATATATGAACATGCCCGAGAGCGATTGGTCTAAGAAGAGCCTTGCCAATAATGCTAAACGGGAGGCGGATAAATCGTATGTTTCCCTCCCTTATTTTTCTGTTGATGTCTCGCCCTTTCCTCTTATACATGCTCGACAAATAAGTGCGTCACATCCTCCACGAGGTACCGGTGGTAGTCCAACTCCTTTATTCGTAGATCTGGTGGGGGATCTTGGAGTAAATTTGTCTAAAGGAATTGGCTAGGTAGCCCCGCACCTTATATATCATCAGTTAATATTTTGTGGTCTGAAACTGTTTGTGCCATGGGTGAGGCACCAATGTCTCCAAGTGACGTGTTGCACTCGATGAAACTTTCTGGGTCGAACCGGTCTGTTTTTGGTGGGTCTTCAACCCACGTGGTACGACCAGCGAAATGAAGGTGACTTACACAATCCCCTATTTAATACGTGTCTATGTCTTCCTAATTCTCCCATTCTCTCTCCCCCTTTTTTGTATAAATCTCGGCGTTTCTTTACAATGTTGCTTACTTTTTATTTTTCAGATCCTACGAGTGACCCTGAATCTTCTTCTCGCTCTTCTGCATCCCATCTTAAACCTTTTGATCTTCCGTTTGATTCATCCATTCCTAAGGTTAGTTTCTTTTTCATGCATTTCTTTTATTTTGTTTCCGCGTATTTACTAGTGCTCGTCTTCCTCTGATTGTAGGACATGGGTAATAAGCGCAAAAAGATTGTCAAGCCAGAAATTTCTAGCGCCGATGGTGTGCGGTGCGTGGTCCCTAATGGATATGGGTTTGCAAAGCGTTCCCGTATGGACGACAGTAATTCTGTGTTGGTTAATCCCCCTGAGAGGCGTCTCGACGTACCTAACGCGCTGGCAATCCCTGAAGATGCACAATTTCGCTTCTCCAAGGTGGCGAGTGTTACTGAGGCTGGAGTCGATCCTTCCACCCATACGATGGTCATGGATTTTGGGTGCCATCTGTCTTTGCTGCCACTTATAGGGACATTATGGAGTGCAGCGGTAGTCACATGGTGAAAGCATATCTTCTTGACATGCGGATTTTGTGTTATATGACTAAAAACCTTCTGGAGGTCGCCGACCAGCTTACGCAGGTGAATGATAGTCTTATTTATGCGACGGTGATGCATGGTTGGGAGACTACCGTTATTTTGGCAGTTAACCTCAGCTTTCCGGTAGGGTGACTGGATGAGCTGCTGAAAAAGATGAAGGACCCGCGCGTGCACCTTCCATGGCAAATTTCTCATCTGGAAGAAGAGCTGGCGAAGCATTCAAAGAAGATTGTTGCTAAGAAGACAACGTTAAATTAGCTTCTTGCTGATATGGGGGTGGCGAGCGATGAGGTTCTACGAGTAGAAACCGCGGAACAGGGTGTTCGTGCGGAACTCGAGAGAAAGTGATAAGAATGGTCTGCATTCCAGTCAATCATTTCCCTTTGGCTATTCTAATTTCGTCAATCATTGCGCGCCCTTTCTTTCATTTGGATAATTTGTTGTTTTGATATTTCTGGATGTGTCTATTTAGCAGATTGTGCTTGGTTATTTGTTTATTCTGTGGTTAAACCTAAGTTTATTATTCTTGATCCGATGTTTTACTGCGCGTTGGCGTGATTTGGGGTGTGTGTATGTGTGTGTGGGGGGGGGGTGGATATGGGATGTCCCCCCTCCCTCATTTTCTTACACATGAATGGGTGGAATGGGATATGGCGTAGATGAAACACGCTTACTCCCTCCCTTTTTATTTTTGTAGAGGTTGGGTAGGGCGTGGATGGAACGCGCCTACTCCCTCCCTTTTTTTTTTGGTAGAGGTTAGGTGGGATGGGGCATGTATGAAACGCGCATACTCCCTCCCTTTTCTTATTTCAAAGGTTGGGTGGGATGGGATAAGGCGTGGATGAAGCGCGTCAACTACCTACCTTTTCTTTTTGCAGAGGTTGGGTGGGATGGGATAGGACGTGGATGAAACACGCCCACTCACTCCTTTTATTTTTTAGAGATTGGGTGGGATGGGGTATGGAGTGGGTGAGATGATCCTTCTCTCTCATTTTCTTTTGTAGAGACTGGTGGGGTGGGGCGTGGGTGTAACACACCTACTCTCTCCCATTTTTTTTTGCAACGATGGGGTGGGATATGGCGTGGATAATCCCCCCCCCCCCTTTTTTTTTTGTGGAGGTTGAGTGGGATGAGATAGGGCGTGGATGAAACATGCCTACTCCATCCCTTTTCTTTTGTAGATATTGGGTAGGATGGTGTAGGGCGTGGATGAAGCATACTCTTTCCTTTACTTTTGTGGAGACTGGGTGGGATGGGGTAGGGCGTGGATGAAACGCGCCTACTCCCTCCCTTTTCTTTTGTAGAGATTGGGTGGGATGCGGTAGGGCATGGATGAAACGCGCCTACTTCCTCCCTTTTCTTTTGTAGAGATTGGGTGGGAAGGGGTAGGGCGTGGATGAAACACGCCTACTCCCTCCTTTTCTTTTGTAGAGATTGTCAACCAATCCGGATATCTTTGGCATTCCCATGGCCTTTTGTAGACATGTCATCTGACCGGGCGCCTTTGGAACTCTTGTAGCTTTTTGTGAACTCGTCAGCCGACCGAGCGCCTTTGGCACTCCCATAGCCTTTTGTATATTCGTTGGCCGACCGGGTACCTTTGGTACTCTCGTATCCTTTTGTAAATTTTTCAGCCGACTGGGCGCCTTTGGCATTCCCATAGCCTTTTGTAAATTTGTCAGCCGACCGGGCGCCTGTGGGACTCCCATAGCCTTTTGTAAATTTGTCAGCCTACCGGGCGCCTTTGGCACCCTCGTAGACTTTTGTAAATTTGTTAGCCGATCAGGCACCTTTGGCGCTCCAGTAGCCTTTTGTAGATCATGCTACTAATAAGTTTTTACCTTTGTAATACTCTTCTTCATCATATATTGTTGTTGTTTAAAATGAGCGGAAGAAATGAAACTTCTCTTTTCTCATGGGTTGATGTTCTGTTACTGGATGACCTTCACCGCGGGTAGTGGCGCATGGTCGTGCCCCGTTGCTTTTTTTCATGTGTACTTCGTCTGCTAGTGACTTAGTGATGGGGGAGGGGGTCTTATTCAATTGATTGCTTTGTTACCCCAAGTTCTCTAGCTATGTGCTTGTGTTCGAAGATGCTCCTTATAGCGAAACACTCCACCGTTGGAGTGATCTAACCTCTGATGGTATTGGAAGTACTTGGACGCGTTTTTATCCATTTTATTGACATCCAACACTGTTGGTGGTAGCTTGATTTATTTTCTTGCAACATGTTGATTCAGGAGCTCTATTACCTTTTCTCAGCTTCACGGTAAAGGGGTGGTGGGTTGGAGTCCCGCCTAGTCCATCTACTTCCTCTTAGATCTCTCTCGGGTGTTCGGAGCTGGTCCCTTCTCTCCTTGTTAGTGTTGATCCTCACGTCACGCGGAGTTTTGGATACAGCGTGGATGGCATAGTTCCAGGAAGGGTTTGTGTGTGTTTCCTCTACGCAATCGGCAATCCTTTCTGCTGCTTCTTTTAGCTCGATGAGAGTCTGGAATCTGAAGTTAATCAGGCTCCCCTTGAAGGCGGGTATCATTCCGCGTATACATATTTCGACTAGTGCTCCCTCACTGATGTCTTCATGGAAATCCAGTGCAAGATGTCAGAATCGCAAGATGTACTTTCCTATTTCCTCTCCTGTCCGCTGACTACTCCGGCTCAGATCTATCGACTTGATCTTCCTTTTAGCCAACTAGAATTTCCGGAGGAAGAGAGTGGACATGGTTGACCATGAATCCACGCTTCATGTCTTCAAGTTATCATACCAAGTGAATATCGTGCCTGTCAGTGACTTGGAAAAATCTCTTAGGTGTAGTTTCCCGTCGGAGACCTTGTTATTCATTATTGATAAGAATCGGATAATTTATTCCCGCGCATTTCCCTGCCCATCATATGTCTTGAACTTTGGGGATGTGTAGTCTTCGGGATATTGGTACTCGTGGATACTTGTTTGGTAGGGGCTCCTTACGAGACAATGATTGTCTTACTTTACCACGTGGTAGTTTTGTTCTAGGTACTTCGCCATTTCTTCTTGTGACATTGTCTTTGACTTCCTATTTTTGTGTCCTTCACCTTTTGTCACTCCCTCAGAAGTGATTTGTCCGCTATCACCGCTTGCTCTATCCAATCCTCAAATTCCTGTTTTCTTCGTACACGTTCCTCCAGCTCCCTTTGTATATCTTGTAGGGATAATGATGGGGGTTTCGATGCTTGGGATGCTTGTGTGTTTTTCTCCCGTGTCACGCTTGCCTCTTTATTCTAGGGTTCGCTCATTGTTGGTTGCGTGGCCATATCTTGAACTAGTATTTCTTCTTCGCTATCTTCATTTTCTTCTATTGTCACTTCATCCAGGTTAGTAGGTTGTTTGGTTGATCGATTCTTCAATGTATCCGAGCTCATACCTCGTGGGTGTGTCATGGTGAGCTAGGAACGAGCCTCCCACTGTGGTCGCCAAATGTTGATGTGTGAATATGATTTTGGTTATACCCGTCCTAGTCACACCTAATGACAATACTTTCTAGGAATGGTAAGAGAGAGAGAGAGAGAGAGAGAGAGAGAGCTTGCTTTGCATTGTACTATGTACCTCCTTTTATAGACTTTCCCAAAATCCCTTCCTTTTATGACATCATGCCATATGTCCTAAACCTTCTTAATTACCACTAATGTCATTCTTTTTTTAATATAACCTCCTCATTCTACACTAATCCCTTCATTGTCCCTTTCATCTCATGGATACTTTCTTATTGGACTTGGGCCTCAGCCCCCAAGTCCCCATGTCTATGTTGGATTTACCTCCCCTTTGGGGCACCCTAGTCCCGCTAAGGGGTATTATTTTTCATGTATCAATAATTCTAAAGAAAATCATAAGGTTGTGTTTGACAAGAGTTAATTGCATGTAATTAGCCATCTTTCCATGGAAATAACGTATTTTCTGTCCCGTTTGATCAAAAACCTATTTCCATGGAATTCTAAAAAAAAGCGTGGCCTAAAGTATATTTTGAACTCAATTCCATGGAATTCCATGGAAAGTATTTCCTTTCCTTCCCAGGATACTGATGATACATGTGTGTCTTCCTCTCTCCGGGAACTAGTGACCCTCAAGAAGGATTGAGGATAGAATTGTAATTCAAAAAAAGGAATACTGATTTTTAGGCAGTATTCTTAGATAAGGAATATTCCAGATAAGGAAATATACCTAGAAATAGAATATTTCCTAGACAAGGTAATATTTCTAGATAAGGAAATATATACTTATAAAATGAATTATTACTAGATTAGAAATATTCCTAGACAGGGTAATATTCCTAGATAAGGAAATATACCTAGAAAAGGAGTTATTTCTAGATAAGGAAATAGGTTCCTAGAAGGTTTGGAAAACCATTAAAGCTATAAATAGAGATGTTTAGCTCATAGCTAAGACTTCTAGAGTGTGGTTTGTGATACCGACTCACCTAGATCAAAGAAAGGAGGTTTGTGAGACAAATCCCTAGAAATAAGTTTGTGAGACAATTATTATTGTAAAAACAAGCATAGCAAATAGTAAGGTCATTTACCTAGAGAGATTGTGACCGTAACAAAAAGAGAATTGTAATAGTTTTCTTGTTCATAATCTAGAGAAGATAATTTGTTTGAATGTGGTTTCTGGTGTTTTTCTGTTTTCTAGTTATTCGTCTATTATTATTCTGAATTCCGCCTCTATAATAATAGTCACCAACGTACAGAGATCAATATGTATCAAGTTGGCATCAGAGAAAGGTTCGTTTCTTTAAGGGAAATTTCTTGTGGTTTATGGTCTTCACTAGATCTCTCTATAAAAAGTTTGGTGAGTTATTCGAGAAGCAAGAAAACGTTTAAAGAAGAGAACATAAGATGGGAAAGTCAGTTGATGATCTGATAGGTGTAGAATACACCATAGTTGCTATCTATTTTTTATTCTTTCTTTGCCATTTTTCTTGTAAATTATGTACTTTACGCTTGCTTTTGAGTTACTAGGTACTCTAGAGTCATATGGAGGAAAAGAAGAAGAAATCATCATAAATTGAGCAATAAGGGAAAAAAGGTCATTTTACACACTAACAATACTGGGAGCCGAGTCAAGGTTAATGGGAAACTCTCTCAAAGGAGTAACAGCCAACAGATATTAAGGGGTGGCCACCTATTACAGGGTATCCACTGGTGTGTCCCCTAGCCTATATAGTGGGGTGTCATTATCCATCCCCTATCTTTACACAACCCTAAATCCGAGAAACCAATTCTCAATTATTGTGAGCCAAAATTGAGGAAAGAAAGAAAAACAACAGTTGCCGTTGTTACTGCTGAGACAAATCTGGATCGAGAAATAACAGAGAAGAGAATAAATCAGTTAATCAAAACCAACTAGGGTTGCTGTTTCTAATCAGTTGAAGAACAAGGATGAAGCTCGAATTTGAAGTGAATTAGGTTGAGAATTGAAGCACACAAGAACAATTGATTTAACAAACTGGTAGGATGGGTTTGGTGAAATCGAGTCTGTGGTTTTAACTGAGAAACAAGAAGAAGATATGGGTTTTGATGATTGCTGCCATCAGGTAGATGAAAGAAGATTCAATTTGCAAGAAACGAGATCTGATGAAGATGGTGGAATTTAAGATTAAATGGAGTTGAATATGGGTCTAAGAAGATGATAAAGTTGTTGCTGCTATTGAATCGGAGAAGGTAATGTTGTTCGAATCAGGGAAGAAGGTGGATTAATTGATGGCTCTAATGGCTGATGTGGAGTCGAAGAAGGGTTTGTTGTTTCCCTTGAATTGAAGTTAGATGAGTGGATTCGAAAAAAATTAAGTGATTGATTTCTGCTATCGAATAAGAGGCTGGATCTATTGATGTTAAGGGAAGAGCTAGTGATGAATGAAAGCTTTTGTTGCTGCTCATTCAAGATTGGGTTGATGTTAAAAAGGGTTATAGATGAATGTTTTAGGGAATGAATGTAAGATGAATTGTATGCAGGGAGTAAAGAAAAGAATGGCCTGATAATGGCCGGAAACCACCAGAAATCAAACAGAACTCGGCTGGAGTATTATTCAGATGAGTCGACTCAGAGACTCGGTAAACCTCACTGATCTAGGTTGAGTAAGACCTATTAAGCTCAGTAAGATTGACTGATATGCTGACTGACTCGACTGACTTTCCTTCCTCTTGATCAGTTGACTAACGGTTTGACCGTTAAGAGTAACGAAATATTATGTTGACGAATATACGACTCAGGTGACCGGGAATAAACTTTCTGACCGGATTCCGGTGGTCCCAGCGACTTTTCCGACAAGCCAAAATTACAAAATTTTGTGTGAACTTTTCTCTATGGGTATGAAGATTTGGACTTGGAATTGGATGAAGAATTTGTCTTGAATTTGGAAAGAGAAGATGGAAGATTGGAGAAAAACTTGGGTTTGGAAGTTGAGCTACAAAGGGAAAGGGATTATATTCCTAAGAGGATTGCAAACAATTTGAAGCCTATAAATAGAGAAGTTCTACACATTTATACTTCGACATCTCTACACACACAACACTTCCCTTTTCTTTATTCTTTGTGTTAACTCTTTAGCATGAGTAGATAATTTTATTATTGATTGAGGATGAATTCCTAGTTCTTAACATATGATTTGAGTTTTTGTTTTCAATTCTATCTTAAAGTTTTTCACATGATTATCTCTTGTTTTTACTAATATGAGTGTTATGATTGATTGATAGGTTATTTAGAGTGCACGCTAAATTGATTTGTTAACTCAATCTAAAGCTAGTAGAAGTTAGGGGATAAGTAATCGTTTCTTGACTCTTTACACAAGTAGAAAACACGAGACCTTGCGGAGGGATTCCGTGGAGAAATTATGTGTGAAAACAACATTAGAAAGTGGATATTGATCTAAGAGTCCAACTACTAATATCAACCTAATAAATTCATGAATCTCAATGCGTTTGACTAAATTACATCTTGAGTGATCTACTACTTGATGGTTTGGTAAATAGAATCCGGTAGTTGAGAACTTTTATGTCCGGTGATATAAGGAATTTAGGGGTTAGCACTGATCTAGATGCTTTACCTATGATTGGTGATAATCTATGATTAATAAAAAGTGGAAAAGAACATAACTTGAATCATTGTTTTGCAATAAAGAAGGATTCCTTAATCTAACTTCTCTTATTGATTTCAACTTATACTTTTAATCGCTTTATTTACTTTCTATTGCTTTTAAAATCTAAAACCAACCCCCCCCCCCCCCCCCCCTTGTCATCGTAGGAAAACTAAAACCTATTGATCCTAGGGGGAACGAACTTTACTACCCTATATTACTTATTAATTAGGTAGAAAAATATTAATTATTTTTTTGTGGTTACGACACGCATCATGATCATAATCAAAGCAAACCATAAACTACAGAAGAAAAGGTGGATGCGCTACAAATATACATGAAGTCCCATACACCCAAGTCGAAGGCGAAGAAAAAGATAACATCTTCATCTAGTGTTTTTGAAGAAAAAACGAGAAAGAAGAAGAACCACTCGAAGAAGATTGCATTATGGAGCCAATAGTGACTAAGACAAGATGAGGAGATATGGACGCTTTTCAAATTAAACGTCAAGGTCAAGTTTCCAGCAAAGATAGATGGTTCAGCAGGGTGAAAGAAACCCTCGAGTTCCCTAACTACCAAATATAACTTTTACAGGAGTTCAAGTTATTGAGTAGGGGCGCATGATACATATGTTGTTAGAGCATATCTCGGTCGAACTCGCAAGCATTGCTATCTCAAGCTTGTTTGTCAAGTTTAGTTGCCAAAACTATAAGTATTGATTTCTAGTCTACTTATAGCTACGTCTCAGATTAGGATAGTAAGTGTAGTTGAGCCTTAGGCTCCACGGCGTTCATCGATTGAAGACGAAGAACTACTCAAGGGAACTTGTGGAACTTCATCAACAAAAGGTATGTGAAGACTTGAACTTATCTATCACTCAAAAGTCTATCTATTCTATCTCATATTTTGAGACAAAATTCGTATTGCTATATAGACTTCAATTATACATATTTGTTATTATGAGCCGAGTTTATCTCGCTTATCTATTTCTCTAAATATGTGTTGGTAAGCTTTCACTTTAGCCAAGTTCATCTTTACTCGTGACAAAAGTCATGTTGATTATTTCAATAACTTGAAAATGGCTTTGATGAAAATAGTTTGTGAATAACAACTATTTTAACATCCTCTAAGAAAGTTTCAATGATTAAAATGAGAGTATAGAACATGTAACCATCTTTGGATATAAACGTAGTGTGTTCTCACATTTGTAAAAAAGTCCAAAACCAGGAACCCAAAGTATGCGTATCCATAAGCGTTCTGGAGGTTATTGGAAATCTGGGTGAGTATGTGTACCCGTACTCATACTGGTGGAAAGTTCACGTCCATGAATTTCTGCTAGAGTTTGAAAGTGAAAAACAAACTCAATTTGGTTACATAAGTATGCGTACCCATTTGCATATTTAAGTAGGTTACTTTCTAAAATAGGTTTGTTCATGAACTAAAACATTTATATAATAAGGAATGCAATCTTTGCAAACCGTGGCTATAATGTTCATGAATGGATTCGAGTGAATCAAAACCGATTTTGCTTCGATTGTGTCTTGTATTCTTCCATAAGATCTAAGCAATTGAATAACTCTTCAACTAGTTAATTTGAGTTATTTGAACTAGTTATGGTAAAGATGAATACGGTTGATATGAAAGTACTCATATGGCTAACCATTGGTTAAATATTATTGAACTAACTAAGTTTACACGTTTAGGTATGGTTACTCTAACCTAAATGAAGTCACATTTCATTTGTGTATAATAAGCTAAGTTCGATCTAGCGGTTGAAAGATATTAGCTTGAATCTAATCAGGTTTTCATCTAACGGTGAATATTGAATGCTTTATTACCAAGGTAACTTAGATTGCAAACCCTGATTTGGAGACAATATAAAGGAGAACTCTAGCAACTGGGAAACCTTATCCCCACACCTCCTGTGTGATACTAGTTGTATAAGCTAAAGTCGATTCTCCTTTAACCTTAGGTTTTCATGAAACCCTGTAGGTTAACGACTTAAAGAATTCATTGGGATTATGAAGCCCGACCCAACTATTTTCTTTGTAGTTGCGTGATCTGATCTTGCTGTTTCTATCGTGTTTGAGTACAATCGTAAGATTGGCTTGAGATTTATATCTCCGATAGGCAAGATAGAAAAGTAGTCACAAACACATTCATCTCATCATTTGTGATTCCACAATATCTTGTTTCGTTAATCGAGATTATTGTGAGGTGATTGATAATTCTAGGTTGTTCTTTGGGAATATAAGTTCAGGTTATCAATTGATTCCTGTTCACCTTTATTTATCAAAAGATGGAACAAAAACTCATAGGTATATATGTGGGAGACAAATTTATCTATTCAATAGACTTTTATGTGTGATATAGATTTGTTTATCAAGTCTTCGACTTTGGGTCGTAGAAAATCTTAGTTATGGGTGAGATCATCTAAGGGAATCAAGTGTGTAGTATCCTGCTGGTATCAGAGATGCAAGGAGCACGACTGTACATTGAATCAGTGTGAGATTGATTAGGGTTCAACTACATTCCAGACCGAAGTTAGCTTTGTAGTAGGCAAGTGTCTGTAGCGGCTTAATACAGTGTGGTGCTCAAATCTGGACTAGGTCTCGGGGTTTTTCTGCATTTGCGGTTTCCTCGTTAACAAAACTTCTGGTGTCTATGTTATTTCTTTTCCACATTATATTTTGTTATATAATTGAAATATCACAGGTTGTGCGTTGAATCGATCAATTGGTAAATCCAACCTTTGGTTGTTGATTGAAATTGATTGATCCTTGAACATTGGTCTTTGGTACCATTCAAGTTATCTCTCTTATATTCAATCGGGCTCGCAAATTATTATTTGTTTGATTGCAGATTAAATTGAGATATGACTCTTTGATATACTTTTCTTAAGATTCGGTCTAACTGTCTAGTTGATTCAATACAGATTTCTAAGCAAAATATCGGAGTTAGTCTATACAGATTGCTAAGCGAAATATTGGGTGAGGTTGTTAGACCCCCGCTTTTTCATATGTATCTTCCTCTATCCGGGAACTAGTGATCCTCAAGAAGGATTGAGGATAGAATTGTAATTTCAAGAAGGAATACTGATTTTTAGGCAGTATTCGTAGATAAGGAATATTCCTAGATAAGGAAATATACCAAGAAAGGGAATATTTCCTAGACAAGGTAATATTTATAGATAAGGAAATACAGTTAAACCTCTATAATTTAATAGCCTTAGGACCATTAAATTTTATTAATTTAAAGAGGTATTAAATTATCGATAAATTAATAATTTATTATTTTAAATATAAATTAATAATATATTAATTTAAAGAATATTTCATATTGATAACGTCAATAAATTGAATTTGACTCACTTAATTTGAAGTATTCTACTATTGACTATTGACTACAGAAAATTAGATATTCATACATTAGAAATTATTGGTCAATAACCGTAATCAAACCATTTAAATTGTTGGTCAGTCAATAACCGTAATTATTAATATACAACGTATCTATAAAACCTAATTAACCTAATACAACTACAAAATTTAACCTACATATATATTACAATTTTATTTTGATATGTATAATTTTTTTTTCAATTTTTTTTAATTTTTTTTTAATTTTGATATGATCACTTGTAATTTTTTAATTAGTAATTATTAATTTATATAGTATTTGGGACCTATAAATACTTAAGGGAGATTTTTGAAACGTATTAAATTATTATATTATCGAAATTATTATTTTAACACTATAGGCCCAACAAGGGACTAAGAAATTTTATTATTTTAGAGAGATTATTATTTTAGCGAGTATTAATTTACAGAGGTTCTACTGTATATACTTAGAAAAGGAATTATTCTTAGATTAGGAATATTCCTAGACAGGGTAATATTCCTAGATAAGGAAATATACCTAGATAAGGAAATAGATTCCTAGAAGGTTTGGGAAACCTTTAAAGCTATAAATAGAGATGTTTAGCTCATAACTAGGACATGGTATGTGATACAAACTCACCTAGATCAAACAAAGGAGGTCTGTGAGACAAATCCCTAGAAATAATTTTGTGAGACAATTATTATTGTAAAAGCAAGATTAGCAAACAGTAAGGTTATTTACCTAGAGAGATTGCGAGCGTAACAAAAAGAGAATTTTAATAGTTTTCTTGTTCATAATCTAGAGAAAGTAATTTCTTCAATTTTGTTTCTGGTGTTTTTCTGTTTTCTAGTTATTCGTCTATTATTATTATGAATTCCGCTTCTATAATAATAGTCACCAACTGTAGATGGGGAAAAACGATTTGTTATTTTTTAGGAAAGTGAAGAGACGACCGTTCAGACGAGACTCCTCAACCGAGCAAACTGCCTAACCTCACACAGATGTACTGCATGGGAGTGCTTTAAGTTCGAGAGATCAATCTGTAGGACTCCGGCATAAACCAAGTCAATGGTCGTTCCAGAGTCAATTCAGTCACAAAGGGAGATGGGTTGATCTGTAGGAGGGAAGCTGGGAATTGTGGGATTAATGATGATCAAGGATTGTGGATGTGTTGAAGGTTTCTGCAAGTATATAAACTGTAGAGTTCTATAAATAAGTTTTGATCGAGAGAATTCTATGTCCTTCAGTCATCGATTTTAGACTTATTTATGCTGTCAGAATAGTAAACACCTTGATCCCAGTAAGTATGACGGTTTCTTGAGTGAAAGAATGGGAAAGTGGGAGATCGTGGTAAAACCAGTTTAGTGTCATGTGAAGACTTGGTTGATCGTCCAACCACTACTTTGCTAACTCCCTCAACCGCTTGCACAACTTACTCACGTTTCTTGTTGTGGATTAACACACGTGCCGTAGGCCGCCAAACCAAAACCCTAATTAATATCCCCCATGTGACATGATTGATGTCTCACGAACGTGGAGTCTGCAAGGTAGACGTGTATTTAATTAGTCAATTATTGACTTGTTAGACGATGAGTCTAAGTTTTGTTCAGTTGAGCATAATTGTCGAATGCTCTAAGATTCATGGGTTGAACATGTCTGTTGTGACGTATAGTTCTTGAATCAACATGATGGATAGTTTGAGCAAATATTGCTTGTATGATAAATCGTTGAATATTTATAGTTGAATCAATATTACCACTCTGAGCGACGTTGCTCGTGTCTGAATAAAATTATTGAAAATTGATAGTTAAATCAATATTCCTCGTTTGAGCAAATATTGCGCGTCTGAGCGAATATTGATCGTTTGATAAATTATTGGTAGCATGACCAAATAAAATATTAATTAAAATATTGGTAGCTAGACTGAATATTATATAATTAATTAAGATGTTGATTGCTGGATCACCATAAAATTATTAGTGTTTAAACTTGTTCAAAATTTATAATTTGCAGAGCCGTTCAAACCCTAATTTTAATCGATTGATGATCAGTTGGTGATTTATTGAAAATAAACTGAGTGAAATAGGGAACGGCTACATGGGATGATGGATGACCATGTATTTCCCAGGTGCTCATGTGAGCATGCACCAGAGTCTTTTGTTGACCAGTTGGTGAAATGATGATTAAATGTTGGTTTAATCATTTATAAAAATAGTGCTTGTCTGAGCATTAGGTAATAAAAACTAATTATGGAAGTGAGGGACCAACCAAGATAGCATAGAACCGGCCCTTGGTGGTGTGGGACCAGCTGACGATCGATTGAGCAAATTCCAAGTTGGTTGGAAAGAGTTTGGACCCAATATGAGCAATTGAGAAAATTAGGTAAAAATTATAAAGATGTGTGGGACCGGATCCTTGCAAGCCTTAGGGCCGGCCTTGGTCAGTCAAGGAAGCATGCACGTGTCACCATAATGTTCGTGTCTCAGTCCTGAGAATTTTGGTATTTTCTGGTGTGCGTTTGAGCAATATTTTGGATTTTCAGAAGAGTTTGATCTTTGACTGAAATTCTTGATTTTGCTCGAATGAGCAAGTAAAACTTTGCCCATTTGATCAATACTTTAAGAATATTAAAATAATAATATTTTAATATTTTTCGTGAGTAGCCTAGTCGGTAATGTGACCATTTGAATTTTTGGCCTTTTCACCATTTGAGCAATATTCGAGAAAATATGGAAAAACCGGGGTTTTTGCTCAAACAGAGGAGTTTCATGAGATGAGGGAAATAATAATTATGAAAAACAAGGGATGACAAGGTGTGGGACCGTCCATGGATAGGTGATAGGATCCGGAGATGCCTATATATAATAACCGCAATTGCACGGTGTCTAACTAGTAGACAGAGGCAAGTACGGGTCGTTCCCACAAGGAGCGGTGGAAATACCAATAATCAATATTCTCAATCAACAAATAAATTAACCAGGAACAATATTTTTGGATTTTCAAAATTATAAAACAAAGAAAATAAACTAAATAAACTAAACAAATGAAATAAATCCAATCGGAAAGTCGGCAACCATGGTTTATAGTATCCACCACTATTTCTATTCAATCACTGAAATGAAACATAATCCATGAATTATTTATCGACCGTTCTATTTACATCACCTATTATAGGTATTAGAGTCGCAAATATCGCTGGGACGCCCTAAGCATGACACATCAAAAGATTAAACCAAAGCATGCACCATCAAATTGCATTAGCGAGAATATTGTACGAAACTAAAATATTGATTCACAACTATTATATGGCTCTTCAAAGCATAACCCATCAAAGATATTGACCCAAGCATGGAATTATCAAATAATGAGACAAAAATATTTTATAAACCTAACAATTAGGCACAAAGGTTATTGTATACAAAACCGGTGAAGCAACAACTCGTTTTTCAATTAATCAATAAACAATATCAAGAATTAATCTAGTCAAATCATAATAGTCTTTTGCTCCATTTTATTCAAATCAAAGTAGCCTAAAACTCCATGTGGTTTCAACATAAACCCTAGCTACAAAAAGTCTAGCAAAACATGGCTTTCTCAAAAGCCACAAATATATTAAAGAAAATCACTAGCAATTCGAAACGGAATCGAGATAAAGGAACTTCAAACCCTTGTTTCATGTAGATACTCTTCACCGTCGTCGGCCTCCCAACTCTCTCCTGGTTTTGGCTGTGTAGCCGACCTCTCCCCCCTTTTCTGTTCTTCTCATATGTATATGTAATGCTGCGAAGTCCAAAATAAGACCTAGACGGACTTTCCAGGCCCAACCCAAAAGCCAACGCCCATTACCAATGTCCGTCTTAATTCCGACACCCACCAATTTCTCCACCAGTAGCACTCATCCATTCTTGGACCATTTGAATTCAGCTCCTCCCCAGGCTGACCACAAATTTCTGCTCGTCGTCCAAAAGCTCCATGTGTTGTTTCCGCCAATCATTCTCTATCTCGGCTTCAGCCAACACGCGGACTAAGAACTTCTTATTTCCAGCAACATCACCTTCTCTTCCGGCCATAGTGCCAACTTACTTTCTTCTCCGTGCTGTCAGTTCTTCTTTCAGCCCAACCAGCCGGCTTCTTCCATCATCATCACCATCGTAGTTGCTGCCTGGTTCGGCTCTTCAGCTTTCAATCTGCAGTTCCATAGAGTGTACTCAACCATCTTAAATTACGAACTTCTCTTGTTACTGCCTGCACAACCACATTTAATCGAGACATTCTTCTTGTGACCACCATTAACATCCAAGAACTCTACACTAATCCCATCCAGCTAAGGCACCAAGATGATGCGAATGCAACCTACTCCATTTCCGTGAACTGAGCACCTACTTGTACAGTTGAACATAATTCACATCAAGCACCAATTCCAGTACATCGTCATCTTTATGGCAACCTGACAGCAACAATTCTTCTTCCTTTCTTTGCTCCAGCGACAACCATCTCAGTCTCGAGCAAACAACTGCAATTCACGCCAAGAAACTTCACCCATCTTCATTCATTTTTGTCATGTCTGGCCACTGCCTGTATTATTTCCTCCTCAAAACCTCGTTACCGCTGACCCCATTCGTATAGCTCAAGAACTTGTCAGTAAGCCATCTAATTTGAACCCCAAGCTCAATCTGATTCAATCCCTAACGGCATCCTCAAGAACTAGCACTCCGATTCGAGAAGGAGGACTGCATAACATGAGCTTCTTCTTCCTTGCAATGATTATAACCATCCCAGCTCTTTATCTCTCTGCCATGTCAGCTTGGTTGACTATCATCTCCCTTAACCTCCATGTCCACAGCCATGACGACGAGCAACCATCCTCTACTTCTCTGCCTTCCAAATCTCCCTTCAATGAAACATAACATCATATCCCAACACCACATTCTTCTCTGAAATTTCCATTAATTCATGAACCACCGTCTGCACTTCAATTTACTGTAGAAAACTCGAGATATAACTGAAGGGTTGAAGATGCTTAGTGTACACCAGTGTGATGTGTACTCCTATTGTCTCAACCACACAAAGATGTCCAGGACCTCAACGTCTCAGGTGCACCCTTTCGTATTTCTTAGTGGACTTACATGTGCATATCCACCATTCCATCTTCAGTCTATATGGAGCAGGGATGGAGCTAGGAAATTTAGTTGGGGGACAAATATATATAGGTACAGTAGTTTCGCCGTAAACGTAGGTGGCCGAAGGCCGCAAAATTTTTTTAGGCCTTGGTATTTTCCTTCAAATGATGTCACCAAAATATTCAATAAGTTGTTAGATGTTTAGATTTATGGTTGGATTTAATATTTTGATATTTTTCAGTTCTTTCCTACGTAATTTTGATATTTAAGCCAAGTTTTGTACGATAAGTGCCTAATATCAGTAGTTTTTAAAGTATATAGTAGAGGATTCAAGGCTCTCTATGTAATATACAAAAATATGGGAGAAAATCTATAAATACTTAAATTTTTCAAGCCTAAAATGGCTTTAACCTATAAAAAAAAAAAAATGTAATTAGGAAATTCTAGGGGGGACTGCTGTCCCCCTTAGACTGCATGCAGCTCCGTCCCTGATATGGAGGGTTAGGTCGTGCGGCACATAAATAATGAATTTTGCAGCCCATCGACTCCTTTGGTTCTTTTTTCCGCAAACACCGTCTTTTAGTTGTTTATCCTTTCAGTCATCAAATCTGCTCGTATTTCCTACAAATAGCTCAATAGTGTTATTAGCTAAAATATCGAGTCCTAGCTACTATAAATATGGGTATAAGACATAGCACTTACGTGCTTATCAACACCCCACACTTATATTTTGCTAGTCCTCGAGCAAAACAGAAGAATTTATATATCCGCTATACAACTAGATATGGAGAGATGTCTGCTAAACATCTAGATGGATCCGCTAAACAGCAAGATCGAGAAATGTCTGCTAAACAGCTAGACAGAAAGACCCGCGACACAATTTATTTTATTTATTTTTTAAGACCCGCTACACAGCTGGTCATAATTTGTTTTTAGACCCGCTACACAGCTGGTCACAAAATGCAAGGAAAAAGAAAAGACCCGCTACACATCTGGTCATAACCCTAAGAATCATAATGATAATAAAAAAAAATTAGACCCGCTACACAGCTGGTCATAATATGCATTTTGTTTTTTAAATTCAAAATTCCTAATGAAAATGCCACTCCCCCACACTTAAACATTACATTGTCCTCAATGTAATTGAGTCATCCAACGTAGAAATTAAGATGGAAAATTCAAGCAAACAAATAAAAGATAGAGGAAAGAAAACAAATCTGATGGGTTGACTCCCATGAAGCGAAATCGTATGGGTTGACTCCCATAAAGAAGAACCTCAAACAAGGTGAGGTCGCGCCAAAGTAAACTGCAAAGCATATATGTATAGTCTAAAAAGTTGGGGATCAATCCAACAAATCAGGTCAACTGCGAAAATAAACCTGCAAACACTATAACCTTCCAAAAAGATGTGTAAATCCATTCCCAAAAGAAAACAGTCTGTAGTAGAGATAAACAAATAACTCACATGGACAACAACAATAGAATGCATATTATTTTCTATTCGGGAAGCACACTCTAAATCAGGTTCTAAATCAGCTGAAATACATTCGGTCAACACATTATCTTCACTACAAATCATAGGAAGCAATGTATTGACAATGCAAAAAGGTACCGAATTATCAAACTCAACACAATGGTTTAAACCTGCATATAATGGTTCAAGTTTATCAAAATCAGTAACTCTTAAATCTGGTTCTAAGTCCGCGGAAATAATTTCCGTTATGGAGTTACCTTGATTAACCATTGGAGGTCGCAATGCATTGACAATATCAATAAGCATCGGGTCATCCGAATCAGCAGAGTGTGCTAAACAAACAGATAAAGGCTCAAAATCATCAGTACAAGTTATTTGACCAATATCAATATGTTCAACATTCACATCTGTATTTATAAAATCACAAGATGGATCAGCGAAAGAGGAGCTCAAAGGAACAACAATATCATGAATAATCGCCTCATTATTATCTGCAACTAGGTGACTTATAGGAATCTCGTTATTCAGATGATTAGAAAATATCTCATTATGCATGTCTACTGTCTCTAAGTAATCAAACTCCACAATAGTATCTTTTGTATAAATATGTTCTTCTAAATCATCATTATCTGAATAAATGGCGTCTCTAACACAACTCTCGTCCTTTTGAATAGACATATAATCAGTTAAATGATCATGAGTTGGGTAAGATACACAAGATTCAGATATTATATCGGTATCATAATTCCTAAAATCACTTCTAGTGTCAAGTTCATTTTCACCCTCATGGTATTGGGGTTGATACTCACCTGAATAACCACCCATAGCGAAATTATGTGGATTCCAAGTTCCATATCTGAGACGATTGTAATCAAGAACTTCCTTATACCATGACCCATGCATGTATTCACCAAGCGTCATAGACGACGTCTCACGCAAAGCATTCATCGTTCTCAAAAAGGTGCCTGAAATAAAATTCTGACACACAAAACAAGTCAAAAGGAAAAATAAATCCTAAAAAAAAAAAAAACACTGTACAAAAATAAAAATAAAAACCTAACTATTTACAAAATCAAAAATACTAATTACAATATTCCTCAGCCGCTCCCCGGCAGCGGAGCCAAAAATTGATAGGATCCGAAGATGCATATATATAATAACAGCAATCGCACGGTGTCTAACTAGTAGACAAAGGCAAGTACGGGTCGTTCCCACAAGGAGCGGTGGAAATACCAATAATCAATATTCTCAATCAACAAATAAATTAACCAGGAACAATATTTTTGGATTTTCAAAATTATAAAACAAAGAAAATAAACTAAACAAATGAAATAAATCCAATCGGAAAGTTGGCAACCAGGGTTTATAGTATCCACCACTATTTCTATTCAATCACTGAAATGAAACATAATCCATGCATTATTTATTGACCGTTCTATTGACATCACCTATTATAGGTATTAGAGTCGCAAATATCGCTGGGACGCCCAAGCATGACACATCAAAAAATTAATCCAAAGCATGCACCATCAAATTGCATTAGCGAGAAAATTATACGAAACTAAAATATTGATTCACAACTATTATATGGCTCTTCTAAGCATAACCCATCAAAGATATTGACCCCAAGCATGGAATTATCAAATAATGAGACAAAAATATTTTATGAACCTAACAATTAGGCACAAAGGTTATTGTATACAAAACCGGTGAAGCAACAACTCGTTTTTCAATTAATCAATAAACAATATCAAGAATTAATCTAATCAAATCATAATAGTCTTTTGCTCCATTTTATTCAAATCAAAGTAGCCTAAAACTCCATGTGGTTTCAACATAAGCCCTAGCTACAAAAAGTCTAGCAAAACATGGCTTTCTCAAAAGCCACAAATATATTAAAGAAAATCACTAGCAATTCGAAACGGAATCGAGATAAAGGAACTTCAAACCCTTGTTTCATGTAGATACTCTTCACCGTCGTCGGCCTCCCAACTCTCTCCTGGTTTCGGCTATGTAGCCGACCTCTCCCCCCTTTTCTGTTCTTCTCATCTGTATATGTAATGCTGCGAAGTCCAAAATAAGACCTAGCCGGACTTTCCAGACCCAACCCAAAAGCCAACGCCCATTATCAATGTCCGTCTTAATTCCGGCACCACCAATTTCTCCACCAGTAACACTCATCCATTCTTGGACCATTTGACTTCAGCTCCTCCCTAGGGTGACCACAAATTTCTGCTCATCGTCCAAAGCTCCATGTGTTGTTTCCGCCAATCATTCTCCATCTCGGCTTCAGCCAACACACAGACTAAGAACTTCTTATTTCCAGCCACATCACCTTCTCTTCCGGCCATAGTGCCAACTTCCTTTATTCTCCGTGCTGTCAGTTCTTCTTTCAGCCCATCGGTTACACATCTCACCCACAACAAACCAGCCGGATTCTTCCATCATCATCACCATCGTAGTTGCTGCCTGGTTCGCCTCTTCAGCTTTCAATCTGTAGTTCCATGGAGTGTACTCAGCCATCTTAAATTACGAACTTTTCTTGTTACTTCCTGCACAACCACATTTAATCGAGACATTGTTCTTATGACCACCGTTCATAGCCAAGAACTCCACATAAATCCCATCCAGCTAAGGCACTAAGCTGCTGCGAATGTAACCTACTCCATTTTCGTGAACTGAGCACCTACTTGTACTGTTGAACACAATTTACATCAAGCACCAATTCCAGTCATCGTCATCTTTATGGAAACCTGACAACAACAATTCTTCTTTCTTTCTTTGCTCCAGCGAAAACCATCTCAGTCTCGAGCAAACAGCTGCAATTCACGCCAAGAAATTTCACCCATCTTCATTTATTTTTGTCATGTCTGGCCACTGCCTGTATTATTTCCTCCTCAAAACCTCGTAACAGATGACTCCATTTGTATAGCTCAAGAACTTGTCAGTAAGCCATCCAATTTGAACCCCAAGCTCAATCTGATTCATATCCCTAACGGCATCCTAAAGAACTAGCACTCCGATTCGAGAAGGAGGACTGCATAACATGAGCTTCTTCTTCCTTGCAATGATTATAACCATCTCAGCTCTTTGTCTCTCTTCCATGTCAGCTTGATCGACTATCATCTCTCTTAACCTCCATGTCCACAGCCATGACGACGAGCAACCATCCTCTACTTCCCTGCCTTCCAAATCTCCCTTCAATGAAACACAACATCATATCCCAACACCATATTCTTCTCTGAAATTTCCATAAATTCTTGAACCACCGGTTGCACTTCAATTTACCGTAGTGTTGATGGTGGATTTCTATTTAAAGGGTAAAATTGTAAAAGCCAATTATTGTAAGCTGACGTCCTGCAAAGGATAAAGCCTTCAGGCGATGAATACTTCTCGCCATATTAATTCATTGGAGCATGTGCAACCATCCCTGAGAATTAAAACATACCCAGAACGGAGCATGTAGCAACCATCCCGACGGAGCATGTAGCAACCATCCCGGTTTTCTGTAGGTATATAGCATTACTATTAATGCTTTAATTAAAGCCTTGTGTTCGATGTGCAAACACCCGTAGGCTACCTGACGGCAGGTTATACTAGCCCCGTTGAACGCATGCAAGACTACCCGTGTTAGTCTCACTTGCTGAAAATAAACCAAAAAATATATCTCATCCGTCCAACTTCGCAAGCATAGATGGAGGGTGTAGATATAGATTCAGGGGGTCCTGAGCATGCTACCATGATCACCTCGGAACCACCTTCATACATGACTGAACGGTCAAGACCAACTGCAGTTGGTCCTTCCGAAACGTGTGCTCAAAGTGAGCATGACGCACGGCTAGGGTTCCTTTTAATCGTGAACGTCCAACTTCGCAGGCATAGTTGGACGGCTTAGATTATACCATAAAACAAGTAGTGAAGTGATGGTACACCATTGGCGGGACCACTTTCTACCTACATGACCGACTCCCTCATAGGCAAGCCGTGGTGCAAGAAACGATTGCCCAAACAAGGCTAGATTAACGCCTTATGCAGGTTGAGAAGATCCAAAACGATCACGACCATCCGACTTCGCAGGAAAAGTTGGATGGCTTAGATTGCGCCCAGGGTCATAGAGCAAGCATGTACATGCTCACTGTCAACCCAAGATGTTGCATACATGGTCGGTCTCCCCAAAGGAGGCGCACGCAACCCAAAACCGATCCCCCAAAGTGGGCGGTCCAAAATCCTAATTAGGGTTTGCGGTGTAAAACATCTCGAGCGTCCATCTTCGCAGGCTTGGATGGAAGGCCAAGATGGAGACTTAGAGCGAATCGAGCATGCTAGCATGACCACCGTGGGCCCGGATTCATGCCTAGCCGGTCGTCCAATGTCAGTGATATACGAGCACCTCGGTACGCGCCCCCAAAGGCAACATGTCACGACCCCTCCATAAGTTCTAATCTCGACCACTCATCTTTGCCACCTGAGTCGAGTGGCTTAGATCAAATATTTGCGAGTCAAGCAGGCATGGGAGTTAGCACCATTGTACCGCCTCCATGCAGGGATGATCGGTTTCTCCATTGGAACTCTCTAAGCATGCAAACGTTTGGGCCGAAATAGGCAGCATGCGCGCCTCCCATCTAACGGTCGCAAGCAAGGCTACGAGCCATCTCGTCCGTCCAACTTTGCAAGCTTGGACGAATGACTTAGGGTGCGAATCAATCAGCAAAAAAGGTATCATCATGACCACCATCCGTCACTCTTCTTCACAGGGTAACCGACCAAGGCATGGCCTGTCTATACAGCCTCCAAACGGTCACCTGAAGATGGCTGCATGCGATGTTATACCAAGTTCACGGTTCACCCTGCACTATTTTCTGTGGGTCCCACGATCCACACACTCGAGAAATTAATCACGTCACAACTGGGGGATACAAACTGGGGTATTGGTATGGCGGTTTACAGCGTGCAACATGTAACACGCCATCACAAGATCGTGTCAGGGAAACATGGGAGGTTAGCGATGATAGGAGAAGTGGGCAAGCAACCGTGTGGTACTAACACACAACTCCACTTCCTCCATCACTCCACTTCCTCCACTTTCCCACGAGAGACGTAATGAAGGCTTATCGACTTGTATAAATAGGTTCTCCTCCCTATTTCTAAAAATAGAAGTCCGAACAACACAGAAAACCAAGTGTTAATACCATCGTATTCAACATCCAGAGCCTGCCTGCAACATTTGTTATCCTGCTCAACCTTCTGTTAAAAAGTTATCAAATAGCCTTCACCTTCACACTCTCAACACTTTCTTCGCTTCCCTCCCTAAGATCAACCTCACATCCTTCACCTGTGACCGAAACAAATCTGGAACGGCCGTGTCTTCGGTTTAGGCCAGAATTGTACAAATTATCTCTCGAATCAAAGTGCTCATCGTGCATCACATTTGTTGAATGTTTAAACTCACTTCTCATCCACACACACCCAAAATTACCTAAACCGGCAGAAGTAGTTTTGTCCCACAAACATGTAGATAACTCGAGATATAACTGAAGGGTTGAAAATTCTTAGTGTACACCAGTGTGACGTGTACTCCTCTTGTCTCAACCACACAAAGATGTCCAGGACCTCAACATCTCAGGTGCACCCTTTTCTTGTTTCTTAGTGGACTTACATGTGCATATCCACTATTCCATATTCAGTCTATAAGGAGGGTTAGGTCGTGCGGCACATAAATACTGAATTTTGCAGCCTATCGACTCCTTTGGTGCTTTTTGACGCAAACACCGTCTTTTAGTTGTTTATCCTTTCAATGATCAAATCTGCTCGTATTTCCTACAAATAGCTCAAAACAGTGTTATTAGCTAAAATATCGAGTCCTAGCTACTATAAATATGGGTATAAGACATAGCAATTACGTGCTTATCAATAGGGCATGACTGGATGGCTAGGTAGCCCGGTCCGTGGCACCTTCCCCTATTTTATTATTTTTCTTCGTTTGAGAGAAAATACGGAGAAACCGTGAGTTTTGCTCAAACAAGGAAATTTACTCGAATGAAGGAGTCTTCATGAGTTTATGAAATAATAAAATAATAAAAAATTAAGGAAGAGGCGTGGGGGACCGGTTACGGTGGCATGACCGGCCGACCGGTGGGCCCGGTTCCTAGACGTCTTTTTATTATTATTATTTTCTCTCTCCTATTTTGCGTAGGTTTCCTCGTTTGTCCATATTTTTTGAATGCTCGTTCGTGCATCATCGTTGAGTACACTTGCACCATTTTCTTGGGGCTTATTCGGTGATAATCCAGACGCCCGATTGTTGAGTAAGTATTACTAATTCATTAAATTCAGCGGAGAATGATTCATGAAACGGAGTAATAAAAATTAATTGAGTCTCTATTACTAATCCATGGAATCTTGTCGGGGAATTCGAGGAACGGGGTAATGAGATGTAATAGATTATTTTCTAGGAATTCAGCTGGCGAATGACACTAGAACTAATATATTTGCATAATCGAGATATGAGATAGTTGAAGTATCATTTTCGTTCTGAGGGTGTATAGTCAAGGAACAACGAACGGCGTGACGTCCTAAAGGCGTTAAGCTCTCTAACAAACATTATGTCTAGAGAATCGCCCAATCATCAAGATTATATACACGGTCTATCTACATAGTCAGGGAACAACGTGCATCGTGATGTCTTGAAGGCGTTAAGCTCCCTAACAAACAATTATGTTTAGAGAACCGCCCAATCATTAAGATTCCATGTAGAGGTGCGTCTCTCTTCGTAGTCAGGGAACAACGTGCAGCGTGACGTCCTGAAGGCGTTAAGCTCTCTAACAAACAATTATGTCTAGAGAACCGCCCAATCATTAAGATTCTATGTAGAGGTAATGATAAAATGTGTGAAGCATCGAAAGCTCAGCCGGGGAGGCCTTTCGAGAAACATATTCATCATAACTCTAAGAGGAGCGCTCACTCAGTAGGAGATCGTGAAACAGTTCACAGATCATAAAATATGAATCATCACATGCATAGGAGTAGGCCTTGATGGTGGTGCAAAAACTCAAGGAGAGGTTGGTATCCCGTAATAAATAAGAATCCTATTATTGGGGCCTAAAAAGGGAGGGAATTTTGGGGACTCATGGGGTCATGAAATAACAACTCAAAGAGCCCCTTATCATGGTATTTTGGTAATACCCATTCTACCCATTATATGATTAGCACTAATTACATTGATTAAGCTAACTAATCAGTATTAATGCGTCGATTAGATAAATCAAATGATTAAACTTTTGTAAATCAAA
The DNA here is from genome assembly GCA_023529315.1 of Papaver bracteatum. NCBI lineage: Eukaryota > Viridiplantae > Streptophyta > Magnoliopsida > Ranunculales > Papaveraceae > Papaver > Papaver bracteatum. The sequence continues at coordinate 569,144 of JAJJWX010003621.1, forward strand.
ACTTGATTTTGATTTTCAAGAAGGAAAAATGATGATTTTGGTGAATTTTGTTTTTCAAAAAATTTGAAGAAAGATGATGAAACCCTTCATCACAAAACTCGATATAACCTTATAATCAACTCCCACCATCAATTTATCGATTCAAATCCGTTAAAAATCAGAGAAAAATATGAAAATTTTACCTGTTACGACCGGGATATTGTGTCGAACCAGCCGTAATTAAGCAGTTACGGTTAGGATATGAGGAATTCCCAGCCATAAACAATACTAATGCATGGGAAGTTAAGAACTTCTAGCCGTTATTCAACCAAGAATCTCCTGAGTCTGTTTCACGGCTGGGAATTCTTATATTTCCCATTCGTAATTGAATATGTAAGCTGAGAAATTTTGATTTTTAACATGAATACATACTACGATTGAAAATTAGTAATACTTTCATTAATTAGACCACAATAAAACCCATTACATACTTAATAGATCCCCGTTACAAAATTGGTTTTAATAACATCCCTTTCGATGTATTAAGAAGTCTTTGATGATGGCGAATTGAGCTTCCAAGTTAAAATTATAACCTTTCCATTTTCTCCATTCCTACTTAGCTTGAGCTGCGACTTTTCTATCAGTATCACCTCTAATTCGAAATCGGTTGCACATACGACGTAAAGCCATATATTCTTCCACTTTTTTTTTTGCGTATGTATGAAAATCGAAGATACGATTCAACCCCATCGCGGTTGTTAGTGTTACCTGTTTCACTACAAAAGTTCTAAAAAATATTACTCTAACACGATTGACTTGGTAAACCACCTTTCCTTCGTTCTTCTCCTCTCTTTGGATAGCATGATACAAATTTTTTGCAAAGAGATAAGTCTTCTTCCAAAGTAAAGTTGGGTTTATCCTTTGAGTACATTGCATTGAGTTTGTAGGAGTTTTAATGGAGATCATTAGTGTAGAAGGTGTGATTTTGATTCAGAGTGGGTGGTTATATGGAGATGGAGTTATTTAAAATTTAAATAAGTGGTTGAACATCTAGAACCTTCTATAGATCAGTCTTCAAACAGATCTATTTTTCAAAATTCAAAAAACTAGCCGATTTGGTGTGGTTCAAAAGGAAATTATAGGCAGTTACGGCTAGGAAATCGCTAGGAAGACCAAGCCGTAATTCTGTATAGCCTGCAGAGATTGTGTTCTGTCAGAGTTACGGTTGGGATTTCAATCCGTAAATATGATTTATTACTATCTGTTAGAATAACGGCTGGGATTCCTGTCCGTGTAAGCAAATACGGCCTGGATATATAGCCGTAACTAGGAGCCTTTTTTTTTGGGTTTACCATAGTACTATTCGGCTAGGAAAGTCCCAACAGTAATAGAACACGGTTGGGTTTCCAACCCGTTTCTATGATAACGACTAGGAAATATCTAGGTCGACCAAGACGTAAATATATTTACGGTTTCAAGTCCTAACCGTGATCATGTTACATGGCCTGGATATCTAACCATAAACATGACTCATTGTTGTTCAGGGAGTTCAGACCAAACAACGGCTAGGTTTTTCCCTACCGTGAACCCACTACGGACGTGTTTTCAAACCTTTGTTCGATTTACGGGGAGTTTTGAAGACCAGAAGGATGGTTTTATTTTTGAGGGTGAAAATGAATAAGGTGGGGAGAATGTAAGGACCCTCAAGCTCGTCAACGCTATTAGACTGGTCAAGTGTCGAATTAGTCGATAATATTTTGATTAGTTTAACACGAACGTTAATTAATAGAAATTAATCTAATAACTATCTAGATACCAAACTAGTACCGTTGAATAGATCTCGAAAAGTTATGCAGAACAGACTACTCGAACGTGCCATTCGGATACCAGACGAAGAAGATATCATCGGATGAGTATGAATGGCAGATTAGTTATGTTGCAGTTTAGCCGCCTTGGCTGCCCTTATCGTTTTTTCGGGCGCCTTTAGTAAATTGGGTCGGCCTTATCTTCCCAACTCGAGAGGATAACCTCTCATCTATTTTTTTTCTTTCTCTTTCTTCTTCTATCTTCTTTCGTTCTTCTTCTTCACCATCTTCTTCTTCTGTTCTTCATCGGTCGATGAAAAAGTGAGAATTTATTTATAAGTTTGAGTTGTTAGGAAGTCGGTTAAGATTCACGAAGGGTTATCGATGGTGATGATGTTGATTAACTCTGAAGAAAAAGAAGATTAAGTTGTTGTTGTAAATCGAATTTGGAGTTTCTGAAGTTAGGGTCTATGTAGAATTGATGATGATTTGGTGTATTTCATGGATGAAGAACCGATGGATCGTTATTGGATTTAGTAGTTGAAACTTCTCTGGTGTTAAATCGAAAAAGAAAAAGAAATTAGGTATTTCTCAGAAGATTGCTTAGAGCTTCGACTAGTGATGAATAAGATGAGAAAAGAGATGGGTTTGTTCTTAAATTGATATTTGATTAAAGATGTGAAGTTTTTTAAGGGTGAATCAGTGAATATTAGGGTTTCATATTGTAGATGGGGAAAAACGATTAGCTGGTTTTTACGGAATTGAGGAGACGACCGTACGGAGGATACTCTTTGAACCGAGAGAAATGTTCAACCTCACACAGATGCACTGCAAGAAGGGAGTGCTTTGAATTCGAGAGATCAATATGTAGTACTCCAGCCTAAACCAAGATAATGGCCGTTCCAGAGTAAATTTGGTCACAAGAGAGGATGGGTCGATCTGTAGCAGGGAAGCTGAGAAATGTGTGGAATCAATGGTAATCAAAGATTTTAGGTGTGTTGTGAATTCTGAATATGATAAGTTCTGAATCATTAAAATTGCTCAGTTGAGAGTAGTTGCTCAATTGATGAGTTGTTGATCTCGTGTTGTCTGTGAGATGTGAAATCGGTGTATCTGTTGTTGTTGTTTCAATCATAATTCAGAGACTTAATTATATTGCTGGAATTGTAGACACCATGATCCCATGAAGTGTGACAGTTGATGGAATCAAATAGTGGGGAAATGGAAAGGAAAATCGTGTTTGAAACCAGTTGCTCATCGTGCGGAGACTTGATTGATTTTCCATCCACTACTTTGTTAATTCCTTCAACTGATTGCACGACTTGCTCACATTCCATCGTGTGTTTGAAAACACGTGCCGTAGACCGCCAGACCAAAACCCTAGTTGATATCCCCCCAAATGACACGATTGATGTCTCGTGGTTAATTAGTCAATTGCTGACTTCATGATTTAATGGGACGATGAGTCCATGTATTGAGTTGAACATGATTTTGTAAAATGTTCTGAAACTCATGAATTGAACGTGTCTGCTGAAACAATGATGTGATTCTCATGTTGAGGTGAGAAAATGTTGCTCATTAGATGAATTATTAAATATTAATAGTTGAATCAATATTCCTTGGTTTGAGAAAATATTGCTCGTCTGAGCAAGTGTCGCTCGTCTGAGCAAGTGTCGCTCGTCTGATGAATTATTGGCAGCGTGACCAAAATAAAATATTAATTAAAATACTGGTAGTTGAACCAAGCATAATTAATAAGAATACTGATCATGAGATCGTCATAAAGTTATTAGTGTTCGAATCTGGAATTATGATCCTTGGACTCAGAAACCCTAATTTGATCAATTGATGACCAATTGATGGTTTATTTGAAAATTAACCACGGAATGAAGGATAACTGGCTTCATGGGAGCATGGATCAACCATGTAGTGTCCATATTCTCGCGTGAGCAAATACCAAGACTTCTTGAAGAGTTGGTGAAGAGATGATCAAATGCTAGTTGAATGATTAAAATAATGCTCATCTGAGGCTTAGGTGATGAAATCTAATTAATTATGAAGAGGTAAGGGACCGACCAAGGGGTCATTAAACCGGCTTTGGGTGGTCACGGGATCGAATGACGATCACTCCGTCAAATTATGAAATTATTCGAAGAGTTTTGGACCCAATACGTGCAATTGCGCAAATTAGGTCAAATCATGAAAGTACGTGGGACTGGCTCTTTGCGAGCCAAAGAGACAACCCTGGTCATTCAAGGTAACATGATATTGTCATTGAGACATCCGTGTCTCAGTCTTGATAATTTTGATATTTTCTGGTGCGCTATTTGAGCGACCATTTGAGAAAATATGACAAAATTAGGGTTTTGCTGAAACTAGGAAAACTTCATGACATGAAGGAAAATAATTATAAAATAAAGGAATGATAAATCATGGTACCGCCGAGGCTAAGGCATGGCCGGCCGACCAGTGACCACGGTCCAGTGGTGCTTTTTTCTTATTTTTTTATGAATTTATGAAAATATCATTATCATGAAATAAAGGAATTTGTGGAAATTAAGGAGTTTTCCTTGAAGTGAAGGAGTTTCCATTGGATCAAGGAAGAAAATAATATTAAAATAATAAAAACAGGGGCATGTGGGACCGGCTAGGGCCCGGTCCCACGAGTTTCCCTAATTTTTATGTATTTTATATATTTTTCCACGATTTGAAGGAGTTTTCCTAATTTGAGAGAAATATCATGAAATCAAGGAGTTTCATGGGATGAAGGAAATCCTAAAATAATAAAAATAAAATAAAGGGACGTGTGGGGCCGTATGGGTCCCGGTCCCACGGGTTTCCCTAATTTTATATTATTTTTCATGCATTTTTTGAAAAATATCATGAGATGAAGGAATTTTCATGAAATTAGGGAAATAATAATAAAATAATGAGGAATCACAAGGCATGGGGGCGTCGGGATCAAGGAATGGCCTGTTAGCTAATGATGACGGCCCCACAATGATTTCCTTAATTTTATATTATTTCCTCCATGTGAAGGAAGCACCACTGAATTGAGGAGTTTCCTCAAAACGAAGGTTATTTGTTCAAATGAAAGGATTTTCATCAGATCAAGGAAAATAATAAAAATGTATGAAAATATAAAAATGGCGTGGGATTGGCCATGGCACGGTCGGCTAGTCAGTGGGCCCATGCTCCTAGCGCCTTGGTCAATATTTTGATTATTTTTTATTTTTTCCTATTTTGCATAGGTTCATCGTTTCGTCGTATTTTGAAATACTCGTTCTTGCAGTGATTGTTAATGCATCATCGTTGAACACACTTGCACCTTTTGAGACAAGGCTTACTAAGAGGTAGCTCCGATGCCTGTGCGTTGAATATTTATTACTAACCCATGGATTTCTGCTGGGAAGAACCATGGTTTGCAGTAATGAAATATCTGCGAAAATATTTGAATATTTTCTGAAATTCTGTGGATGAATCCAAGAATTTAGGAATAATTAACTTATGGCTCTATACTAGAAGAGAAAGCTGTCTAAGAGCATTAATTATTCTGATATGATCTTGGTGGAGCTTCATATCCTTTATATAGTCAGGGTAAACTCGTTGTTTGTATCCTGAAGACGTTATTGCTCTATACTAGCAGAGTAAGCTGTCTAGGAGCCGTCCATCTTGTGATACTATATAGAAATAATTATTGGTTCAGTATTCATGAGATATGTTGTTGTCTGGCTGTAAGACTACATATCTACATGTACTCTGAGAGAAGGTATTCTCAGTCAGAGGTTTCGATGAGAGACCCGTGTCTCAATACTCACGTCTGATCGTTGGATCAGTGATTCGTATAATTATGAGTTTATGATTTTAGACTTTTTCAAAAATCCACCATCTACATTAAGTTCCCTGCTTAGTCAGGAAAGCCGTGTTCCTCAGTCAGCACTGAATGGTGATTTTCTGGTCATAAACAATATCAGTAATTGAACTTAGTCGTAAGTTAAGATATTACCGGATTTCGACTGAATGAGCATACCATGAATTGAATGAAGATCCCAGTGGCATGATAGAGTGTCGTTTGGTGAGCATAGATTGTTGTTGAACCGCTGATTTGGACGATGGGACCTTGGTCGTTTAGGATTCGCGGGTCGGGCCCAATAAGGAAATCCTTGTAAAATTAGGTTTTGGAAAAAAACTTTGATATAAAAGGAATTTATCCTTTTATTTATTTTTACTTCTTCTTCACGCGACCAGAGCTCCACCACGCCTTCATCACCTTCACGCCAGGGAGGAGGAATAATTTCGCCCGAGTTTCAGCGCCGCCGACCGTCGCCGCCACCATCCGGCCGACGCCGACCAGGTACGCGTGAATTTTATTTTTATTTTTATTTTGCTGATGTTTACTGATGTTCATGAGTTCTATGAGTTGTTCATATCTTGATCATGATAAAGTTATATACATGTGCATATATGAGTGTGGGTTTCGTCGAAAACCCTCGTTTTTGAAAACCTATGTTCCTTTGATCGTTAGTTTTGAAAACTAATAATAATCCCTGATTTAGGAGATTTATTCTTTATATATGAAAATTTATGTCCAGTGATAAAACTATGTTTATGAGCTTTCATGTAAGTCAAAGTTTTATCATGAAAAGATGAATTTTCATAAAATCGAAATACACCATCGTTTTAAAGAATGACGACGATACGAGAAAGGGTTTTTATTCTTTATATATATATATATATATATATATATATGAACTTGTGTCCAGTGATAAAAAATTTCTTATGAGCTTTCATGTAAACCAAAACTTTATCTTATAATGTGTATGTTTTTTACAAAATTGGAATAAACCTTCGTTTCAAAGACGTATGACGATACGAAGGAATTTTTTTTTTTTTTTAAAACCATGGTCGATTCATGGATTTTTTTTTAAAAAACCATGGAGTGTCCACACATTTATTTTCATGAGCCTTTCTCACGTTGAGAATATATATATATATATAAATATTTTTATATTTATATTTACATGATTAAATCACGTTTTTTATTTCTTTATATATGCAAATATATGTTTAAAAAATCAAAACTTGAGTTTTGTGTAGTATTACTTAGAAGTAAACAATTACTTATGATGAAATAATGTTTTAGTTTTCATAATCCCATGGTGAATATTCACGCAGTAGAAATATTCATGATTTAATGAAAAATCTGAGTTTTGCACGTTTTGCAGGTTTCGAAGAAACGAACGATTTTGAGGTGTTAACTCTAGCATTACTATCACTACTTTTAGTGGAAGCGTAAAAGGTAAGATTTAAGAGTTACCGTTTTTGCCGATGGACCTATTTGCATGTTGGTAATCTTTTGTGCTTCTGATTTCAGAAAATGTCTGACAACAGAGATTAAGATTACTGGTATTCCTCTTCTTCCTCTAGCTCTTATGATGACGATTCCAAAGATCCTATAGCGAAATAGAAAGCTAGGGCTACCCAGGATGAAGGGGAGAATCCTAGCATACCCTTGAATAAACGAAGGGTCACTTTTGCTGAACTTAGGAAAAGAAAAGTTGAGGATGATAAAAAGGAGGATCGTCAGCGTGAAAAGGATCGAATCCGACGCAAGATACAAAGGGTTGAGGAGAAGCGTCAGTTCTTGTATGGGAGGCCTTCTGACTCTGATGCTGATGCTTCTGAAGAAGATGTATGGGAGGTACCAGAGCGCAAGATTAGGCCTGATCGACATGAAAGAAAGTTCCAAAGGACCATGAAGCAAATTGAAGCCGAAATTGAAGCAGAGGACTCGGACTCAGATGATGATCCCGAAGCTTATCCGAAACCCATCGACACTGATTCTGATGATGAGAAGATAGTGATGACAACTCGGATGACAAGAAGGACAGTGATGAAGAATCTGATGATTCGGATGAGTCTGACGAGTAGCTTTATTTCTGTCTTCTTTTTCTTTTTGAAACATTTGAATGTTCTTTAGGCTTCGTAGTAGATATTTCTTTGATGATTTAAACAGATTTCCTTCTGATCTGGAATTTTCTTTGAATGAGAAAACCCTTTTATTAATGTCGATTCTTCCTAAATTGAATAAAGCGAACCAATGTTCGCGCCCCGTAATTCACCATGGCCTTCGATTCACCTCAGTGATTTCCAATTGTAGATAATACTGAGATACGTGTTGCGTGGGTTGAGAGAACACGTGTTACACATGAATCTGTGTAACCTTGACCGTATGCATCTTTCGTCAGTCCCCTATTGATTTTTCCTCTGCATCTTCAGTGTTGCCCTTGCTGGTATCTTAGGGTTTCAGTAAAACCCGCAACTGAATTGACCATTCACAGAAGATAAACCTCTACCGTGTCTAGCATATATCTTCAAGACTTTGAGTCTATCGTCTGCGCAAATATTTCTTCCATTCCTGAGTTAGTTTCATCGTGCAGAGACTTCTTGATGCCGCCATGTCAAGCAGCAATATTTTTTCTCAAGATGATACTCAGTCAAATCGTGAAATAGCAGCGTCCACTTCAATAAGTTGCATCTCTTTTTCATCTTTATCTGATCAAGATAATTGATCATAAGCAAACGATTTATTGCAGGATCATCAGATGAATGCTTCTTCTCGACCCAAGCGAACTGTTAAAGATCCTATCCGATATAGGTCATCTCGTGCTGAGGCTGGATCATCTGTAAGTAATCTTATAACTCTTAAGATTCCACTGTGCTCCATCAAAATTAAATACTCCTTCATTTTGTCGGGAAAATGTTCACGTCGTCGTCGATGCCAGACGAAGAAGGAGCGGAAATTATGTGACTGTCGAGGTTGAAGATAGCAACGACCGGGTCGATAAAGATTCTACAGAATCCATGGGGATAGGAGACAATGTTCATGCTCGTGAATATCCCATAGCTGGAATCCCATTTGAAGCCCCTTTGATTAATATTAATACTTTCCCGGACAGTGAAGTGGTTGGAGGGTTCGTCGTTCCCAAACGTCATGCGCTTCTGTATACTAAGATCTAGAATAAGTATGGCCACGTTTCCACTACAGAGGTATGGAAAGGATTTCTTCCAACTCTCTTAACCACGGTAGCTGGGTTGTTGCCAATTATTGAGGAAATGAACTAGATGCGCTTGCGAGATGTCAAAAACCATGAGCTGCATGAATGGGATGATATGATCTCAAACTTAGAGACATTGCGATTCAATGTGAGCTGGCTTCATCGTCGACTTGAGATAATCAAGATTCATAAGGAGACGGAGGCTGCTGATGCAATTTCCGTAACCACTGCTTTATTGGAGGAGGAGGAGAAGATACTGGATCTAGAATCTGCCAGGGTTGAGAAGGAAGTTGAGGATTTGAAGGTAAAGACTAGGATCTTTCAGAAGAAACTTGACAAAGTTTCTTATAGGGATTATCCACTGCTAGATGGTTTGCTCTGAGTGAGCATTTATGATTGAATCGGTTTAAGTTTCTGGTGGAATAATTGATCATGGTACGAATGAATTTTGCTCATTTATGAAATGTTTAATGAACAAAGGAGAATTTTAATTCTCTTTGGAGGAACCAAAATTACATTTTTGAAATTTTTTGCAATGATGAAATGATGAAAAGGTAATCATTTTCTATGGATCAGGTGTAATATGCTTTGAGCCATTTGCCATTGATTATATTTCCTTCCACTCCTCCATTAACCTTTAAGATTTTGTAGTATCCGCTGGATACTGACTTGATGACTACATATGGTCCTTCCCATTTCGGAGAGAACTTGTGAGCAGACATGTCTTGTTGAATGTGCTTTGTTGCCTTTAATACCAGATCCCTACTTGAAATGTTCGAGGTCTTACCATTTTGTTATAGGCCTTGGAGATTCTTTGCTTGTAGGATTCTACATATTTCTCCACCTTAGCCCGCTTCGATTCGAGCATGTCTAGTTCAGCAATTCTTGAGTTGGACACTTTGGCTTCATCCTATTGTACACCACTGGATGTTGAAATATTTTCTGAAGGAATTTTGACTTCCACCGGTAGTATGGCGTCAGCTCCATAGACGATAGAATATGGTGAAGTTCCAATCGAACTTATTGACGCGGTTCGATAAGCCCATAAATCCATGGGCAACTGTTCATGCCAGGTTCGAGGATTATCATGAACTGTTAGACTGAGAATCTGGACCAAAGTTTTGTTGGTGCTCTCTGCTTGTACGTTTCCTTGAGGATAGTACGGTGTGGAGAAAATTTGTTTGACGCCGTATCCCTCGAGCAATTCTGTCATGTGTTTGTTGGCGAAAGGAGTTCCATTATCAGTGACAATGTATTTGGGAACACCGAATATGCATATTACTTTGATGAAGGATACAATCGTGACTCCAGTGGTGCTTCGAAGAGGAACAGCTTCAACCCATTTGGTAAAATACTCGATTGCAGTAATGATGTATTCATGCTGCTTCGAAGATGCTAGATTTATTTTCCCGATGATATCCAGTCCCCAGCTATAAAAAGGCCATGGACTATTTTATGGAATTCAATGGAAGACAGGGAGTGTGAATGAAGTTACCATGGACTTGGCATTGATGACACCTTTGAACGTGTGCAGCTGCATCGTCTTCCATGGTCGGCCAATAATACTTCTCATGAATCTGGAGGAACAATTTCCTTTTTCCTTGATATTCTCCATCATGCATCTCCTTTAAAATCATTGGGATTTCATGATGAGCTAAGCATCTCAGTAAGTTTCCACCAAAGCTTTTGCGGTATAAGATTCCATTAAGAAAGACAAATCTCTAAGCTTTCTGAATGAGATTGATTGTTTCTTTCTTTTCTGACGGCAATTCATTATCCCGGAGATATTTTATGAAGGGTTCCCTCCAATCCCCAGTGTGATGGACTTTCAGAGCTTCTAAGTGGTGTGGAGGCATCTGACAATTGGGACATGACTTTTGCAGCATTCTTGATTGAGCCTCCATGGAAGGCCAATAGTATCCCATTATCTGAAGCTTTCTGTAGAGTGTTACCACCAGCATCTGTCCACATGTCTCTTCATGTATGTGCTTGAGTTGTTCGTCCGCTTTGTCATTTCCAAGGCATCATGATAATGACCCATCAGAGTTCCAATAGTACAACGCTCCATGAAGTAAGAAGTAATTCTTCAATTCCTTGAGACTGACTTTCCCTTATGAAATAGAACTGTTCAATTCATGAATAATAGGTGCTCGCTAATCATTTGCTTGGATGTTCTCAGTTTGAGCGAGCCATGTTGATGAAATAGTACGTCTTTGTACAGTGATGGTCTTCTCTGCTCCTTCAAATTTCATCTTAGAGGTGAGAGTTGCCAGACAGTCTGCATGCCTATTGTTATTTCGTCCAGTATGGACGATCGTGGCATTAACGAAGTAGGTTAATAGCCGTTGAGCTTCAATTCTGAATGGATCAAGCGTGATTTCTTTGAGAGAAAATATTCCATTCATTTGATTGACCAGTAGTTTTGAATCTTCCCTTATTTCGAGGTGTGTTGCCCATGCTTGCTTAGCCAAAGACGATCCTAATAAGAAGGCTTCATACTCTGCTGAATTGTTGGTGCAGTGAAAATCCAGCTTGAACGAATATGAGAAAACCTCACCATATGGAGACACTAGCACTATGCATGCTCCTCCAGTGTCATTGCTAGGAGTGGCAGAACTATCAAAGTATAAAAGCCATGTCTCTTCTTTGATGACCAAGATATCTGGAAACTCACAAGGTACATCTTCATGTAACATCGTTGCATCTTCTCCTGGAAAAACAACAAGCAAGTCTGCTACTGTTTGGCTTTTTATTGACTTAGGTAGTGCGCATGCTATGTCAAATTATGACATCTGAAGTAGCCACTTTGCTGGTCTTCATATCAAGGCTGGCTTTGATAGTAGAAACTTTATGGGATCAGCTTTGGAAACGAGCACGACTATGTTGGATAGTAAGTAGTGTCTGAATTTCTGGATTGCGTGTACTAACGCCAGACATGCCCTCTCATCCTTTGGGTATCGGATTTGAGCATCTCGCATTGTACAACTGAAATAGTAGATTTTCCGTTCGATGCCTTCATCATCTTCTTGAGCAAGGAGTGCTCCGATAGCAACATCACTAGAGGTCGTGTACAGTATCAACGGTCGTCCTTGCATTGGAGATTTCATGACAGCAGGTGATAATAGTATCTGATGTATTTTCTGGAATGTTTCTTGTTGAACGTTTGTCCATGCAAAGCTTGCTCCTTTCTTCAGTAGAGGGGTGAACGAAGCGATGAGTTGAGCTAACCCAGGAATGAAGCGTCAAATATAATTTACCTTGCCCATAAAACTTTGGAGTTATTTCACGGTGCGTGGAAGAGGCATGGTAGTAATAGCTTTCGTTTTGTCTAGATCGACTTTGATTCCTTCTGCTGTGACTAGGAATCCCAGAAACTTTCCGTAGGAAACACCAAAAGTGAACTTCAGAGAGTTCATCTTTAGCTTGTATTCTCGGCATCTTTCAAAAACCTGTCTCAAAAATTGAAAGTGAGATACTCGAGTCTTTGAATTTACCACTACATCATTAACATAGTCTTCCACTTGTTTGTGCATCATGTCGTGGAATATGGCAGTCATGGATCATTTATAGGTAGCACCGGCGTTCTTTAATTCGAAGGGCATTACGGTGTAGTGGAAATTACCAATAGGAGTACGAAATGCAGTCTTGTTGGCATCATGTTCATACATTTTGATATGGTTGTATCCACTGTAGCCATCCATAAATGAGAACATACCATGACCACTGGTTGCATCTACGAGCATATCGATGTTGGGTAAAGGAAAGTCATCTTTCGGACAGCATTTTTTCAGATTCTTGAAATCAACACAACATCTGATTTGACCATTTTTATTTTTGACAGGAACAACGTTCGCCAGCCATGTTGGGTGTTGAATAGGTTTGATAAACCCTGCTGATAATAGTTTCTGAATCTCGACCTTGATTTGCTCTTCGACTTCGTTCCTGAACTGCCTAGGCGGTTGTTTGACAGCTTTGGAGCCAGGGGTGATGTGCAGATGATGAGTAACCAATTTATCGTGTAGACCAGGCATTTCTTCGTACGTCCAGGCGAAGACATCTTGATACTCTTTCAGTAGTGATATTAATTCCATTTGTTCCTCTGGTGACAATGCTAAGCTAATTAGAATCGGCCTTGGATCATCCTCTGTTCCGATGTTGATCGTTTCGAGATCATTAGTAGTGGAGTCAGTGTCGTCTTATAGTTGTCGAGGAGCATCTTCGACCTCTTCTTTGAGTGATGGTCTATTCTGACATGATTCTTTGGGGCGGGGAGACTCTTCATCGTTCTCCCCTGCTAATTGCTAATCTTTGGGTCGATAAATGATTCTCCCCTCCGCATCGTGACTGGTGATGAAGTGAGATCCCTTAGTTGGAATCTGATCTTTATGGAACTTAATTGGCGTAGCAGATGACTTGGATGACTTGATGCCTGAGGATGATGGCTTGTTTGCAACCTTTTCGACGGACTCCCAGTTTGGAAGTGGAGCACTGTAAACCTTGTTTGGAGATTCGGGGATGTTCTCCTGACACTCCAGGAATTCAGCGTCGTAGACCGGGGCGTAAGGAGATGATGAAGCCGCAATGCGAACAATTTTGTTATTGATTAGAGATTTCATGCATTGATGGTACGTTGAAGGAACCACCTTGTTGTCATAGAGCCACGGTCGTCCGAGTATCATATGATAGTCAGGTTCTTGTTCGGTCACATGGATTTTGGCTTTTGATTGAATAGGCCCCACCTTCAGATCTATGTACGCATATCCATACGTATGGATCTGGCTTCCCTCAAAACCTGTCATCAAGATGGGATGATGAATGATCTTGTTTTGTGGGAACTTGGCCGCTTTGAGAGTCTTCATAATGACAATATTTGTAGAAGCTCTTGTATCAATGAGAGCTCTCTTGAATTCAAAGTCTTTGATAAAACCAGTTACGTACAGGGCTCGGTTATGCCCTTCATCTGCCATACAGTCTACTTCTCCAAATGTGATGTTGTGGATTGAATTCTCGGACATTATCAATGTCTCTTCTGTTGGAGATAAGGGAGTTGATGGTACCTCAGATGATATCTGGTTGAGTGCAACAAACGTGTTTATTCGCTGCTTCCTGGAAAAGTGTAAGAGTTCACACAAGCTTTAAACTAACTGTGTAATCTCCTAGTCTACCGGATTTTCATAAGTGGTGAAACTGTTGCTTTGAGAGTCACCGTGTAACGAGTCAGTCCCCGGTGCTGGGACTTTTGGAGCGGAGATTCTGCCTAACTCGGATGTTAGATTGATGAGAAAATCGAGTATGTTATTCATTGTATCCTTCACCAGGTCCATGTTTCTTCCATGAACCTCTAGGATTCGTTCCAAATCAGTTAGAGTCGGGGTTCCTCCACCTTCTGTGTTGTCGGATGTAGTGTTAGAAGGGGGAGCATTGCCGTTTGAGAGATTCTGCATTGAGTTTGGAGTATTCGAATTACTCCTAAGACCGACCATCTTTGTGAGAATTGGAGATTGCAACCGAGAGAATGATCTCCCACTGTGGTCGCCAATCTGTAGATAGGGCAAAACGATTTGCTGATTTTTACGGAATTGAGAAGTCGACCGTACGGAGGAGACTCCTTGAACCGAGCGAAATGTTCAACCTCACACAGATGCACTACAAGAAGGGAGTGCTTTGAATTCGAGAGATCAATCTGTAGTACTCCAGCCTAAACCAATACAATGGCCATTCCAGAGTAAATTCGGTCACAAGAGAGGATGGGTCGATCTATAGGAGGGAAGCTGAGAAATGTGTGGAATCAATGGTAATCAAAGATTTTAGGTATGTTGTGAATTATGAATATGATAAGTTCTGAATGATTGAAATTGCTCAGTTGAGATTAATTTCTCAATTGATGAGTTGTTGATATCGTGTTATCTGTGAGACATGAAATCGTTGTATCTGTTGTTGTTGTTTCAATCATGATTCAGAGACTTATTTATATTGTGGAAATTGTAGACACCATGATCCCATGAAGTGTGACAATTGATGGAATCAAAGAGTGGGGAAATGGAAATAGAAATCGTGTTTGAAACCAGTTGCTCATCGTGCGGAGACTTGGTTGATTTTCCATCCACTACTTTGTTAATTCCTTTAACTGATTGCACGACTTTCTCACATTCCATCGTGTGTTTGAACATTCGTGCCGTATACCTCCATACCAAAACCCTAGTTGCTATCCCCCCCAAATGACACGATTGACGTCTCGTGGTTAATTATTCAATTGCTGACTTCGTGATTTAATGGGACGATGAGTTCATGTATTGAGTTGAACATGATTTTGTAAAATGTTCTGAAACTCATGAATTGAACGTGTCTGCTGAGACAGTGATGTGATTCTCACATTGAGGTGAGCAAGTGTTGCTCATTAGATTAATTATTGAATATTAATAGTTGAATCAATATTCCTTGGTTTAAGCAAATATTGCTCGTCTGAGCAAGTGTCGCTCGTCTGAGCAAGTGTCGCTCGTCTGAGCAAGTGTTGGTAGCGTGACCAAAATAAAATATTAATTAAAATACTGGTAGTTGAACCAAGCATAACTAATAAGAATACTGATCATGAGATCTTCGTAAAGTTATTAGTGTTCGAATCTGGAATTATGATCCTTGGACTCAGAAACCCTAATTTGATCAATTAATGGTTTATTTGAAAATTAACCACAGAATGAAGGAGAACTAGCTTGATGGGATCGTGTATCAACCATGTAGTGTCCATATTCTCGCATGAGTAAATACCAAGACTTCTTGAAGAGTTGGTGAAGAGATGATCAAATGCTGGTTTAATCATTAAAATAATGCTCGTCTGAGCCTTAGGTGATGAAACCTAATTAATTATGAAGAGGTAAGGGACCGACCAAGGGGTAATAAAACTGGTCCTGGGTGGTCACGGGATCGACTGACGATCACTCCGTCAAATTCTGAAATTATTCGAAGAGTTTTGGACCCAATACGTGTAATTGCGCAAATTAGGTCAAATCATGAAAATACGTGGGACTGGCTCATTGCGAGCCAAAAATATAACCCTGGTATGACAAGGTAACATGCTTTCATCATTGAGACTTCCGTGTCTCAGTCCTGAGAATTTTGATATTTTCTGATGCGCGTTTGAGCGACCATTTGAGAAAATATGACAAAATTAGGGTTTTGCTGAAACTAGGAAAACTTCATGACATGAAGGAAAATAATAATGAAATAAAGGAATGTTGAAGCGTGGGACCTCCGAGGCCAAGGTATGGCCGGCCGGCCAGTGACCACGGTCTCGTGGTGCTTTTTCCTTATTTATTATTATTTTTTATGAATTTATGAAAATATCATGAAATTAAGGAATTTGTTGAAATTAAGGAGTTTTCCTTGAAGTGAAGGAGTTTCCATTGGATCAAGGAAGAAAATAATATTAAAATAATAAAAACATGGGCGTGTGGGACCGTCAAGGGCATGGTCGGCCGGCTTGGGCCCGGTCCCACGAGTTTCCCTAATTTTTATGGATTTTATATATTTTTCCATGATTTGAAGGAGTTTTCCTAATTTTAGAGAAATATTATGAAATCAAGGAGTTTCTTGGGATGAAGGAAATCCTAAAATAATAATAATAAAATAAAGGGATGTGTGGGACCGACTGGGGCATGGACGTCCGGCTGGGGCTCGGTCCCACGGGTTTCCCTAATTTTATATTATTTTTCATGTATTTTTTGAAAAATATCATGAGATGAATGAATTTTCATGAAACTAGGGAAATAATAATAAAATAATGAGGAATCACATGGCATGGGGCCGGCCGGGATCAAGACATGGCTGGTTGCCTAATGATCACGGCTCCACAATGATTTTCCAAATTTTATATTATTTCCTCCGTGCGAAGGAAGCACCACGGAATTGAGGAGTTTCCTCAAAACGAAGGATATTTGTTCAAATAAAAGGATTTTCATCAGATCAAGGAAAATAATAAAAATGTAATAAAATATAAAACTGGCGTGGGATTGGCCATGGAACGGTCGGCCAGTCAGTGGACCCATGCTCCCAGCGCCTTGGTCAATATTTTGATTATTTATTATTTTTCCCTATTTTGCATAGGTTCATCGTTTCATCGTATTTTGAAATAATCGTTCGTACGGTGATTGTTAAAGCATCATCGTTGAATACACTTGCACCTTTTGAGACAGGGCTTACTCAGAGGTAGCTCTGATGCCCGTGCGTTGAATATTTATTACTAACCCCTGGATATCTGCTGGGAAGAACCATGGTTTGCAGTAATGAAATATCTGCGAAAATATTTGAATATTTTCGGAAATTCTGTGGATGAATCCAAGAATTTAGGAATAATTATCTTATGGCTCTATACTAGCAGAGCAAGCTGTCTAGGAGCATTAATTATTCCGATATGAGCTTGCTGAAGCTTCAGCGAAAATATTTGAATATTTTCGGAAATTCTGTGGATGAATCCAAGAATTTAGGAATAATTATCTTATGGCTCTATACTAGCAGAGCAAGCTGTCTAGGAGCATTAATTATTCCGATATGATATTGCTGAAGCTTCATATCCTTTATATAGTCAGGGTAAACTCGTTGTTTGTATCCTAAAGACGTTATCGCTCTATACTAGCAAAACAAGCTTTCTAGGAGCCGTCCATCTTGTGATACTAGGAGCCGTCCATCTTTAGTTGGTTAACTTTTACTATGTTTATTATATTGCATAATTGTATTTGTAAGCAAAATGACTATTGTATATGTATCATTTGAGAGGAGTTCATGTATATATATATTTTTTCGAGCGGGGCTAATTTTGGGTTAAGTTTTGTAGCAGATTTCTTAACTGAATGTTTAAGTAAATGATTTAGTTTTTAGTGCCTTTCATTTAGTTAATCCCTTGGATCAGTCAGCTGCTAGCTTAGGCGGCGCTACAATAAACTAACGACATATTTCATTATTCGACACTTAATAACACTTAACGACATATTTCATTATACAAAAGATCAAAAGATGTTCTAAGAAACAACAAAAACAGTAATTTCAGTACACTTATAATGTATGTACTGTAAAAGAAACAGTTATTAACCAAATTCAATTGGTACTGACGAATCAAAAGAAAACAGTAGAATAGAACAAGGACTAGAGGAAAAACTGGTGGTGATATTTTCAAATAATAACTGGTTAAAAGAATGGCAACGTCATCGATATAACATTCTGCTGCACGTTCAAGCCTGTGATAAAAAGAAAAAGAGAAATCAAAGCACTACTTACTTAAAAAAAAACTTTGTATCGTATCATCCTACCACGAGACATATCTTTAATATGTACTGCTTGAAACACATACCTGACACAATCACTCTTCAGAAAGTTCATACTGACAGATAACAGTGCATGTTGCCTTGTTGTGATGAGTTTTCAAATTACAGTTTGAACACTTGACAGATTTTCAACTATTCTCCCATGAACTTTTAATACGCTTTCCCTTTTTCCTTCCTGGTGGAGCCCTAACTACTTCTGGTGGGAGAACAGTATCGTCCACGTGATACTCATCATGCCTATGAGAAAAACACAATATCGTAACTACATATGAATATGTACACAATATATTGTTCCTCAAAAACAATATAAAAATTATACTGTTTAAAGACACATACCTGTCGTAGTTAGGAACAGGTCTCATAGCTATTGAATACAGCTCACGAAAATAGGTAACTTTGAAGTAATCGTCGACGTAATCAAGTATCCTTATACCAGATTTAGTAATAGCTGCAGTAGCGTGCGAGCATGGAAAACCATAAACGCGCCATCGTTGGCAAGTACAAGTTTTTTTCTCTAGATCTACCATATGAGACATGCACACACAAAAACACACCATATTATCTACTGAATATATACACAGTACATATTCATATGCTATTTTCAGTACACCTAAGATACTAGTTTGGTGGATATCACATCACAGAGCATGCTACTTAAAAAAGAAGAGAAAATAACTAAAATTCAGATGATAGAGATTAGGGGTAAATGCTAACCTTGGAGAATGCACTTCATAACGGTTAGCATCTGACTGGCTAACTTTCCATGGACGGCCAATTTGAATGTGTAGTTCAAGCAAGGCTTGATACGTAGGGGTTAGCAGTTCTGGATTCATCAAGACACTTTGTTCGCGACGTTCTGACATCATTTCCATCATACGCAGCCTACACGACAAGGGAACATCAAGTCTATTATACTACATTATACGTAGATTAACAGAACATACATGCTAATACTGTTACAAAAAGAAAACTAATAAAATCTTAAAACTACATATAAGCTTGTACTGTGACTAAGGAAATAGAAACAAACCTGATCGAGTCAACAAACCCAGCAACAGGTAACTTCTTCTCGCGGTTAATCCAGTTATTGAACGATTCAGCAAAGCTTGAAGAAGTCTGACCATACCTACAACCTTGAAGAACGCACTGGACCACTTTTCCCTTGGAATGTTTCGGCAGTAGTCAGCAACCCAAGGCCTTCCCAAATTAACTATTTCTTGAAGAGCTTCCTTGTATGTTGCAGGATAAAGAGCATATGTCGCCTTTCAGAAAGAATCAGTCACTTCTTTATACTTTTCGTCAGACTTTGCGATATGTAAGTTTTTGTCCAAGTGGAAGTAACAATAGCTTTGATGGGAATTAAGGAATACTTTGGGAATATATTTAACCAACCCTTCACCTCGGTCGATCATAAAAGTGATTGGGCGATCATCATCCAAAGCATCCTTCAGATTCTTGAAAAACCATTCCCATTTGTCATTAGTTTCACCAGATACTAATGCATATGCGAGGGGATAAAAACCTGCAAAAGTTATTAGTTATGTTAAGCAACTGTTAAAAGGAAAACAATTAGTACATGCTGATAATGTTGTGACAGATTAGAGAGTTTTTGCTTCCATCGGGTCGGGTTACGGTCGCTTGGAAAGCTCCAGACCTATGATACGCCACTAAAGAAATTCCGTTCATTCATAATCCCACACAATGTAGAAATCTCATTAGTCCCAAAGTCAAAATTCCATGAGCATATTCCATTACCATAATACTCATAAAATTCGACAAGGATCTCAATTTCAAAAATAAGAGTCGGCCAGATGTTGAAATAACATATGGCCAATTGCCGAACTCAAAGACGGCCAGTTGCCAAAATTAACACAGGCCAATCACCCAAAAGTATCAGACATCCAGTTTCCAAAATTAACACGGGTCAATTGCCCAAAAGTAACAGACGGCCAGTTGCCAAACTTAACACGGGCCAATTGCCCAAAAGTAACAGATGGCCGGTTGCCAAAGTTAACACGGGAAAATTGCCAGTTGCCAAAGTTAACACGAGCCAATTGCCCAAAAGTAATAGATGACCAGTTGCCAAAGTTAACACGAGACAATTTCCCAAAATTAACAGACATCCAGTTGCCAAAATTAACACGGGCCAATTGCCCAAAAGTAACAGACAACCAATTTCCCAAAAGTAACAGATGGCCAGTTGCCAAAGTTAACACGGGCCAATTGCCCAAAAGTAACAGTCGGCCAGTTGTAAAAAATGAGAGATGGTAATAATCATCTCTCACTAGGTAGTATGAACAACTAATATTGCAACTACCTCTAACCAACGATATATATTGTTAAGGTTGCAATCATCTCTGAATAGATGGTATGAACTATCAAGCAGTAACCAACTTTTTTCCGATGATATGAACAACCCCACAGTGTTGTGCTGAACCGCATAGCGGCTTCCTACGTACCCTCTCT
The DNA here is from genome assembly GCA_023529315.1 of Papaver bracteatum. Classification (NCBI taxonomy): domain Eukaryota; kingdom Viridiplantae; phylum Streptophyta; class Magnoliopsida; order Ranunculales; family Papaveraceae; genus Papaver; species Papaver bracteatum. Next base: position 589,766 of record JAJJWX010003621.1, read on the forward strand.
GTTGCTCGAAGAGATCAAGCACGACCGTATTTCGTCACCCCATGAACCACAATTCTTACAATGCCAACTTACATCTTACAACCACCAAATAAATTGGTGTGCATACTGAAATACAAGCAGAACGTGTAAGCCAAAGCTACACAAAAATCAATCCACATTTCCTAAAATTCTAGTTATCAAGTAAACTAGTTCCACTTCACCATTTAACAATCCAAGGTAATCAATTCATTCTCTTATAAGCGATACGAGTATGAAAAGAAAATAATTATCACTACATAGTGATGCAACTATTCTACCACTGTCACTTGATCAAGGATTCTTTCTAGAATCAATAAATTACCAAAGGCAAACATGATAAGAAAATCAAAAAAGCTTAACGAACCGGGGAAAAAAACAGAGGGGAAACCGGGGTGAGAGAAAAAGAAGGCGGTCCCCATATCTTTTTTAATCGGACCCCCTGTTAACTCCCCCCGGGGCCCACCGAACTGTGAGGGCTCGGTTTTGGGGGAGTTTTTACCCCCGGTTCGTGTAGCAGCGCTGTAAGAAAATAAGCAAATCAAATCTAACAGGGAATCAGGACACTATTAATAGTTCTTTTCCATTACCAACCATATATATGTACATTTATGCAAACTATTAATCACTAACGGATTCGAAAGAAATGAAGCACTCCTGACTTATACTTGTTGGAACTAAATTACAATAAGCGTATGCAATGCTGTGTTATTGTTATACCGGAGATGCACTGATGATAGTATCAAAAACTTAGTAGAGGCACGTATGAGATACGCTGAGCTAAAGGTAATATTGTCTGCTACTCCTCTGAGATGCTATAGCAATTAACAAATTACCTCCAGGATACAACTACTGTTAGTTCTCCTCTATGTGTAGCATACACAGAGAACCCTTAGAACTTGGCAGCAAAAATGAAAAACAAAAACATAAAACGAAACAACAACCAGTTTCAGAGAAATGTAAAAACTAATTTATGTTTCGTAAACAAAGTTTCGTGAACTAATATTAAGTAAACAAAATTTACGTAAACAAAGAAGTAGTTATACAAAATTATGTTTCGTAAACTACAACTTGTTTGAGATAAGAACTTGATTTTATGTTTCGTAAACTTATAAAATTGTTTCGAAAGCATAAGAGTAGAAGAAGAATTTCAGAAGATAAGAGTTCTGAAAGGTATGAGTTAAAAATGAAATTCTTCTCTCGTATTTATAGGTGAAAAAACTGAACGTTCGGATAAGAATCCAATGCACGACAAGATCCGTAAAACCCGTGTCTCGAACGTTACAAAAGTTAAGGTAAAAGCAGAAGTGAAAAGCACAGGGTACACGCGTTCAAAATTTTGATATTCTCTTCGAGGCACAGGTGTCAAATGCACCGTGTGACACGCGTGAATGAAGATGCTTCTCGAGGCTGTCGGAAATCCAAAACCGAGAAGGCAAAGAATAAAATTCTTTACATGTGTGGGAGAAATGTGTGGAAAACATTTCAGTAAAAAGAAAGGATGGGTCGGATACACCCACACCCACACCCACTCCCACTCACACTCCCACTCTCACTCCCACTCCCACTCCCACTCCCACGCCCACGCCCACGCCCTCGCCCTCGCCCGCGCCCGAGCGAGCGTGCGTGCTTCTGTGCGAAGCACCGCGTGAACGGGAAAGGCAATAATAAATGCAATAAGGGAATGGAAACCTTGCCATAGTCTAGGGCTTTCCCCATACACAAAGGTCTAAAGACCCAAAGGGCCATGCCCTTAAGGCTAAACCAGTGGTATTTAAGTCTAAAACTAAGTGTTTTAGTCTATATGGGACTAATGTTTTATTCATTCACATGAAAAAACATCTAGGGAGCAATAGGTCTTGGGATCAAAACATGGTCCATGCATTTTTTTGATTAAAACAAAACATTGTTTTTTCTAACAATCCCCCACATGAATAATAAAACATGTCGATAAAACACGAGAAAACATAAGGCAACAATATAGTCTAAGGTGTCCCAAAGATTGAACCTTAACTTAGTGAGAGGTTACCTGAACTGCTTGTTGATACGGTGAACGCAATGTCTTGAACCGCCAACAACGAATGCAATTCAGAAATAACAGCCACACTTGATGCCTCAACCGAAGAAAACAGCTGCCAAGCTCTTGCGGTTGTGCCCATTTTGGCCGTAGGATAAAATCCCGGACTTAATGAATGTCTCTAGAGAATCAGCTCAAATTCTCATAGGAAGCGGCCCCACTTCCAACATCCACAAAGGTGAGTCCATAAAGAGTGTCCTGCCACACCCCACTTTAATCAAAGCCATGGAACCCATTAAGATCGCAAAAGATCATCCTAAAATTCTGCAGGAAAGACTATCGCACGGTTACACCATAGGGAGGGAAAATATAGTGCTTTCCCAATATCACCATAAATTAGTTGTCTCATTGAACCTTGATCTTGGAAATCCAATCACAAGGTTGAGTATCCTTCATGGTGATTTATTCTATGAGCTTAAGTCCCATCCCCCTCGATGTAAATTTAACTTCCTCTCTGGTTAAGCCTTTTGTCAAAGGATCTGCAAGATTATCTTTGGATTTTACAAAGTCTATCGAGATAATACCAGTAGAGAGTAGTTGTTTCACCGTCTTGTGTCTTCTTCGTATATGTATAGACTTCCCGTTGTATACATTGTTCTTTGCGCAACCAAGAGCAGCTTTACTGTCACAGTGGAATGCAATTGAAGACACCGGCTTGGGCCAGAGTGGAATTCCTCCAAGGAAACATCGTATCCATTCAGCTTCCTCTCCAACTTTTTCCAAGGCTATAAATTCAGACTCCATAGTGGATTTAGCTATACATGTCTGTTTGGTAGACTTCCATGAGACACACGAACCTCCAAGTAAGAAGATGTACCCACTAGTAGACTTGCACTCTTTTGAGTCTGATATCCAGTTGGCATCACAATACCCTTCCAGTACAGCAGGATACTTCCCAAAACTTAAGCAATAGTTTGAGGTCCCTCTCGGGTAACGTAAAACTCGAAGAGAGCATTCCAGTGATCCTGCCCTGGGTTGCAAGTATACCTGCTTAATCTACTCACAGAGTAAGCAATATCAGGTCTTGTACAGTTCATCAAATACATAAGACTACCAATAATGCGAGAATACTCAAGTTGATCAATACCCTTACCCTTGTTCTTTTTCAATTTACAAGTGGGATCAAAAGGAGTAGATGCAGGTTTAGCATTTTCATAATTAAATCTCTTTAGTACGGTTTCAACATAATGAGATTGACTAAGACTATATCCATCAGACATCTTTCTGATTTTCATCCCTAAGATTACATCAGTAGGGCCTAAGTCTTTCATGTCAAAATTATCTCTAAGCATGCTTTTAATGGTATTAATAATATCAAGGTTACTGCCTAATATGAGCATATCATCAACATATAGGCATACAATAACATGTAAATCATTCACAGATTTAATGTAAACACATTTATCAGATTCATTAACCTTGAAGCCATTAGTTATCATAACATGATCAAATTTTTCATGCCACTGTTTAGGTGCTTGTTTTAAACCGTACAGAGATTTGTTCAACTTGCAAACTTTGTTTTCACAACCTTTTACAATAAAGCCTTCAGGTTGGTCCATATAAATTTCTTCATTCAAATCACCATATAAAAATGCAGTTTTAACATCCATCTGATGTATATGCAAATCATAAATTGAAGCTATAGCAATCAACATCCTAATCGAGGTGATTCTAGAGACTGGTGAATAAGTATCGAAGAAATCTAATCCTTCCTGTTGTATATAGCATTTAGCTACCAACCTAGCTTTATATTTATCTATAGTTCCATCTGTTCTAAGTTTCCTTTTGAACACCCATTTGCAACCTATGGATTTACTTCCAGGAGGCAAGTCTACAAGCTCCCATGTTTCGTTTTGCTGAATGGACTCCCATTCATTTAATGAAGCTTCTTCCAAGAAAGGAGATTCTGGAGAAGTCATAGCTTCCTTGTAGGTTTGGGGTTCAGACTTTACCGTAAGAGTCAAAAAATCTGGGCCAAAACTTGTTTCAGTTCTAACCCTCTTACTTCTTCTTGGTTCAGTCTCATACTCCAAAGTTGGAGTTTGACTAGTCGATGGAACATCCGGGAGGTCATCATAGACCCTCTTCCGAGGTCCAGACCTTAAAGGAAATATGTGTTCATAAAACACAGCATCTCTAGATTCCAATATGGTGTTCTGACCAATGTTATTATGGTCGAATCGATGACCATGAACCTGTATGCAATTGTATGCTCAGGATACCCTAAGAAAACACAATCGACTATTTTAGGTCCTATTTTAGTTTTCTTGGGAAGAGGAATGGCCACCTTGGCCAAACACCCCCACACTTTAAAGTATGCATAGGAAGGTTGTTTACCATTCCACAATTCATAAGGAGTTTTATCATATTTTTTAAATGGAACTCGGTTCAAAATATAGCAAGCAGAGAGGATAGCTTCCCCCCACAAGTTCGAAGATAACCCTGAACTTGTCAACATAGCATTTACCATATCTATGAGTGTTTTATTTTTTCTTTCAGCTACACCATTCGATTCTGGTGAATATGGTGCAGTTGTTTCATGAATGATTCCATTATGTTTACAAAACTCACCTATGGGTATCACATACTCACCGCCACGGTCTGACCTAAGAGTTTTAATTTTAACTCCTTTTTGGTTTTCTACTTCAATTTTATAAAATTTGAAGGCCTCTAAGGCTTCATCTTTACTTCGAGAAGATGAACCGACAATAGCGTGAGTAATCATCTATAAAAGTGATGTACCATTTTTTACCACCTCTTGTTGGTGTTGATTTCAAATCTCCTAAATCCGAATGTATTAGTTCCAAAGGAACTGTTTTACGTTCAATCCTTTTATTAAACGGTTTTCTTGTATATTTAGATTCAACACAGATTTCACATCTTTGATTTTTATCAAAGTTTATTTTTGGTATGCAACCTAAATTAGCAAGTCTTTCTAGAGATTTGAGATTAACATGTCCAAGTCTATCATGCCAAACATGTGAAGAGTCACAAACATAAGCAGAAGAAGATGCATTAACATTCAATTTCAAATCAGATACACTAAGCTTAATCATGTTATCGGTAACATAACCTTTTCCTACGAATTCACCATGCTTAGAAATAACAACAGTATTAGATTCAACAACAATCTTAAAACCTTTTCCTAGTAAGATGGTTTCTGAGATAAGGTTTTTGCATATGTCTGGGACGTAAAATACGTCATTCAATGCGAGAGTTTTTCCTGAAGTTAGATTCATTTCGACCTTGCCTTTCCCCACCACTTTCGCGGTGGAAGAGTTTCCCATGAACAATTTCTCATCATCTCCTACTATGACATAGGAGGAGAAAGCATTTCTGAATTTACAGACATGCTTGGTGGCTCCAGAATCAAGCCACCAGTCTCTCACATTAGTCACACTAGAGACAAGGTCGACTTCAGACACCATGCCAGTGAAATATCCAGAATCATCTACTATGTTTGCCTTATTTTTCTGTTTTGGATCATATTTGTTCTTTTAGGGGCCTTACAGTCTTTAGCCATATGTCCAGGTTTACCACAATTAAAACAGTCGCCTTTGATGGTGTGCTTAGTGACACCACCCTAGGCTTAAAATTGTTACCTCTCGGGTTTTCGACATCTGTTACGTCTATTACCCATTTTCTTTGGATTCTCCAAGACTTTTCTTTGAAGCAGCTTTATCATCCAGAACATGTGCTTTGTTGGACATGTTTTTGCTCAGCATCATGCTCTTGTCCTTGCTGCACATGAGCTCCTCAACCTGGATCTTTTTTCCAAGCTCCACCATGGTGATTTCACGAGTCTTGTGTCGCAGCCTCCTCTTGTATTCGCTCCATGAGGGTGGAAGCTTTTCAATCACAGCCGATACTTGTAGAGCTTCATCAAAAGTCATGCCTTCAGCAAGAATCTCGCTGATGAGGAGTTGAAGTTCGAAGAATTGTTCTACCACGGGCTTTTCGTCAGTCATGTTGTATTCCAAGAACTTAGCCATCAAGAACTTCTTACTACCAGCAGCTTCAGCATGATATTTTTCTTCAAGAGCTTTCCATAAGTCAAAAGCATTAAAATTTTCTTTTGCATTATAGAAGTCGTACAAAGAGTCATCAAGACAGTTAAGAATATGATTCTTGCACGAGTAATTCTTCCTATTCCACCTTTCCAGTTTATCTTCATTACCACGGTGATGAAGTCTTCTGGAGGGTCTATTTAAAGCAAGTCCATCTAACCTTTGGTCGTTTAGGAAGAATAACATTTTAGACTGCCATCTCTTAAAGTCCTTACCACTGAACTTTGGTGGTCTTTCTACGGTATTTTTTCCCATGTTCTTACAGAAATTACAATATCACAATCTTACAATATTACAATAAGGCAAATATTACCTTTAGATTGTTGGAACTAAATTAAAATAAGCGTATGCAATGCTGTGTTATTGTTATACCGGAGATGCACTGATGATAGTATCAAAAACTTAGTAGAGGCACGTATGAGATACGCTGAGCTAAAGGTAATATTGCCTGCTACTCCTCTGAGATGCTATAGCAATTAACAAATTACCTCCAGGATACAACTACTGTTAGTTCTCCTCTATGTGTAGCATACACAAAGAGAACCCTTAGAACTTGACAGCAAAAATGAAAAACAAAAACATAAAACGAAACAACAACCAGTTTCAGAGAAATGTAAAAACTAATTTATGTTTCGTAAACAAAGTTTCGTGAACTAATATTAAGTAAACAAAATTTACAGTAAACAAAGAAGTAGTTATACAAAATTATGTTTCAGTAAACTACAACTTGTTTCAGATAAGAACTTGATTTTATGTTTCGTAAACTTATAAAATTGTTTCTGAAAGCATAAGAGTAGAAGAAGAATTTCAGAAGATAAGAGTTCTGAAATGTATGAGTTAAAAATGAAATTCTTCTCTCGTATTTATAGGTGAAAAAACTGAACGTTCGGATAAGAATCCAATGCACGACAAGATCCGTAAAAACCGCGTCTCGAACGTTACAAAAGTTAAGGTAAAAGCAGAAGTGAAAAGCACAGTGTACACGCGTTCAAAATTTTGAGATTCTCTTCGAGGCACAGGTGTCAAATGCACCGTGTGACACGCGTGAATGAAGATGCTTCTCGAGGCTGTCGGAAATCCAAAACCGAGAAGGCAAAAAATAAAATTCTTTACATGTGTGGGAGAAACGTGTGGAAAACATTTCAGTAAAAAGAAAGGATGGGTCGGATACACCCACGCCCACGCCCACTTCTGTGCGAAGCACCGCGCGAACGGGAAAGGCAATAAGAAATGCAATAAGGGAATGGCAACCTTGCCATAGTCTAGGGATTTCCCCATACACAAAGGTCTAAAGACCCAAAGGTCCATGCCCTTAAGGCTAAACCAATGGTATTTAAGTCTAAAACTCTAAGTGTTTTAGTCTATATGAGACTAATGTTTTATTCATTCACATGAAAAAACATTTAGGGAGCAATAGGTCTTGGGATCAAAACATGGTCCATGCATTTTTTTGATTAAAACAAAACATTGTTTTTTCTAACAATACCAACTTACCCATCATCAAGCTAGCTACTAAGACAGTCACATGAATTCAAACCCAAGAACATGCCATAACGGAAATTGACACCGCGCACACAATGAAAGAATTTATACAAATAAGATATACAAATAAGAATTCAAACCCATGACCAATAGTTAGACTATTCCTAAAATTAGTCATTAAGATATACAAATAACTTCTCTACTGCAAATTCCCATCTCAAGTACATTCGGTTAGAGTTGATCATTACAAGAACAAAGTGTTAGAAAAAACAATGTTTTGTTTTAATCAAAAAATGCATGGACCATGTTTTGATCCCAAGACCTATTACTCCCTAGATGTTTTTTCATGTGAATGAATAAAACATTAGTCCCATATAGACTAAAACACTTAGAGTTTTAGACTTAAATAGCATTGGTTTAGCCTTAAGGGTATGGCCCTTTGGGTCTTTAGACCTTTGTGTATGGGGAAAGCCCTAGACTATGGCAAGGTTGCCTAAACCTTATTGCATTTCTTATTGCCTTTCCCGTTCGCGCGGTGCTTCGCATAGAAGCACGCTCGGCTCGGCTCGGCTCGGCGTGGGCGTGGGCGTGGGCGTGGGCGTGGGCGTGGGCGTGGGCGTGGGCGAGGCGAGGGAGAGGAGAGAGGTGAGGGTGTGGGTGTGGGTGTGGGTTTATCCGA